>CM055267.1:46372272-46632178 GCA_029237695.1 Conchocele bisecta
CAGTATGTAAGGTATTCATTTCATGAGAAGGTGTAGAGCTCTGAAAAGGGCTGTTGTCTTTTAGCAAAGTATGCAGTGCACAGATCATCCCACACAGAGTCGACAACTACATCACAGGCCTCACAAATTTCGAGGTCTTTAATGTCCTCTTCTTCGAAAAAGCCTTCGTCGAGCTCTGGGCATTGATGTTCCTCCCCGTGAGTGTCCAACACTGCATAACATGTTTTACACTGTATGTAACAGTGTTCACCGCACATAGAGCATTGACCGTTCTTATGCATTGTTATGTAGTTGGTTGAACACCTTAATGACTAATGAGAAAAAGCTGTGTGTGGTTTACTTTTTATACACATCAGAAGGATTGACCTACTTTTGTTAGTTTAGTCAATTTTAAGATTTTCGACCAATCAGAAAGCGTGCTGCAAACACGTTTTGTGAACAAAGCTTGTTTACACAAGCTTGACTGTAAAAACGGATTGAAATTCATCCAATGTGTGAGGTATCTTCAATAAATTTAAGGAAATTGAACTTTTCTTGCATAATAGTATAGTTGTGTTACTGTATTATAACACCATATTACCTTTTCAGGTACAATATTAAATAAATATTTGCGATAATCAATAATCTTTTGTACAATTTCAGTTGTTCCACATCCATGTTACATAAATGTCACAAGGCTGTTGAAATAACAAAGACATATGTTCTCTATTGTTTACATGTATTATGATACAATATCATGTGTATAGAAATGTTTTCTTTGAAAAATAATTCTGTTTGAATAGTTTGGGGTGGCCCTGAAAGGGGCCTTTTTAAAAATAGTTAGTACTATTTTATTTTCGTGGAATCAAATGATTTTATTTTTCTGGACGAATGTGTTTATGATGTGCACCAACCCCACTTTTATATGGGTGTGTTTATTTCGCCAACTGTATCACACAGTGTCTGCTCGACCAGTTGACTGAGCTATGTCACTGTTTTCTTGTCCAATTCAAACTTGATAGGCATTTTCAATGGCTTTGTGTTAAATGTCAATTTACGATTTTCCGACTGTTTCTCTAGTTTACTTGATAATGTTGCTGTCATACAGTCCAGTTGAACACGATGTCGTGATGCAATGTTCTCTAGTTTCTGTAATATTCTGTCTGTATTGTTGTTTAGTTTCTGTAGTTCTTTCATCATGTCTTCTTTCTGAGGTAAACGATCAGGTATACACTGTTGTTGTATTCTGTCTTCTTTCTTCCTTCCTTGGATCTGGGTCTGCTGTTATCCTGGTTGATATGATGTAGACTCTTTTATCTTCTGTATTGGGACGTATGCAGGAACCGTTGGCTCTTGCTGTTGTTGTTGTTGTGGCTGGTAGGTTGGCTGATATATATCACCCATGGCCTCTGCTAAGAAATCAAATTCTTGACCGATAAAGTCGTACTTTCCGTTGTCAGCCATCGTATCGAATGTAAATTAATGATTTTTTATGATCGCCTTTTATATACATAAGAAGGATTGACCTACTTAGAAATTGATAAAAATTAAGTGACCAATCACAGTGTGGCTTACAAAACGATGTTCTGACAATTTCATTTTTACTTATTTTTGACAATGTAAAAATTGTAAGGTTTATTTCATGAAACTTTGTATGGCTCTGAAAAGATCCGTTTTCTTCTATTAAGCTATGCAGAACGTGTTACCATACAATTGTCGTAATATTTGCATCTGTCTCTTATGTGTTACAATACAGTAACACATCCCATATTCTAAGTTTTACTTATTTTAAACAATGTAACAATTGTAAGGTTTATTTCATGAAACTTTATGATATAGTGTTACATAAGACATAAGTTGCTGAAAATAAAATATTGATTGTAAATCAATATAATGGTATATAATGGTACTATGCCCCTATATAATTTTCAAACATTTTTTGATAACTCCAATATTATCAAATACATATGAAAATGTCCTATTTAATCCACTTCATGACATAAGTTGATGAAAATAAATATTGCTTTTAAATCAATATAATGGTATTTTTCAATTTATGGTAAAAGGGAATACGAAATATGTAAGTTTTAGCAATATCGTATTGAACAACAAATGGAATATCTTCAGATGGACTTGGAAAGGGCCGTTTTGTTTAGAGTATGCTAATGTACAAACTAATATTCAGTGTAAATGTGTTGTCATTTATTGTTAGATTCACGAGTTTTGTCTGGGACAGGACCCAAACCCGTATGTTACATGCTTCGAAATGTATGTTGTGTATTACATGTTGTAAATATACAAAGTTAATAGGGTATAAATTGTAAAGTAATATTTTCATAATAATGTGTGGTGGCCCTGAAAAGGGCCGTTTTGTTTAGAGTGTACACATGTACACACTAATATTCAGTGCAAGTACGTCGCCATTTGTTGGTTGATTCTCGAGTTTTGACTCTGACAATACCCGTAGTATCAGGTTTTGTTACTGTAGTAGAACTATTTTGGTCGTCCGTTTCAATTTCTTAGTAAACAGGTTTTGGTTGCCCCGTTATTCGACCCATCAGGTCAGCCGTAACCAATTGCAGCGCTTCTATGTCTTCCCTCATCGCCCCGACTACTTCAATCAATTCTGAGATCCGCCTTGCCATCATATGGTTTCGATCAGCAGCCATTTCTTTGAGTGTTCGATGAAACATATGAAGTATGTGTTAAAAACACATGCTTTTATACCTCAGCAATCGGATTGACCTACTTTTGTTAGTTGACCCAATTTTCAGATTTTCGCCCAATCAGAAAGCGTGTTGCAAACACGTTTTGTGAACAAAGCTTGTTTGCACAAGCTTGGCTGTAAAAACGGATTGAAATTCAGCCAATGAGAGGGACAGAATTCTTATCCAATCAAATCCTCTAAATTTGATCCAATGAAATCATGGATGAAATCATTTCTGGATCTACATGTTAAGCATATACAATATCATTTCTTACATGTCAGAATGCAGATCAGGAAACGTTTTCAACGTTTGAGAAAAATTGTATTATCCAGGAAAAATGATGTTAATGAAGAAAAAGAGAAAAACAAAGAATTATTACAACAATTCTTTGCAAGACGTGGTTATCATTGGCCTTCCAAACAAAAGACTGTATAGAAAGTTACAATGAATAACTTATATCCAGATCTGTCTGAATTCTATTAGACAGTAATCAAACGGTCTTTTTCAGGACCACAATATTTCCCCGAAAGAAACACTTTGCATTTTATAAATCATACGAATTGAAGTTATAAACAAGAAAAACATTTCACATCTGAGATATCTTCAATAAATTTAAGGAAATTGAACTTTTCTTGCATAATAGTATAGCTGTGTTACTGTATTGTAACATCATATTGCGATAATCAATAATCTTGTATACAATTTCAGTTTTTCCACATCCATGTTACATAAATGTCACATGGATGTTGAAATAACAAAGCTTCGTTACTGTATTGTAACATCATATTACTTTTTCGGGGTACAATAATCAATAATCTTGTATTCAATTTCAGTTTTTCCACATCCATGTTACATAAATGTCACATGGATGTTGAAATAACAAAGACATACGTTATTCATTGTTTACAGTACAAGGTCCACATGTATTATGATACAATATCATGTGTATAGCAATTGTTTTATTTGAAAAGGAATTCTGTTCGAATAGTTTTGAGGGATGGTCCTGAAAAGGTACGAAATGGTTTGGTATAAAGGCACAAGTACAGGTACAAAATGGTTTGGTGTAAAGGCACGAGTACTGGTACAAATGTTATTCTTTTTTCATATTTTTTAATTTTTTATTTTTAAAAATAGTTAGTACTATTTTATTTTCGTGGAATCAAATGCTTATTCTTTCAAGCTGTCAAAGTGAACTTCCTAAAGAAACATTTGCATTTTATAAATCATATGAATTATAAAATGATAAATAACAAACAAGAAATAACATTTTAACTTGTATTCATTTAACAAGACATATAAAGTAATACACAGTATATATTCAATCAAACCTAAAAGTCCATTTTCCTCTTCGTGACTGGAACACTCGGTTCACCTTGGCTTTTACGTTTACGATTGTTCCCTGGTTTCTCTGGGGCCTTAACATCCACGGTCTTCGAACTGCTCTTCTGATAACAATCACAAGCCCAATGTGATTTTGATTTACAGATGAAACATCCAACGTACATAACATGTCTCGGCAGGTTCAGATGACTCTCTTCGTTGTAATAAGACATGAATTTTCCAACACACCTGTCTTTGGTGATACTAGGAGAATCCAAAAATTGAGCTTCGTGAGAATATGGATTCACAAACACATCCACGTACTTTCCTTGTAGCTTCTGACTACATTTATTAGCCCAATGCTCCGTTGATTGACAGATGTAACATCTGTTAGATGATTCTTCGTCACCTCCATATTTCTCATCGATGCTGAATATTGTAAAGCTCTTTCCAGGTACTCAGAATCGCTCGAATAGTTGTAAGATGTAAACGATCCAACAAAGTTTCCAATATGTTTTATCGGATAGGTTTTCGGTATGTTGCTGAATTCAACTTCTTGAGTAAACGGATTTACATATAAATTCATTTCACATCCTTTGTGCCAATATTTCATACTTTTGAAACAGTCAGCAAAATGTTCCTCGTGTTTGTGTAGTTGAATGGAAGAACGTTCTGTCGCTTGAGAGTCCATGTCGCTTCAGAGTTCAGTAGACTAATGATGACCATCAAATTGCTTGATACTTTATTAGAATCTTCAACATGTCACTTGTACCATACTCTAATCGAAACAACGTTTACCAAAATACCAACAGGATATGGAAGAAAGAAGATTACCTCAGAAATTGATTATCGAGTTTTCACGAAAAATAAGAAAACTGTTGTTAAAATTGAAAATTCAAAAGACAGTATGTGTTCAGCCAGGGCTATTGTTGTTGGAAAATGTCATGCTGATCGAGAAGTTTCTTCAACATGGAATATGAGGTGGCATGTAATCAGAGATTCCAGAATATCTCTACAACGAATTGAAGCAAATACATTATTGAATTACGTTGGAATTTCACCACGAAAGCTTGTGGAATTGAAGAATACAAGAAAATCCAACAATATATATGTGATCAAGATTCATCAACAACATATAAAAACATAATTGTTGTTTGAATGTCGAGAAATTCATTCACACATCAAAGTGATAAATGTATTCTATAATCAAGATCACTATGACTGCATTACAAATATTGTTGGATTTCTTGGATGTCATTACTATTGTGAGATGTGTGATGTTGCTTACCAAAATCGCGAAACACATATATGCCCTACTTCGTGTCAGGCATGTCGTTCCAAAACAAAATATCATATGCTAAATTATATCAAGTGCAAAGATTGTCTCAGGACATTTTATAGTGGAACGTGTTTTGCAAATCACAAGCAAATTGAAGGGCGACAAAAGAAATCAATTTGTCAACTCATAACATGTTGTGGCAAATGTGGAGGTCAGTTTGCCGATTCCAAGAAGAATCATACATGCAAAGCGAAGAAATGCAACTTTTGTAAAGAGATTGTAAATTTTGACCACAAATGTCATATTCACCAGTACAAAACCAAAACTGAAGAAGATGATCATGAACCGTTTTTCATATTTTATGATTTCGAATGTAAACAAGACACGGGTGTACACATTCCTAACTATTGTATTGCACACAGAGCTTATGATGAATGTATCAATGAACTATTATAATTCAATTTTGAATGTTGTAGTCGGTTTCCTGGAGGAAGAGAAGTAGTCTTTGAAGGAAAAAATACTGTCAGAATTTTGTAATTGGTTGTTTTTAAAACAACATAAAGGTGTCACAGCTATTGCACATAATTTCAAAGCGTATGATGGGCAATTCATACTTCACCAACTCATTGAAAAGGGAATGTTTCAACCAAATGTTATAATGAACGGCAATAACATCATGGTTATGGAAGATGGAGGAATACGATTGATTGATTCATATAATTTCAGGATTGGCAAAATATCCAAAAACCTTTGAATTGAAAGAAATGGCTAAGGGATATTTTCAACATTGGGCAAATACTGACAAATTTGCCGATTATGTTGGTCCATACGTTGATGTCTCTTATTACAAACCAGATTAAATGGGTACAGGTGCAAGGGAAAAGTTTTTATCATGGTATAATGAACGTGTGGAAAACAATGATTGTTTCAATTTCAAATAAGAAATGGAAAAGTATTGTCGATCGGATGTAGATATTTTGAGACGTGGTTGTGGAGAATTCAGGAAGGTATTCATGAAATATGGTGGTATAGATCCGTTTTTAGAAGCCAGTACCAAATTGGTCCTTATACTGTAGATGGGTTTCACAAAGAATCAAATACTATCTATGAGTTTCTCGGTGATATGTTGCATGGTTGTCCTACATGTTACACAATTCGTAATAAAAAAACCCCGATAAATGGTGAAACAATGTGAAATTTATATTCGCAAACATTTGAAAGATTGGAATATTTCAGGGTAAGTGGTTACAAAATTCACACTATCTGGGAGCATGAGTTTGATTTGAAAATGGAAACTGATAAAGAATACAAAAAGTTGATCGAACAATTCTTTACAAACTGTGATCCGATTGAACCTAGGGAAGGATTGTTTGGTGGACGTTGTAATGCCATAAACATTAAATATGAAATTTCAGATGACGAAATCAAATACATTGATATATTGATATTTGTTCATTGTATCCATTTGTATTTAAACACAAAGAATATCCGATAGGACACCCCGAAATTTTGACCAAAAAAAATATTAATATAGAAAACATTCGCCAGTATGAGGGTTTATAAAATGTAAAGTTCTTCCTCCTGTTAATCTATTTCATCCCGTGTTACCAACACATTGTAATAACAAACTCATGTTTCTACTAAGTAGAACATGTGGAGAAGAAAGTTCTACAAAGAGAACGCTTTGTCTTGATCCATCAAACATACAAACAAATCCTGGACGTAGAGCATTTGCCAAGATTATGTTAAATTGCTTATGGGGTAAATTGGCACAACGTGAAATAATGACACAACGGAATACATCAATAATCCTTCAAAATATTTTGATTTGATTACCGATCCATGTATAATGGTAAAACACGTAGAAATATTTGATAATTAATGTCCATTCACATTGGTCAACATGAAACTAGGCCTGAACACAATGAATCCCATGCAACATCAAACGTTGTAGTGGGATCATATGTAACAGCATATGCAAGACTTGAACTATACAGTGTTTGGAGAAGTTAAATGAGCGTGTCTTGTATTTCGATACAAACAGTTGTATTTACATACATAAGCAGAATTAATTCATGGAATCCTCCTATAATCAATAGTAGACTTGGTAAATGGACTGATGAAGAACCAGGAAATAAAATAATAAGTTTTAGGGGTTTAGGACCAAAGAGTTACACATACAAGTTGCTAACAAAATCTGGGGAAATGAAATCCAAATGCAAAGTTAAAGGACTGACACTCGATTACAACACAAGTCAAGTGGTGAACTTTGATACATATGTTCAATGTGCAGAGGATCGAAGTACCGAAGTGAAAGTTGTGTATGCATGTAAAATCAGGAGACATGCAAACAGAACAGTAACGAGTGAATGTCAAAGCAAGAAATTTAGGTCTGTGTACACAAAATGTGTCATTGTTGACAATTTTGATACTGTACCATACGGTTACAGGACATTGAGACTTTGAATGAATATACATTGTGTATTACATGTTGTAAATATGTTTAAAACTGTATTAGTCTTGTATTTTAATTCTTCGATAAACACGTTGATAAATTAAATATATATTTTTCTGAATAGAAAACCTGGTAAATCAATGTTCATTTTTCCATCACATGTACTAGGATACTATAAACAGTGTCCCGATTGATTGGTTAAAAGCTTAATCCGTTTTACAGTCAAGCTTTCACAAACGTGTTTGTAACACTCTTTCTGATTGGCAAAACAATCTGAAAATTGGCTAAACTACCGAAAGTAGGTCAATCCGATTGCAGAGGTATAAACATACTTCACACATACCTACTTAACACATACTTAACACATACTTCAGATGTTTCATCGAACAAGATGTCTAATCCTACAGCAACGAATACACAGCAAGAAGACTGTGATGAGGAGATCCAGAGAAATCCTGCACCATCATTTACGATTGCTGGAAAACCTAGCAGGAGGTCTACACACAGATTCTCTTGACATGTAGAAGTTGTGGATGCAGGGACTGTGATGACCATAAACAATTCATCAATGCACTTGCATCACATAATCAAGACAAAAGGCCCTTTTCAGGGTCAATACAAATATTTAGAATAGGGTAACCTTATAATCAGTTGTACCTAGACAAAACGTGTTTGTCATAGGTCATTATCTTCAAGGTACTTGTGCTAGAAACAACAAATAGTATACAGTGCTTTTAGATAATAAAAATGATAGGACATAGTTATGAGTTGTTGCTACAAAACGATGTTTGTCTGGTAAAGGAATCCAGAGAAACGCCAAGACGAAGAAAGACAATACATGACACATTCAACAGATGTATGGTTGAACAACTTCAATCATTAATTAAAAAAGAAGTAAATGACAATTGTTATGGATGTCAGGTTTTAGCGTCCAAGTCAATTACAGCATGACTTGTGCTTATTCACATATCAAGATGAACAGACAGATCTCTTTATATCTATAGCTGT
Source organism: Conchocele bisecta (assembly GCA_029237695.1). Lineage (NCBI taxonomy): Eukaryota > Metazoa > Mollusca > Bivalvia > Lucinida > Thyasiridae > Conchocele > Conchocele bisecta. The sequence continues at coordinate 46,381,022 of CM055267.1, forward strand.
GAGGAAATTGGATCCATATATAATTATGTCAAAATGGTATCCAATTCTCGAAGATATGGTATTGGACGATCAAGAGAAATTGGAAGCGTATTTACTTTGGGAACATATAAAAAACAAAATTTTATTTCGACCATCTCAGTTTTGGTTAGAAGATTTGAATCCTGGAAATAGATTGATATTGAAGACTATAACAGTAGGAACGGACTATAACTGAATCATTCTATGAATAGACACACAATCCTCTGACGAATTTGAACGACTCGTGAGTTTGATACCGGAAATCGAACGACTCGCGCCGGAAGTGACTACGGTACAACCTTGTTATATGGACCCTGATCACGCCAATCTATTATGAGCATTACATTGTTCAGAGTGCAACCCTGACTCTATCCTGTAAGAGGATACACATCGAGGATTTTAACTTTAATATATTTATTTCACGAGTACGTGGCGAGGAATTTAATTCCTTACTATAATTTGAAATTTGAAGCGAGAGAAGCAGCGAGTAGCTTCGTATATAATTGGGACAACCGTCGGCTACACGATCAAAGAACCGAGAAACAACGAGAATTGGTCGGTTAGACCCCGATTGTCATGCGTATATTACGGTAAATGGTACACGCTGATTGGACGTTATATTACGCATAAAAGCAACTCGTGCGTTTACCAGACGATCATTCTATGTTTGGATCTCAGAGATATAAAATCAACTAATCACTGTATTAGTGGACAGACTGAAACAATGTTTGGACTAAGATTCCCATTGCTCAAGTTGCATGGACCTAGAGAATCTGAAATGAACCAATGGGAAAACAGATCATACCTCTTGAATGTTGTAGCTTAAACATACATGTTGTAAATATGTTGTTGTTCAATAAATTATTGCTAAAACTTTACATATAATGTATTCAATTTTACCATAAATTGAAGAAGAAAAACCATTATATTGATTTACAATCAATATTACCATTATATTGATTTACAATCAATATTTATTTTCATCAGCTTAAATCATGAAGGGATGAAATAGGACATTTTCATATGTATTTGATAATATTGGAGTTATTAAAAATATGTGAAAAATATATAGGGGAACAGCACACCCATCTAGGCGTGGAACTATGGAGTAATACAAGAAGTTTCCACCTGGGATAAAATTCACGAATCTCCATCAAAATGGTTCAGGGGGTGCCACTATGGAGTAATACAAGACGTTTCCACCCGGGATAAAATTCACGAATCTCCATCAAAACGGTTCAGGGGTGGCACTATGGTACGGTTTTTAGCCACTACAGCGTAATACAATAAGTTTCCACCCCTGATAAAATTCACGAATCTCCATCAAAATGGTTCAGGGGTGGCACTATGGTACGGATTTTAGCCACTATAGCGTAATGCAAGAAGTTTCTACCCTGATAAAATTCACGAATCTCCATCAAAATGGTTCAGGGGTGTCACTATGGTACGGTTTTTAACCACTATAGCGTAATACAAGCAGTTTCCACCCCTGATAATGGGAGTAATAAGGGGTGTCACCTATGGCGTACTTTTTTAACTTGTGATTTTTACATAGAGAACCGGTGCAAGGGTAAAATCCGTCAATGCAAAAAACACATGTTAAAAAAGTACGCCATAGTGGCACCCATTACTACTGTCGCCAGATACATATATGTTCTATGAAGTTACTATGACCACTTTAGACGTGAAAACTCACCATATTGTCACCAGACATGATTGGGTTTAATATATGTTTGCATGGTAGTGTTTATATTGATTATGTGGAGAATTTACAGTACGATTTTATTTCTCCATGACGATAAAATGATTGACGCGCATCATAGTGGATTATGCTGACGCGGCGATATCTGAGAACCAATGTACTTTTTTTAAGGCCTTAGTGTTAATACGAGCCATATGGTCGAGTTATACCTGGACTGTGACGAAAGACGTATTGATGTAAGTATCGTCATTCTCAGCTATTAACTTATTGTAACTGTTGCTCAAGAATGCGGGCGCGTTGTCATTGGCGTCGTGAAGGTGAACGACCAGTAAGGTGGCGTTGCTCCTCCCATTGCCGTCAGTGGCCGTATACGTCATGTAGAACACGGGTACCTTTTCTCGATCCAGTTGATATTCACACGAAGTGCAATATGTTGTTATGATGTTGCCATCATATGTGTTGACGCGGAATCTGAAGTCAGACGTAAAGAATGACAGGAACAAGAGTTGTCAGAAGACAACGAAGCTCGCCTGTTGGCAGCCTTCACTCAAACTTGGCACAGTTGTATACAAAACATGAAAACTATATAACTTGACCTTGGGTTAATGGGTGTGCGGTGGACCTTGACATTGAGGTCAATGGTGGAAGGTGGGTCGTGGATTTTCTATAGCATGATATAGCATATTAAGATGAATGCACGTATGAAATATCAATGCGCTCCCCCCCCCCCCCCCCAACTCCCTGAAAACAGAAGTAAAACAAAATTTAACCCAACGTTAAGTTTATGAACGCACTAAGTTGGTGATTTTCTACAGCATGATAGATATTCACATGAGGAATGCATGTATGAATGTGCTAAGTTTGTGACCTTGACCTTGAGGAAAGGGGTGGGGGGTGGGGGTCATGGATTTTCTGTAGCACAATATAGGATTATCAGATGAATGCATGTATGAAGTATCAAGGCGTTCCCTGTAAAGAAACGGAAGTTATAAAAAGACATTTACTCCAATGTTAAGTTTATGATGTTGACCTTGGGGAAAGGGGTGGGGCTTGGTCATGGATTTGCTGTAGCACGATAGAGGATCATCAGATGAATGCATGTTTGAAATATCGAAGAGTTCCCTGTAAAGAAACATAATTTACACAACATTTACCCCAACGTAAAGTTTATGAACATGCTTAAGTTTGTGACCTTGGCCTTGGAGTAAGGGTTGGATGGTGGGTTGTGGATTTGCTACAGCATGATAGAGGGTCATCTGAGGAATGCATGTATGAAATATCAAGGCGTTCCATGAAAGGAAACAGATGTTATAAGAGATTTACCCCAACGTTAAGTTTAAAAATGTGCTAAGTTTGTGACCTTGACCCTGGGGTAAGGGGTGGGGGTGGATCATGGATTTGCTATAGCATTATAGAGTATCATCAGATGAATGCATGTATGAAATATCAAGGCGCTCCCTGTAAAGAAACAGAAGTTACACAACATTTACCCCAACGTTAAGTTTATGAACATGCTAAGTTTGTGACCTTGACGTTGGGTAAGGGTTGGGTGTTGGGTTTGCTACAGCATGATAGAGGGTCATCTGAGGAATGCATGTATGAAATATCAAGGCGTTCCATGAAAGGAAACAGATGTTAAAAGACATTTACCCCAACGTTAAGTTTATGAATGTGCTAGGTTTGTGACATTGACCTTGGGGTAAGGGTTGGGTGTTGAGTCGTGGATTTGCTACAGCATGATAGAGGGTCATCTGAGGAATACATGTATGAAATAACAAGGTTTTCCATGAAAGGAAACAGAAGACATTTACTCCCCAACGTTAAACGATAAACGATATCGAGATAACGAGATTCAGCTGTAGTACATCTCTGCTCACAACAGATGAATAATGTCGAGATAAAGATCTCTCAATCTGGTTTGTATTGGAGTATTATTAAACTGCCATAGTATACACATTTTCTAAAACAAGAAAGAAACTACAGCTGAATATCGTTATCTCGATATCGTTTATCTCGATATACCTGCTTATCTCGATATACGTCCCAGCAGAATTCCCTATATAGATGATATATTTTACTCCTGATAACTCGATATCGGATATGTCGATACATCGATTTAGTCGAAGTGGAAATCGAGTCCCGATAGTATGTTTCCTTCACATTTGTATTCTGATATGTCGATGCGAAAACTAAGCCGCCCGGCGCCGCCAAGTCTGAATCAGCGCGATTATCTCAGGTAAGATTTAACACGTCTATAGAAACCAAATACACCGCCGCCACTAAAATGCGTTTAAAGTTGCATGACTAGTTAAAGCAGTTCACTTAAAACCATAATTAATCAATTAAACTTAATGTGATATCAAATCTCTTTTAATAGAAAAATGAATTAAACGGTGTAGTAATAAGTAAATCATCTGTTAATTACGAAAACAGCTTAGAATAAACCGCGATTTATGAAAACAACGGAAATAAAGCTAAGAGGCATTTCTGAAGCGATTTTGTTCGGATTTTTTTCGAGAAATTTGGCGAATTGGTATCTCGAAGTTCGGATATTTCGATATATTTTCATCAGACCATTCGACTTCGAGATAACGATAATCACCTGTATAATTATTGCATATAATGAGCACATGCAGTTTATTAACACAGTGTAATAATAATCATATTACAATAGTATAATACGTATGCAAACTGATGACCATGTGCTTAAGCAATAATACAATATAACATATCAGTAGCCAATTTCACCAGCATTGCAAAGTGTACTTATCTAGCAAAGTATACTTTGAGGGAGATATTTTCAATTGAAGGATAAATTTATTAATTTTTATTATACTGAATTTATTACATTATCACAGCCATTTTGGCTGTGGTAAGGTAATAAATTCAGTATAATAATTCTGCATACTTTTAATAATGAAATATATGAAGTCTTTCGTTCTATATGAAATAATGCATTTCGGGAAAAATAAATGATTATGACTTTGCTAGATAAGTATACTTTGTAATTTTAGTGAAATATGCTACTGATGATTTATTGTGACATTTATTGAACTCTTTAACTACTTTCATAAGAAACGAGGCTATGCCAAGTTTCTTATGAAATCAGTGGACTTGTTTAATAAATCTCATATTAAATCGTCACTCATGTATTTATTATATCTACTATTTGTAATAACATTGAAACATAAAAAAGACCATCATCCATTCGATTGGTAAGTGGCAATCGATAGATGTAATGAACGGCCTAATGCCTACCTGTCTTGTCCTCCAAATATTGTGTAGGAAATATTTCCATTGCTTCCAGAATCTTTATCCGTTGCCTAAAAATATAATCATCTGATCACACTATGTTTTGTTCAATAATGAGTTTCTATTGATAGCTTAAATACCTATCATTTACTGAAAATATCGTAATTCTGTGAATATCTTTCCTGAAAAATTGCTCATCTTTTTCGGTACAAACTCACATGGCTTGTCTCATATATCATCAATACCTACTGCTGCCGGAGCTAGATAATGCATTAATAAATAACTGTATTACAGGCAAACCGATAACACAATGCTACACTGCTCCCCTGTCGTCGTTCGGAACAAAAGCTCACTGCGCCATTCAGACATTAAACCATGACACATTTACGCATGGAATAATCGCCGCATCTTAATTGCAGACGTTGACAATTAAATGATATTGTAATGTACGGATTTAATCCCGAAAACAAAACACGGCGCCATTGGCTAATGAGACATCTCACGATGGCACGGTTAGTGAAATTGATGTGGCTAGTGAAATAAATGGGTAACTCCCTAGTGTAGTTAACCTTCTTATTTCACTAGCCCCTTTCATTGTGTAGTCTATCACTAGTATTGGTAAACGTCCTGCATACTAGTACGTACATATCTAAATGTACAGTACTTACCGTGATTGTTTTAATGTATGTGCCGTTAGCCGTATTTTCCATTATATGTATTTCGTATGTCTTGTTTTCGAACTGTGGGCTGTTGTCATTCATGTCGATAAGGTGAAGCACGACCGTTGCCGTGGCAACGTGACTGTCATTCGCTACCTCTGTCACAACGACCTGCAATGAAATATTTTTCAGACACAGGAACTTGATTGGCAACATGCTTTGCTATACAAAACTAACATCTGCTGCCAAACAGAGATACACGAACTCTCGATATTTATATCTTTATCGAGATTTAAAAACAATATAATCTTGTTTTGTATACCACTCAGCAGTGTACTGTCAATATTGACAGCTTTCCGCGTTATCGCTCTCTGAAATAACTCCGGCTAAACAGCGAGCGAGACCTCCGTAAAATTGGTGGTGGCGGAGTTAAGACTACCACTACCTCCATTACTACCTCCACCAGCTCCGTTGTGAAATTAATGTGGCGGGGGTACGATTGGAGGTGGCGGAGTTAAGATCACCCCTACTTCCATTACTACCTTCACCAGCTTCGTTGTGAAATTGAGGTGGCGCAGGTACGATTGGTGGCCACGGTGTTAAGACCACCACTACTTCCATTACTACGTTCACCAGCTCCGTTGTGAAATTGAGGTGGCGGAGGTACGATTGGTGGTCGCGGAGCTAAGACCACCACTACTTCCATTACTACATCCACCAGCTCCGTTGTGAAATTGTTGTGGCGGAGGTACGATTAGAGGTGGCTGAGTAAATACAACCCGTACTTCCATTACTACCTCCACCAGCTCCGTTGTGAAATTGAGGTGGCGGAGGTACGATTGGTGATGGCGGAGTTAAGACCACCACTATTTCCACTAATACGTTCACCAGCTCCGTTGTGAAATTGAGGTGGCGGAGGTAAAATTGGAGGTGGCGGAGTTAAGACCACCACTACTTCCATTACTACCTCCACCAGCTCCGTTGTGGAATTGAGGTGGCGGAGGTAAAATTGGAGGTGGCGGAGTTAAGACCACCACTACTTCCATTACTACCTCCACCAGCTCCGTTGTGGAATTGAGGTGGCGGAGGTAAAATTGGAGGTGGCGGAGCTAAGACCACCACTACTTCCATTACTACCTCCACCAGCTCCGTTGTGGAATTGAGGTATCGGAGGTAAGATTGGAGGTTGAGGAGTTAAGACCACCACTACTTCCATTACTACCTCCAACAGCTTCGTTGTGAAATTGAGGTGTCGGAGGTACGATTGGAGGTGGCGGAGTTAAGACCACCACTACTTCCATTACTACCTCCACCAGCTCCGTTGTGGAATTGACGTATCGGAGGTAAGATTGGAGGTTGACAACATTCTTACCCTGGAAGATTTGTTTTAAAATAGATCGTTTTACATATGAAGGCTGGATTGTACTTTACATTAATACTACAGTCTTGCACAGCTTTTTTTTGTTCACACCTTTTTACACCCCCCCCCCCCCCATTAGGTTCACGCACGCCGCAGACTGTTGGAGTTAAATATGGTAAGGAAAAAACCACCCTAAATAGGCAATGAGTGAAATACAAATATTATCATTAAATTGTCAAGGAATAGGTCAACTTCCCAAACGCACTGATCTTTTTCAATACTTAAAAGAAAAAAAAAATCACATATACTGTTTGCAAGATACCCATTTCACTCCAGGGGAAGACGAAAAATTTGTACGGACTAGGTGGTGGGGTAATGATTGTTATTTCAGTTCATTTCGATCTAATGCAAGGGGAGTAGCAATATTATTCAATGGTAATTTAGACTATAAAGTACACCAGTCAAAATGCGATCCCAATGGTAACTTCATTCTACTAGACATCACTATTGAAAATAATAAATTTACACTTGTATGCCTGTATGGACCAAACTCAGATGATCCCCTTTTTTTCAGAACATATCAAAAGAAATTGAATAAAATGAATAACGATAAATATATTTTATTCGGAGATTTTAACCTTGTTTTGGACCCAGATTTAGACTATCATAACAATAAAAATAATATAAATAATAAAAAATCTAGAGAAAAATTATTAGAAATTATTCAAGAAAAATATTTAATCGACCCTTTTAGAGAAAATCACCCCCTAATGAGAAGGTTCACATGGAGACGACGACAGCCTTTTCAGCAAGCAAGACTAGATTTCTTCCTCATCTCTGAAAATACTTTACCTTCAATTAAAAACTGCATCATTGAAAATAGCTACAGATCTGATCATTCACCTGTATTGTTAAGTTTACATTTCAACAATTTTATAAAGGGAAAACCACTATGGAAACATAACAATTCAATGCTGAAAGACATAAATTACATAAACATGATTAATGAAAAAATAGAAGAAATAAAAAATCAATATGCTATTCCAATATAAAACCATAACCGAGAAAACTACATGAAATACCAAACAACGAATTGCAATTCACAATTAACGATCAACTTTTTGTTCTAGAAACACTTATGATGGAACTACGTGGAAAATCTATTTCTTATTCTTCCTTTATAAAAAAAGAAACCAATCAAAAAGAAAAATCATTAACAGAACAAATATTAGACATGGGAAAACAGTTAAAGAAAGAAGACATGAATAAAATTGAAATTTTAAAATTAGAACTCCAGGAAATTCGTAAAATTAAAGTAAATGGTTCAGTTATTCGATCAAGGGCTCTAAATATAAATGAAGGAGAAAAACCAACAAAATATTTCTGTGCACTTGAATCTCATAACTTTATAAGTAAAACAATACCAAAACTTGAAACAGAAAATGGCAAAATAATTACAAATCAGTCAGAGATATTAAAAGAAACAGAACTATTTTACACCAAACTGTATAGCAATAAAGACACAGCTGCTTATAAAAGATTTAGATTTGGATAATATTTGGAAAATACGCATGTACCAAAATTAAATGAAACAGAATCAGAAAAAACAGAGGGAATTAATCACAAAAACTGAACTAGCCTTTGCACTAAAAAACATGACGAAACAACCGTAGCCCAGGTACAAGCGGATTTGCATGCGAATTTTATAAAATGTTTTGGCATAAACTGGGTGATTTCATTTGTAGGGCAATCAATTATAGCTATCAGAAGGGTGAACTATCTATAACTCAAACGGCAGGGTATAATAACACTAATCCCAAAAGAAAATAAATCTCGACATTTTCTAAAAAATTATAGACCTATTTCATTATTAAACACAATTTACAAAATGGCATCAGCATCTATCGCTAATAGAATAAAAACAGTATTAGACAAATTAATAAATGGGGACCAAACAGGATTTATTTCAGGAAGATACATGGGGGAAAACACTAAACAGGTATACGACATTATGCAATATATTGAACAAAATAATATCCCAGGACTTCTTCTTCTTATAGACTTTGAGAAAGCATTTGACTCTATATCGTGGAACTATATTCATAAAGTACTTCGTTACTTTAAATTCGGACCAAATATTAGGCAATGGATTACATTATTCTACAAAAATGCTCAACTATCAGTTAATCAACATTGTAACCTCTCACCTTTTTTTTCAATACACCGAGGCTGTCGTCAGGGAGACCCACTCTCACCGTACATATTTATCTTATGCGCAGAAATACTTGCAATCAGAATACGCAAAAATCATAAAATTAAAGGAATTAAAATAAATGGAACAGAATATAAACTAACACAGTTTGCAGATGACACTAGTGCCTTCTTGGATGGATCAAGTGAATCACTAAATGAAACACTTAATGAACTAGAAATGTATGCCCATATGTCAGGACTTAAAGTTAATTTTGATAAAACACAAGTTATTTGGATTGGGGCAATTTTTTTTAGCCAAGACTCAATAAAAACAAAATGGAAACTAAAGTGGGGAAATAACAGATTTAAATTGCTTGGAATTACATTTGACACAGATTTAGGAAAAATTGTGAACATAAATTTCTCGGAAAAAATGAGGCTCATAAAAGAAAAAATCAACAGCTGGAACAAAAGGTACTTAACACCATTAGGCCGAATCACAGTCATAAAGTCTCTTCTTCTCCCATCTTTAAATCACCTGTTTATATCCCTACCTAACCCCAGTCAAACATGTGTTAAAGATATCAGCAGCATTATGTATGAATTTTTATGGCAATGTAAATCACGAGTAAAAGGCACTATCACATGCAAACAATATGAGGATGGCGGACTAAAAATGCCAAATATTGAGGACTATATATCGTCTTTAAAAACAACATGGGTAAGAAGAATAGTGTGCAACAAATACAAATATATAAACATTTTAAATACAGAAATTGATACAGACAATATTTTTAAATTGGGAGATATGTACATCGAACAAAAAATAGGAAAAATTTCAAACCTTTTTTGGCGGGATGTTTTAAAAGCTCATCTAAAATTGAAAAATAAGCTTAAACCGATAAACATGAATGCATTTCTTTCTAGCCCATTATTTTTTAATAAGGAAATAAAATGTGGGACAACCTTCTTCAATAAGGCATGGTTTGATAAGGGAATATGTTTTTATAAATGACATTATCAAATTGATTGTGGAACTTTTGCCTCTCAAATGAACTTAAAAACAATTTCAACATAAATATAAACTTTCTTCAATATTATGGCCTTGTCAAAGCAATAAAAGATTGGGGCAAAAGTTTGAAACTTATCAATATCGAAAAAACGTTACAAATGCCATTTACTCCATACAAACTAAAAATATACCTAAACAACAAAACCGGGACAAAAGACATGTACCTCGCATTAAACTCCAATTCTGAAACTCCAGCTGGTAAAATTAAATGGAACTCCACCTATAATTTTAACAATGAAACATGGAAGAAAATATATTATGGCCGCATACCATAACAAAAGACACAACTCGAAAATGGTTCCAGTACCGAATAAACCACAATATTCTGGCCACAAATGATTTCCTAAATAAGATAAAATTGTCAGTAGTCCATTATGTACATTCTTTAATAATTTCTCGGAAACAATAAAACATTTGTTTTGGGATTGTAAGGTTACACAAAACATATTTAGGGAACTTCAAGAATGGTTAGCGACCAAAAATATAACTATTACAATTAACGAAAAATCATTCATCTTTGGGATTTACGAAAAAACAATAAGTATCTTCAAACAATTAATACTATTAGAAACTAAATACTATCTCTATTATTGCCGGTGTTCAAAAGTAGTACCAAGTCTCAGCATACTGAAGCATCGAATTCAACTATGTATGAAACATCCAGGAAGGCAGCAATAATGGCCAACAAACTTGAAAACTTTACAAAAATTTGGGAAGACTTTATCATTTCAAAATTTTAATTTATGTAAACAAAAACACCAAAATAAGAATTACATCTTCAGCTGAGCTAGTTGCGGGTGCTATAATAAATCTCTGCTTTTGTGCGTTTTTTTTTTCCTTTCTTTCTTTTAACCCCTTCCCCACCCCCTCCCCACTTCCCATTCCACCTCATATTATAGGTTTGGGAAATAAAGACATTATAAATATGAATCTAGTAGAAGAATATAATATACATAGAGTAATAACAGGTTCAAGCAAAGACCATGATCTGACGGAACCAGCCGCGTTTTGTTTTATAATCAGTGTGGGGATCGGAACAGATTGTACATTGGTTTGTCAATACATAATGTTACCAACAACTGTAACATTTAACCCTTTCAGCCCTAAATAACTGGAATGGATTATATATAATATGTTAATTTTCGGTCAATTCCATTCAGCACAAAATACTTTTCAAATAATCTATTTATAATTTTTTTTTTTTTTTTTTTTTTTTTTTTTTTAACAAATATGAAAACTACTTGCAAAGAGTGCAGATCCTGATGAGCCGGCTCGTCTGGATCTACACTGTTTAAAAACACCTATATAAATGGCTGTAGTGTTGAAAGGGTTAATACACGATTTAAACATGTAGATGCACAGCAGGATTGAACTTCACTTTTTACAGAGTGGGGCTGGTTCAGTTGGATCATGGGTAATATGAATGATAACAAATAATCAATTACAGGCTACGCTCATTTACTCAAAGTCGCTTACGTCGAAATCACCGGTTACGTCGAATTACTAGCACGGTCCCGTTTAAAATCCTATTATTTTCCATATAACTAAGTTCGGTTAAGTCAAATTTCGATAACTCAAATTTTCCGTTTATTCGAAGGTATATTTAGGTCCCGAAAAACGTAAATCTAATGTATTTCACACTCGTTAAGTCGAAATGTCAATTTGCGGAGGTAAGTAGAAGTTTGTCACCTGCAGTTTACCTGATCAAAGTCGGGTATTCAGACCGTAGTTAAAGGTGTTTGCGTTGACACTGATTAAACAGGCCTCCCGAAATGACCGTCGGTGATCATTAAGTGGTGAGCAATAAATGGCAACTATTTTAATTGGACTGGCATTAAATGCTTTTACTCGAACGTTAATTAAAGTGAACACAAGTTGCGCGATTAGAAATGAGTGAAATATTTCACACTCGATCGTGTGTATATATCTCCGAATGTGACAGCATCAGTAATAGGGACGAAACATTGAATGGGCGAGTTTTATGTTCTAAACATTATTAGTTTGTACAATCAAGTCTGGTCAGAAATAATCATTAATAATATGTTGCAAATCAGTATTTCTTGTTGTTTTGTGTTGTTTCCGTGTATAATTTATTAAAATAATTCATAAAATATTATGTTCTTGTTATTATTTATTTCATTGGTGAACTGAATATGTACATATCGCTACATGCACATGTCACGTGTGCCACATCCGGGTTATCTATTAATTACACACAGACATGCATATGTATATTTGTAAACAAACCGAAAGTGTTTTAAATATGATTTGTCTTAGAAACAGTATTTAACATGTATCCATGTACATTTAATTGCTAAAATAAATCATATTTACTACTCAAGACTACATCAGCAAGTAATCATTTGGTTCTAACTGTCAATAAAATAGTTTGTTGTCCGACAGGTTGCGTACTACGGATACGTCAAACTACGGTTAACTCAAAGTATTTTTTTATCTCCCTTCGAATTCGAGTAAGTGAGTGTGGCCTGTACATGTATTACATATGCTAAATCAAACTTTGGCTATTGCAGCGCTGGAGAGTGACATTGTCATATGCGGGTTTATTATAAGTATTACTGTCTTTTTTTTTAATAACACGTGCAACTTTTTATTGAAAATTCAGGTATCTCATTAATGACGATTCTCATGTACCAGTCAACCATGAAGTCTTAATAGAACAGTGATTTCTACCCAGTACTGCAAGAGCAAAAGAGGGTGAATATCTGTAATTGCATGTTTTGTATTTGTATCCGACTATGACATGTATATTATGTACGGTTTGTGGGGAATGGCCCCGACCCACCACAAACATATTACGGGGAAAATAAATATTTTCAAAAAAAAAAAAAAAAAAAAAAGATTGGAGGTTGAGGAGTTAAGACCACCACTACTTCCATTACTACCTCCAACACCTTCGTTGTGAAATTGAGGTGTCGGAGGTACGATTGGAGGTGGCGGAGTTAAGACCACCACTACTTCCATTACTACCTCCACCAGCTCCGTTGTGAAATTAAGGTGGCGGAGGTACAATTGGTGGTCGCGGAGTTAAGACCACACCTACTTCCATTACTACCTCCACCAGCTTCGTTGTGAAATTGAGGTGGCGGAGGTACGATTGGAGGTGGCGGAGTTAAGACCACCACTACTTACATTACTACCTCCACCAGTTTCGTTATGAAATTGAGGTGGCGGAGGTACGATTGGAGGTGGCGGAGTTAAGACCACCACTATTTACATTACTACCTCCACCAGCTTCGTTGTGAAATTGAGGTGGCGGAGGTACGATTGGAGGTGGCGGAGTTAAGACCACCACTACTTACATTACTACCTCCACCAGCTTCGTTGTGAAATTGAGGTGTCGGAGGTACGATTGGTGGTCGCGGAGTTAAGACCACCACTACTTACATTACTACCTCCACCAGCTTCGTTGTGAAATTCAGGTGGCGGAGGTACGATTGGAGGTGCCAGACTTAAGACCACCACTACTTACATTACTACCTCCACCAGCTTCGTTGTGAAATTGAGGTGGCAGAGGTACGAAATTGAGTTGGCGGAGGTACGATTGGAGGTGGCTGAGTTAAGACCACACCTACTTCCATTACTACATCCACCAGCTCCGTTGTGAAATTGAGTTGGCGGAGGTACGATTGTAGGTGGCTGAGTTAAGACCACACCTACTTCCATTACTACCTCCACCAACTCCGTTGTGAAATTGAGGTGGCGGAGGTACGATTGGTGGCCGCGGAGTTAAGACCACCACTATTTCCACTAATACGTTCACCAGCTCCGTTGTGAAATTGAGGTGGCGGAGGTAAAATTGGAGGTGGCGGAGTTAAGACCACCACTACTTCCATTACTACCTCCACCAGCCCCGTTGTGGAATTGAGGTGTCGGAGGTACGTTTGGAGGTGGCTGAGTTAAGACGACCCCTACTTCCATTACTACCTCCACCAGCTCCGTTGTGAAATTGAGGTGGCGGTGGTAAAATTGGAGGTGGCGGAGTTAAGACAACCACTACTTCCATTACTACCTTCACCAGCTCCGTTGTGAAATTGAGGTGGCTGAGGTAAGATTGGAGGTGGCGGGGTCAAGACCACCACTACTTCCATTACTACGTTCACCAGCTCCGTTGTGGAATTGAGGTATCGGAGGTAATATTGGAGGTCGCGGAGATGAGACCACCACTACTTCCATTACTATCTCCACCAGCTCCGTTGTGAAATTGAGGTGGTGGAGGTAAGGATGGTCGTCGTGGAGTTATGGCTTGCGGTTGACTGCTTTTGAGTTGTTGCACAGAAATTGTTAATAACAAATACATCTACTTTTATTGGCCAACAACTAATTTCGTTACCAAAATGAAACACACATTCGAAGAAAAACACAATATCAAGGCCATATACGGGATGTTAGGTATATACCGTCTTTAATATCGGCAAATACAGCGGTGCAATAACGAAGGTAGTTCCATGGCCGGACAATTTATGGTACCCATTGTGGGGGACTGCCTATACAATCGGAAAGTACAGCACCACCTACGCTAATCTTGCCAATATTTATCCTTTGTTTTATTTCAAAATACTTAAATACTATGCTTGAAATAAAGCAGCTTAATTGGCCAAGTCTGAGCTGTTCTACAGCTCAGACTCGGCCAATCAAACTGCTTGATTGTGAGTGGAGATCGCCTATAGATGATTAAAAACGCCGACATCTGAGCAAGAGTAATGCAGGCGGTTGTGTATACCAGAAAGGTGATGTTCTGTCTTGCTTCATAGTCCAGAATGGCCTCATTGTGCACCATAATCATGACGGTATCCATTTCCATGACGACGGATGGGTTCGGCTTGAAGTCACTGCAGGTGGTATGATTTGGGTACATCAAGGTGATATTCATTTTTGCGTTGTCGCCCTGAAATTTAGACAATCTGGTGAGAAAAGTAAGAATGTGCTTATTTTGTTTATTTTGTCAATATAATAAACGGTTACCTGTATTAGAGTTAACCGGAGAATTGATGTTGAAACAAAGAATAGTACAGTATACCACCGTTTATTAATGAAGTAATTAATTGGTAAATGTACTCACCAATTTGAAACGTCATATTACGCTAATAGAGAAACGACGTCAATGACGTCATTGTAATAACGCAACGTAAACAAGTACTCTTTCCTTTCAACAAAAACAATAAACCATTCGCATTTATTGGCATAAAATCCAACGAATACCCAACGAATAGAATACCCGAAAATTTACTATTTATTCAGTGTTAATTTATATCAATATCTCGATTTTTATTCCCCCGGTTTCGGTACATTAATAAGTTCGCCTGAGTTTCTCAATTATGTCATAACTTCTATATCCCTTGACGGATTGCTTACATATTTCAACACAGCATACCTGTGGACAAATGCCACTCATCCAAGATGTTATTAATATGACCTTGACCTTGAACATTTTCACACATTAAGAAGTTCGCCGTAGTTTCTCAATTCTGTCATTACTTCTATATCCCTTGGTAGATTACTTCAATAATTCAATACATCATACCATAACAAATGCCACACATCCATGCTACCCTTAATATGAAATTCACCGTTTTACCTTCACATTAAGAAGTTCGCCGGAGTTTCTCAATTATGTCATAACTTCTATATCCCGTGCTGGATTAGTTAGTAGTATATGGGAGTCAAAATGATACGGGTTTCCTATGAAAGCCACCGGCTACGCTCGGCGGCTTCCAAAGGAAACTCGTATCATGTTTGACTCCCATATACTACTTGGATTTTCCCCCACTGTTCGGCGGGTGTGGATCACAGGTGGAAGACTCGGAATGCCTATTAAAAAATCCCATTACCCCACCACTTGGTCTCGTACATTACCATCTTCTATTTATGAAAAGGTGGGTAAGAATATGGCTATTATAATAGAAAGAGCCCTCTCTTTTCCGATTCGCACAAACACAATGAACATCGATTAAATGTATAAAATATGTCTCTGGCAATCGATAAATGTATTAGGTGTGTGAATATAATCACTTCAAATCGCTGTTTCAAGCATTTATTGAGTTATTCGCGTTTTGATTACCCCATCCAAAGCGAAAGTTGCGAGTACGAAAGAATCTCACACAGAATCGGAGGTCATCCGGCGTGGATTATCGGTCATATTTGGCCGATAGCTGATCGCCAGCTCAAAATAATGACGTGCACCATGACCATATACATTAGAAACTCCAACCATACAACGTTCGTCCAAATCTGATCGTTCACCGATCTAAAAAACACTTTTTTGTCTAATTTCATTCATTATCTGGAACCGGGTCAATGCACCATCTTCCATAATACAACCGGAAGCGTCTATGTAAAGAACATCTCTGATTGGCTAAATCTAAACTGTGATGACGTCATTCAACCTATTTCGGGATTCCGGAAGACATAATCTGATGTACGCGAATCATGAATGAAAGTAGAAAAAATGTGTTTTTTAGATCGGTGAACGATCACAATTGGACGAACTTTGTATGGTTGGAGTTGCTAATGTATATGGTCATGGCGCACGACTTTAGTTTGAGCTGGCGATCAGTTATTGGTCAAATATGACCGATAATCCATGCCGGACGGCCTCCGATTCTGTGCGAGATTCTTTCGTACACGCAAATTTCGCTTTGGATGGGGTATACAAAATGCGAATAACTGAATAAATGCTGGGAACAGCGATTTGAAGTGAATATATTAACACACCTAATACCTTTATGGATTGCCAGAGACAGAAGTCATACATTTAATCAATGTGTATTGTGTTTGTGCGAACCGGAAAAGAGAGGGCTCTTTCTACAATAGCCATATTTATACTCACCTTTATAAATATAATATGGTACTGTACTAGACCAAGTGGGTGGAGTAATGGGATTTTTTTAATAGGCATTTTTTTGTGTCGTAGGTCCGAGTCTTCCACCTGTGGTGTGGATGAGAAGATATTTTTCAGCAACCACGAGACCATATATTTCCTAGAGTGGTCGGATAGGAACGTCGTTGTCATGCAGTTGTTTACCATAGCGATCTCGTTTGTAAGGATAGAAGTTAAACAAGTTTTAGGTCCTGCCGCGGCGCGAACTCACAACACACGTCTCTGTAGAGTGACGCCTTAGCCCACACGACCATCGAGGCTGTTATGAAATATAAACCTGAAGATAAACACTACCTAGTGTTGTGCAATAATAGATAAGGTGAAATACACTCTATTAGAGATAAGAATCCTTATGTTATACTCAGTATACATGCCGATCTGTCATAAATATCGACAACTTACACCCCATTAGAGACAATAATTCCATTGGTTATACTCAGTATATACAGCAATCTGTCATAAATATCGACAACTTACACCCCATTAGAGACAATAATTCCATTGGTTATGCTCAGTATATACATCAATCTGCCATAAATATCGACAACTGACACCCTATTAGAGATAAGTTATCCATTGGTTATACTCAGTATATACAGCAATCTGCCATAAATATCAACAACTGACACCCTATTAGAGATAAGGTATCCATTGGTTATACTCAGTATATTAGAACAATCTGTCATAAATATCAACAACTGACACCCTATTAGAGACAAGTTATCCATTGGTTATACTCAGTATAATGCCTACCATAAAGCAAATGAGAGAGCAAGCTAAGAGTTGGGGAATTTCCCTAAGAAGTTTGAGACTCAAGAAAGCTATAGCAGATAGGATAAGTGACGCGCGAGCCGTTGTCTACGAGGAGAGGCTGCGGCGTGCGGTTTCGACCGGACGACTGCCTGCCGACCCCGAAAAACGCTCCGAGAAATTGGAGAACGAGACGACGGCCAGTCTGCGTGCCACTGCTTACGCGCAGCGTGTAAAAGACGATCACAGCGCGCGCAAAAAGGCACTATTCAAGGCGTACTACAATAAGATTTATCAAGGTCTGATGGGGAGACCGCCTAAGAGTAGGAGAGATATCGCCAGAGCTTTGGTGGAGGAGAGTCCCAGGATTCTCGCCGAAGAAGCCGAAGTTAGGGAAACTGTTGATAGGGGTATAGGAGGAAGATAGTATGGACCTTCGAGAGGGGGGTAGACGCGGAGATCGCTAATCGCATAATGAATAAAATTCGCCCAGAGATGACCACGGCATGTTATCTGAGGTATTCGTGCTCGTATCGTATTAGGAACATCGAGACCGAAGAAACGATGATCTAACACAAAAACTCAAAGGGCAGTCCGTGGATAAACGAGATCGCCAAAGCAAAGTTGGATAGCCGATATAGAGAAAGGTAGAATGGAGATCGACAAAGTCGATAGACCAAACACAAAATGGACCTTCGTTAGTTGGAAATCGGTCGAGGTGAAGATGATAATCGACGCTCAACAACTCCTCATGGGGCGGGAAAACTCCCCGATTGGTTAAGACAGAAAAAGGGAATGTATTCCATCGACACGTACGACGACTACATCCACCGTGGAGGGAGACCCGACTGGTGTTGTAGGGAGACACGAGCTCTGGCTCGCGAATACCTCGGGCACGGTAATGGACCGGGTAGTAAGGGAATCCCCATGGACGATCTTAAGAAGATAGAAGAGCATTTCAAGCTGGGCATTCGCGTTTACGAGCCCACCGCCGACGGAGTGTGGTACCTCATGAAGTCTCAGGAAAACTACGACGCAGTTGGGGAGAAGATCATGACGATAGGAATGTTTGGAGGGCACTCGTTCCTCATAAAGAATCTTCGCAAGATGACGAACGAGTACGGGTGCTCCGCATGTCAACAACGGTTCACAAAGTCGTGTAACATGCACAGGCACGCGACCACCTGCATGGGTGGGAAGACCGTGGTGATATGTCCAGTTAAGAGGGTAGAGAGACCGCAGTCGGCCTACGAGAAGGCGTTCTATCCCAAGGGGTCAGCTAGCGCGATGTCGATTCAATGGTTGAGCAGAGAAGAGGAGAGGGTGGGAAAGCACATAAATCACGCGAGATGTGGTCACGGCGGCGAGAGGTGGGTGGCCGGCGATCCGGTCGACGGTTACTGTCACGAGACCAAGACCGTGTTTCAGTTTCACGGATGTTACTGGCACGGGTGTCCGACGCATTGCAAGGAGAGGTAACGCGAGATCGCTGTACAGGAGGACGAAAATCTAAGACGCCAAGATAAAAAAGGCGGTTTATGAGCTGGTTGTGATGTGGGAGTGCGCGTGGTTGAATGAGAGGAATTCCCACTATCAACCACCGCCACGCGAGGAGGAGACGACTCTGTACCCGCACCAGATAGTCTACGACTTCGAGGCGTATCTCAACAAGTCGAAAACCACGCGCCCCACCAAAGACCTGACCTTCGAGGTCGAGCACGTCCCTATATCGGTGTCGTTGGGGTATACGATGCACGAAGGGATCACCCACATCTGCGAACGAGATCCCGACATGCTGGTCGAGAAGTTCGTGACCGAGCTGCAGATGAGAGGCAATGCAATCAGGGAGGGGGTTAGGAAGAAGTATATGCCGGCCGACATAGAGATGTTGTCGAAACCTCAGCGGGAGAAGATCGTCTCGTGGATCGACAAAGTCCCGGTGGTGGGGTTCAACTGCAGCAGGTACGACCTGAACCTCATCAAGCAGTACTTTGTCGAGAAGTTGGCGGCCACCGTGAATAAGGTGATGGTCGGAAAGAGGGCCAGCACGACGATGTTTCTGTTTACCCCTGAGTTTAGATTTCTCGACATCATCCAATATCTGGGACCCGGTACCACATATGTCCGGTGGGTTAAGGCGTATGACTGTAAGATGGTAAAGTCTCACCTCCCGTACGATTGGTTCGATTCCCCAGAAAAACTCGACCATCCGGGGCTGCCCGACTATCCCGAGTGGTACTCGAAGTTGAAGGGTGAGTTCCTACTGTCGTTGTCCGAGTGGAAAGAGTGCAATAAGTTCTTCCGAGAAAAGGAAATGAAGACGTTCCAGGAATGGTTGCGACATTACAACGAATTGGATGTCGGACCGTTTCTAGAGGCACTGAATAAAATGAGTTATACAGGGGGAGAGGCGTGGACATACTCAAGGACGCTGTGTCTCTGCCAGGTGTTTCCCTTCAGTACCTGCTTCGCGGGACGATGGGAAGGCGGACACGCCTGGGCTGTGGTCGCCGAAGGATGATACTTACGCGATGATGAAGGAGGGATTGGTCGGTGGTCCGTCCATAGTGTTCTCCAGATACGCCGAGGCTGGCAGGTCGACGATCAGGGGTCAGGTGGGGAGTCGGGAGGAGAAGTTGTGCAAGGCGGTGCTGGGGTACGACGCCAATGCGCTGTATCTGTCTACTCTGTCGAAGGACATGCCGTGCGGGGAGGAGAAGATATGGACCTGTGACGACCCGGAAAGATAGTCGCATATACAGCGTTTCGTGAGGAAGGCCAGACGCGACGAGTGGTTCGGATTTGCGGAGTTGGATATAGAGGTCCCGGAAACGTTGCGAGACAAGTTCTCGGAAATGTCACCATTATTTGTAAATAGAGTTGTCAAGGAAGTAGAAGTCCCGGAACACATGTTAAAATATTTGAAGGACACGGACCGGAAACGAGGAGATAGTAAGAGGCTCGTAGGGGCCCTGTCCGCCAAGAAGATGATCATATACTCCCCGCTGCTGAAAAAGGGGAGACAACTGACGGAAAGATTCTGAAGAGAGTCTGACTGACTATGACGACGGACGCTCTGCGGGTAGCTGGGTGTCAGAAGGCACCGCAATAAGTTCTTCGCGAACAAACCCGCGCGATGGACCACTGTCGAGGTAGTAGAGCACGGGCTCATCGGGTTTGGTAATATATCGATCTAGATGATATACATTGAGAGACCACACGGGATCAGTCGCGCGGCGGCGGCCACCTTCGAGCTCTCCCGGTTGATAGAGGTACCGGACGCCAACATCCGATGGAAGACGTTTCTCCGCTAAACCAACGGGTCGTCAGCGCGAGACGGCGGAGGGCTTGTGCGCCACCATTTTAGACTTCATGGCATCTACGGGCTTCTTATCGATCAATCTGGTCACCTCGCCGTTCAGTGCGGAGACCACGGCGGACAGCCTGGTCACCCACTCGGTCGATCGCGTATGATGGTCTACAAGCTCTTTGGCATATTGGTGTCCGAACAGCCTCTCAGCCAGGGTTTGATTGAACCTCTCCACGATCCCCTGGTCCCGGTTGATGTTGACGCGGCCGCGTCTGACAGAAACGTCGCGTTTAGCCAACAGCTGAGAGACCGCGCCCATGAACTCGCGGCCGGGATCGACTTGGAGAAGATTCGGCCATTTGAGAGGACTCCTCTTATATATTTGGGAAAGAGCCTCTGCCACCTCTTTAGACTCCTTCGTGGCCAGCGGCTCATCCCCCTTATAGCGACTCGCTACGTCAACGACTGTCAGGGCGTACTTGTACGTCTTGCGACCGACGCGATCATGAAGGAGAAACAGAAGGTCCGCTTGGTGGACTTCGTTTGTCACCGGCACGTCGAATTTCGGCCGCGGAATATTATGCGGCGCGGGCAAATATATCTGCCAGATGGCCTGCTTCTTGAGCCATTCTTTGGCGGCGTTTTTGAAACCTTTTGATACCGCGGCGAGGTTCTTGATGGCCGCGAGTCCCTTCCAGTAGCCGCGGGAGCTGTAGTACGTGTTAGCTAGCTTAAGCGCTAGGCGAACCGATAGTTTGCTATTATCAATCTTGCGCGTATCCATCGTATGCTAGGTATTTTAGTAGATCGAACAGTCTTCAACACGCCCTCGCCAGATCGTCCGGTAACTGCGTCATCGATACTAAACCTTTGTTAGAAGTTTCGCTGCAGCTGCCGGTTAAGTTCCGAAGGAACTCGGAGGAATCTAACATCCACTTTGCTAAAAGGGTGGCAGCGTTTTCGTCATCGCGCCACGTCTCGAGAGAGTCTTGTGCCAGACGGATCAGACCCTTTGCACCAGCTAAACGGTGTTTAATGGCCGTGTAGCCTACATCGAGCAGAGCGTAATAAAGCTCGTCAACTAACATCGTTCTATACATATATATTTAAAAAAGTTCAATTGCTTATTGCTTTTGTAATATAGTAGCTGACGAGTCCCGTCGCAACCATTCGTGACGCTTGCGCTCCTCATCCGCGTCAGAGTTTTGCAGTTCCGAGAAAAAATAGTTGCTACCGCTGAACGCCAATGCGTTCGACACCGCACCACCTAAGAGCATTGCGATCGAAGCCATTTATTTCCATATATTAGCGGGCAGAATTCCAGCTTTAACTAGATAATCTCGGGTCCCAACTGCGGCCGCTACATCCAAGGTCACGAGACCTACATCTCGCGCGGTCATGTCCAATTTGGGAGCGGGCCCTCCCAAGGCCATCTTTGATAGTCTAGCAAACCCGATACTGAGGCCCGATATTACCACGGCGTGATAAACCGCATTCACTATTATTTTGCCATCGTATTCAGCCATTACATATGGTGATAATTATAATTAATGCATATAAAAGGGATCGCGAGCAGTGTTTAAATGGGGTGCAATTGGTTTCGGAACTTCCTTCGGAATCGTGACTGGTTGTCGCGAAAGGTAGTTCCACACACACAGGGTGCCCGCAACTGCTATACCACCGCCAACAACCCACGGGATGATCCAGGTCGGAGCCACAATCCCCGATTGCTCTACCAACGGCGTTGGGGGAACTGTAGGAGATTGAAGAACCGCAGCTGCCTTCGGATGTTTTGCTGTTTCAACACCCAACTGCAGCTCCTGAGCTGGTGCGGTTGGAGTTGGAACAAATAACGACTGTTTGGCCTCTCGAAGCTCGTCGAGTATTTTATCTTGTTTAGCTTTTCGAGCGGCAGCCGCTGCCCGCCCAGCTGCCTGTCTTTTTGCGTTTTTGTGTCGTGAAATCAGTGATAGTTCATTCAACACTGTTGGGGTGCAATCAGGGATAGTTCCTGAGGTGAAAGCTGCTCCGTCACTCTCGCGGGTGCGTCTTGTGTCATCATCATTTTCTGAGCTTATAGTTCGTGGGCATATATATCCAAATTGACAGTGTTTAAACGTGGTCAACGCGGTTGTCAGCGGAGCTAAGAACATTCCAAACTTGTGATAAATTGAGCAACATGCTGTTCTAAGAGTGTGTCCTACAAAAGGATCAGTCTCTAGATCGCCAATCAACCCCGCGATGTTTGGTATAGGGAGAAGTATACTAACAGCGGTAGCGTACAGCTGAATAGCCGCCCATCCAAGAGTTTTCGTCATCTCCGCACCTAACCTAGATTCGTATCGCGCATACATTTTATCGATCTCCGCATCTGACATTTTATCCACCTGACAAACTGAGAGACGCCTAACGGGATAATGCTCCGATTGCCCCCCAGCAACCAAAGCAGATTGCCGCTCGCGTCGCGCCACGTTTTCATTTTCTTTCAGGAAAGATACTGTATCGGCAGTCGTGTCGGCAGTCGTTCCTACAGTTCCAACCGTTTCGGCAGTCGGCACGACTGTTTCTTCCATTAGCTGATCGAGAAGCTCGTCGCAGTTCATTTTGAGTACTATTCTCATAAGTCTAACATATTGCCAAGCGCACCATCCGATACTTATGAGCACCGTTATGCTCGCAACAAAGCTCGCAGCGGAGCAACAAATTGATTCCCACATTGTTCAGCATTTGAACAGCATCTGTTAACCATTGTTCAGCATTTGTTCAACATTGTTAAGCATTTGTTAAGCATTGTTCAGCATTGTTCAGCATTGTTCAGCATTGTTCAGCATTTTTAAGCAATTGCTCAGCATTGTTATGCATTTGCTCAGCATTGTTCAGCATTTGTTCAACTTTCAGCATTTTGTTACAGCATTGTTCAGCATTGTTAAGCATTTGCTCAGCAGTTACTAGCGAGCGTTGAGCACAATCTAAGCAATTGCTGAACAATGGTTACCAATTGATTATTACTTCGTAAGCAGTTGGTTGATCAGTCTTTAGCAGAAGCTTGACGTGCTTAGTTTCTGAAAGCATCTGTTGAACCTCCAGGCGCTCCTCGCGCGTTGGGATAACGTCGTTATCTCGAAGACAGTCATCGAATGAATCTCGGTCCTTGCAGTGAAAGAGGGCGACCCATTTCGTTTGCTCTCGCAGATCCTTGAAGACGGCGTTGTACTTCTGAGGGGAGATCCATACGCTTTGCCCCGCATGCCGGCCTGAAAATGCGAGCTCGGAGAGCATGTCCTTCTTTTTGGTGATCGCCGCCTTGGCCGAGCAGTCGTCAATCACGTATAGGGTGGGCTCGCCCTGGAAGATTTGGTATAAACCACGCAGCCAATCGTGAAGCCTGACGCCGGGGTCAACGACGTATACCTCAGGGTTGGTCCATATCCACGGGCGCCGCTGATAAGTCTCGTTGTGTCGCACAGTGGGACACAGGATCATGATGTGTCGAAAGGCATCGCGGTAGGGGCCCTCGAGCATGTCCAGGATGAAAACCGTTTTTCAGCACCCTGTCTGTCCACATATTATGGCAGAGTGGGCATCCTTCGGTAGAGTTATATCAGTAGAGTTCTGAGACGTATCGACCATCTTCGATGTTGAGTTGCGCGTCTGTGATTATATATAGATACACGTTCAATGCGCCAGCTCCATCCGCCTCTTTGGTTACCTGGATCGTCACACCCTCGCTCGCGTTCTCAACTTAGCGTCCACTACCGTACATTTGAACGTCGTCGCTGGCACGCATATCTAGCCATAGAGCGTACTTGGAAGTCAGTAACTCCGCGAGGGAGACGTCCGAGAGCTGCAGGTCTTTGGCAACCGCGGCAACCTCCGGGGAGCGCTTAGTGCCAGCAGCAAACTGCTTTCTGGCTTCGTCCCACTGCTGTTGCGCGCGAAGGCCCTGGCTGTAGAGTTGATTGGGAACTCCCTCGATCGTCACCTCGACCTTTGTGATTTTGGGGTTATAGAATTTATCGTTTTGTCTAGTCCCGAGCTCGAACCGACCCTCCTCGAACAGCACCAGTATGCCTTTCATCGAGCGTGCGGGGACGTTGACCTTAATATTCCACAATGTGTCGCTTTTGTCTTTCTTCATCTTGCGATCGCGAAGAACTCGGTCGTAAAGTATGGCAACGCGCCCGGCGTACTGGGTTCTGATCAATCGCGCGAGTTCGGGCATCGTGACCATGTCGTACTCCAGCGAAACATTGTCGATCGTATACGTCGATGCCATGTCGGTGGCTATGAGAACTCGGCCGTAGTCGTTGAACGTTAGTTCGTATTCGAGGCGGTCCACCAAAGCGCTCTGATAGTAGGGCATGTGACTCTCCAGCAACTCAAAGTCGAGCGGGATGTAGAAGCGGTTGCCGTAAGCGGCTGCGATCGCGTTGTCGCTCGCGACGTTATCTGCCTTGTCACCAGCCCCGATTCTAAGTCTGGTTACGTTCTTATTTCGGCTGGTGTCAATACCCTGATAGACAGCGTTTTCGCGCTCTTGAGCCGTCTTCCAAAGGTCCTGGTAGCAATGGTAGACGTCGCTGTCGTCGATCGACATCACCTCATTACCAGAAATCTTTATCATGGTCTTCTTGACGATGGCGCAACCCAGGTTCTGAACGACGGTTCGGTTCGCGTCCCTCGACGTCAGCGAAATAGTGAAAGCGAGGCGAACAGTCCCCGGCACAATAACGTCGCTAGCTCCGAGGTTGGGGAAGCGGGCCAAGAGCTGCTGGTTCTGGTCGATCGTCGATGGGTTGTTCGTAATAACGACGCTCAATCTCACGCCTTTCGCCCCGAGGGGCTCCCGCATTCTGCGGTATGGATTGAGTTTGCGGCCGTATTGACTCGAAGACATTATTGAAACTATATTAAACCCGTATGTTTTTTTGTTTAATACATCGTTAACGATGGATGGTCGAGACTTTGGCATGGACGAATTCGATCTCACTACGGGCGACCGAGACGATGACATCGACGATGATGACGACTTCGATGATTATCTCGCGAACATTGACGAAACGGCCTTCATAAAGACACCAGCCGGCGAGGAAATAGGTGGCGCTACCAGCAGCGTTGGTCTAAGTCGGGAATTACTCTAGTCGGCTGTAGACGACTACTACAACAGTTTGGTAGAAAAAGGTGCGGTCCCGTCTGTCAGCCGCGACTACTCCAAGTTCGAATTGGATATGAAGACGGAAAACCCCTAGTGCTGAGCACCATTGCCGGAAACCGGGGCGGTGGCGGTGGCGAAATCATAAGGAGCGAACTAGGATTCGTAGATTGGAAGAGGGGTAAAATAATTATGCCGGCCCGCGCTGTAAAGACCCTACAGTCTACCGACGAAACTATGGCGAAGACGGCCGCCGCGATAGAAACGGTCGAGCTCAGCGAGATCCCTCGTGTAGCCAGCGACGCTATTCGCACAATGGAGATCAACGAAAGTGAGTTAGACAGCACGATAGATGACCTACCGTTACCTCTTCGCGAACTCCGTGGGCTCGATAAGGCTATGCAAACAGTCCGGGGCGAACTGGTCATTAAGCTCTCCAAACTCTCGGCGCTGGATGAACATATCGCGCTAGAAGAAAGGAAACTGGAGGAAGTCCGTGACGATAAAGAATCTACCGAGCGGATCACCGAACGCCTGCGGTCGTTGCGAGATGAAAGAGAAGCTCGCTTGGAGGCTGCCTCGACTAACCGTGAGGCGCTCCGCACCCAAATAAGTCGGATCCGCGAAAAAATCTCGAGGGTCCTGCACGAGGACACGACACACGGTGAATGTCTTCGCACTCTGTTCAGAGAGCAGGGCATCACGATAGCAAGCATCTTCGCAGCTCTCACCATGACTATATCGACCATAGTTCTAGCTATCACTGGTGGTGGCACCAGCACCTGCACCTGCGCCATCCGGCGGAGCCAAGGAGTGGGTAAAAAGCAACTAAAAACCCTCGCCAGTCTCCAGGCTAAATCAGCTGGAAAGGCGGCTGCCGCGCTGCCTGTGTTGATCGGGGGTCTCGTCTCCTACTTACTATATATATTATCAAAAACGGTCGGATGGTTCGCCGAGAATGCTTGGGCTTTAATCGTAGCGATCGACGGTCTCCTACTATTAACCTCCCGAGAGCTGTTCCTAAAACTAAAGCGCGAATAGTCCGCCCGCCACGAGGGCGACGACGAGCGCTAATTTTTACTCCTCGTTGGCACTAGTTCCGAAGGAACTTGCTGGTGCATCAAGTCCTATTGCGTCAACATGCTCGGGAGTCGGGGTGGAGCTTGATGAGATACTAGTTCCGAAGGAACTTGATGGGATGCTTTGTACTGGGGTGGGTGCTTGCGGTTTTATGAAATCGTTTCCATGCGCGGTGCGCTTGATGATATCCGCGTTCACGTCCCCGTTATGGCCGATCTTTTGTTTGACGGTGGCGATTACGATCATATTATTGTAACCGTCAACCGGGTCGTCTCGTAGTATCATAACACTCGGCGCCATATACAGACCTATTCCAAATGCATAGTCTACCGGGGTGCGGGCATACTGCAAAACGTCTTGATATTGCTGGATCGCCGCCTGGAGGTTCACCGGAGATGAGATGGCGTCCTCGACATTGGCCAAGAACAGTTTCTGGCTATCGAACGCCGTCCCGGTTCCTATTATACCACTGTGCGCTTGCGCCTGTGCGCCGAGGATGGCCCAGACATATGTGGAATGGAGTCGTTGAGGCCAGTAACGCCGGCCTGTGTGAACCCCAGACCCTTATCTAACATACCCCACGCGTCCTGGACCGCAGCAGCCTGCTGTATGTAATCGACGTGAGCTGGTTTCGGAAGTAGCCAACTGCAGGATTGCAGGCCGACCTCCAGACACTTCCGGCCCGAAGGTCATCGTCGCGGGGTCAAAATTCCCGGCGTTCCGACTGACGATGTGGTCACCGGAGTGATCGTGTCTAAAATCAGTCTGCGTCCAATTCTCGGACTGGCCCCGAATGAGAACGTCCCCGAGACTAGTGCTGCTAGGAAATGCTTTCTGGCGCTAGTCCGCGTCTTTTGGTACCCCAAATTCGTTACAAAGTCTTTCGAACGCCCTACGGTCGTATGTGTTGGAAATGGGATCCCAGCCGAAGTCCTGCGGCAAAGATATTTTCTGTTCTTTGAGAATCCGGCTAATAGTGTAGTACGCGTGAAAGTTGTAAACGGCCCTCAAGAAGGAATCCTCCGTGGCTAGATGGTCCTGAGAGGAAACCCCGCATCCGGCTGTTGCGCACCATACGGCGAAGTTGAGCTGATTCTGCCAAAACTGCATCGGCGTCGCTTTCCACCCATTCACGGCCTCCATAGTAGTAATCTTGGGTAGCCTATATTGTTCAAATATGTCGGGGAAGTTGGTTCGAAAGCCGCTAACTTGGATAGTGGGGTGCACAAGTCTGGGAGCGCCTTGGTATCCATTGAAAAAGATAGTATCATGTTTGCTATGCTCACCAATGTTCAAAAAGAGAGTTGTGAACTTCAGAAGTCAATCGACAACTGCTGCGGAAAACGGCGGGCCGGCCTCAGATCAATCACATTCACGGTCGGATGGCAAAATGTTAAGGAGTACGAAGGGTTCGGCTACATGAAGAACGGACCACCGGTAGGTGTCAAAATACCACCAGGTCTTTGGAGTTTCAGAGAGGTCCAAGCTTTTGTCGCGTCGGAGCTTATTGGTAGAGCCAGCCTCGCAATCTCGAAAGCGACCGGACTCGGGACATTGACCGTCGAGCGCGCCTACCGGGTAAGGATCACCCCGACGTTGGCCTTACAGCTCGGATTGACAACAACATACCTTTCTGACAATAAGGGATGGTTTAACCCGGGTGAGCACGTCGGTGACATCCCAGTGAACTTTGCCTTCACGAAAACTCTCAGGGTGCACCTGGATAAATTGAACACATCGTACAACACATTTGACGGATCTCCCAGCACATTACTAAAAACTGTGCACGCCAGCGACTGTTTCAGACCCTGACCTTAGACTTCTCAACCCCCGATATGAAACGTTTGGAATCTGATCACATCCACGAATTGAAGATCTCTATTTTAGATGATAAAGCGCGAGAGTTAAAGAACGATTACCCGATTTCGATCGTTCTCGAAATAACTGATTAAACATAATGTATATATTTACATATTAGTCATGAGCATATACGGCACAGGTAGTTCCAGCGCAGAACAGGACGTTCCAGTCGCGGGCGCAGCCAGCAACGATGAAGCCACAATGAGAAGGCTGGAGGGAAGGATAGCGCAGTCTCGCACAGAGGCGGCTACGGCGATTGCGCACGTTCAGCGAATGCAAGCTCCGAAACCCGTCATAACAGTTTGGGCTGAGGAGCGGGGTTCACTGGGCGAGGGGGCCTACGAATATTCATTTGGTGCGAACGCGAGCATCAGATATGGGGGATACACCATGGCAGCGTCCGGGACGATTCTGCGAATGGCGGTCTGCTCGGTCAACTTTCGCGGACACGGTGCTACCGAAATCCGAGTGAATCTCGTCCTGAACGAGGTAGAGCAGAAGTCTGGCATCACCAAGCACGCGGGGCAGAGGTCAGGATTTACGATATTCGATGATGACACTGCAATTAAAGTTTCAGCAGGTAGTGTTATTAACTTTGCAACAAAAGTCGCTGACCAAGCGACTTCCTCCACTATTGTAACAGTGTTAATATAACTTGATTTATGATGAATGACGAGAAACTATATCCACACTTACCTTCGGGGACGACCGACCCGGCATCCTTTAGGATGACCGGGATCGTCGAGATACAACAGATTCTCCAGCACGAGGGAGAGACGCGGACGGGTCATGCGAAGAAATATAGGCGAGCAGTCAATATAGTTGAAGGAGTGAGCACCGCGCTAGCCTCAGCTTCCGTTGTAAGCGGAGTGGGGAGTGTGTCTTTATTGTCAACAGTCGTCGCTGCACCGGTCGCGGTGATCTTGAGTACGATAGCGGCGGGGGCGGGACTGCTTTGCATGACGACCAGACTCGTGGGCCGAAAATTGAAGACCAAAAGTCGAAAGCACGACCGAATAGCGGTTCTCGCGAGGTCTAAGAAAAACAGTATCGACGTTATCGTGTCGAAAGCGATAGCCGACAACGATATATCAGATAGCGAGTTCAAACTGGTCGTCGAAGAGATAGCCAGGTACCAGGAGTTAAAGGGCACGATCCGGTCCAAGGCCCGACCACAAATTCTCACGGACGAAGACGTAAACAAACTCGTCATGGAGGGGAGGGCTGACGAGAAAAAAATCTCCTCGCCCGCCTCGGGACATGATATGCTTATTTGTGTGTCTGCAGCGGCAGCAGGATATCCCTCCACCATACATTTCAGCTGTTCCGAGGGCCCATCCATACGGAACATAAAACTTTTCGGCCCCCGTTACGC
This sequence comes from Conchocele bisecta, assembly GCA_029237695.1. Lineage (NCBI taxonomy): Eukaryota > Metazoa > Mollusca > Bivalvia > Lucinida > Thyasiridae > Conchocele > Conchocele bisecta. The sequence goes on from CM055267.1 coordinate 46,411,703, forward strand.
CACCGTGACTTATAAAAAACTACGCATCAGATTGATTCTATCTTTCTAACTGACTTTCCGATTTCAATTATTACTAAACGATAATACTTGCGAGCACGTAATTCCTTGCTAGCCAGTCGATGAGTAGCGCGAGTGCCACCGCATGGTGGACATAACAGCGACTCGGATCTGTTCCCTACCCCGCAATGCCTACAGGTGCGAGGCGAAACGAACCCTCTTCTCATCCATGCCTGGTGATGCTTACAATACTCGTAAATACCGGTACGATGACATAGAAAACCCGTATCATTTTGACTCCCATATACTACTTAGTTTAATATTACAATACATCATACTTGAGGACAAATGCCACACATCCATGCTGCCCTTCATATGACCTTGATATTTTGACCTTCACAACTTTGAACCTTTTCACGCATTAAAAAAATCGAGTTTCTCAATTCTGTCATACATCCAAAATGTTATTAATATGACCTTGACCTTTTGACATTGACCTTGAACTTCTTCACTCATTAAGAAGTTCGCCTAAGTTTCTTAATTCTGTAATAACATCAATGAATTGAATTATTGATATCTATAAATAATGGTTAATAGTAAAAACCGCGCCCTATAGGAGTAGTAAGAGGTATTTATTGATATCAATAACTCAAATAATTGATTTCTTGATATCAATAATTCGATTTTTTTATATCAATAAATGAAATGTATTTGTTGATATAAAACAATCGATTTATTGATATAAATAAGTGCTGAATAAATAGGAAAACATGCCCCATCGTTTACCTCGTCCTTATCGTGCACGGTGAGTGCCGTGTTCATCGTAATGGGGACGTTCTGCGGCATGTTTTCTTGCACCGTGGCGTAGTACCAGCTCTGGTTAAACTCGGGACTGTTATCGTTGAGGTCCCTGATCGTCACCGTCACGTCTGTTGTTGTTGTAGAATTTCCATACTGCGCATGTGTCCCGTTTATTTCAGACACCTACATGTATATGAGACACGCCATGTGAGTTTGTACCTTCGGACATCTGCGTAATTTCATGAAATATGTTTACAAAATTTACAATAGTAAATGTAAATGGCGTCAAAGGTTGACACAAATTTCAGAGTACATGTGAAATTATTCCGCATGCACTGTGAAAATTTTGTCAACTTTTTACTTCATTTATGAAAAAAATTGTAAATTTCGTAAATGTATTTAATGAAATTACGCAGATGTCCGAAGGTACAAAATCACATGGCGTGTCTCATATGAGACAGGTCATGTGATTTTGTACCGAAGAAGATGTGCGATAGTAGTATATAAGAGTCACAATGATACCATCACCTCTGGAAGGTACCAGCTACGCGCGGCACCTTCCACAGCATGATGGTATTATTTGTGACTCTTATATATTACTACCGCGAGACCATATATTTATGACATGAGAAGATACACCCTATTAGAGATAAAAAATCCCTATGTTATACTCAGTATATATATACAACATAATGGTTCTAGTGAAGTGTGCATGGTTGAAGACAGGTAGTCACGAGAGATGTTTTCGCATCGGTATTTACGAATATTGCAAACATCACCGTGCATGGATGCGAAGAGGTTCCTTTCGCCTCGCCCATGTCGACATTGTGGTGTAGGGACCAAAGCCGAGTCACTGCTATGTCCACCATGTGGTGGCACTCAGGCTACTCATCGAATGGTTCACAAGGGATTACGTGCTCGCAAGTATTATCGTTTAGTAATAATTCAAATCGGAAAGTCAGTTAGAAAGATAGAATCGATCTAATAAGTCACGGTGTTTCTACAGCATTGAAACACTGTAAAAAACATTATCAAACTAATTTTATAAAATTGAACAGAAAACACAAGTACCAATATAAAAGAGAAAATGGATAATACAATACAATTGGAATTGAAAGTTTTTAATGGCTGTGTTGAAGAAGTTTACAAAGAATACGGGGGTTATAATCCTGTATATAAATTCTATAAAATGAGAACACTAGGCGATATCGAATATATGAAATACCAGCGTAATTTATTACGCTCCGACAAAAACGTTGCATTTACAATAGTATACCGGCAATTATGTCAACTATACAAGAGGCAAATACGAACATTAAGACAGATAATGCGTATCGGATATGAAACTAAGGCTATTATATAAAAACTATTAAAACCCAACGATTCGTTTAACGAACGTACATTTCTACGATATCACTTTATACATTTATGTTGTGATCACAACACCAAGCAGACGACAATGTTTCACTTACACGTGTTATAAACATGCAAATTATGTGTCCTACCTTACATGTATATTAAGTGTCCATTTTATAGAGAGATTACACGATTACGTCTTCCGGGATGAAAAATACACTGTAATATATATTACACACACGTGGGTGTGTATTACACAACCGCTATCGATATTCCGGAAGTATTTCTTACATTGTGATTGGTTGGCATGTTTTTTTATTTTTTAATTTTACTTTTAATAATTTAGAACGTTATAACCTATATTATTAAATAAAAAACGAACTTATTATATAAAAAGCAAATAAATAAAAAAAAAAGAGAGTAAATATTTGGTATTGCACAACACGGTTTTAGCTTAATATATGTAAAATTAACAACAATTACTTTTGTTGGGGGGGGACGCCCCTATGACGAAAAAAATGAGCGCTCAGTGCACGTGCTGACTAACTACTTTCCAAGGTTGCCTAGACTTTCGACACTAATTACTAAATCAGCCGAGAGATGGGGGTGTGCAGTACGGGTAGCTACACCTCGCTAAGCCAAACAGAAAAGAATGAATGAATGAATGAATGAAAGAGAGTGGCTTAGCGGGGTGGACCTAGAAGGGTTTTGCTGGCGCGGGTTCGAGCCTCGGTGTTACCCAACTTTTTTTTTTTTAAATTGTTTATAATTTTCATAAAATTAATTAATAAATTGTTTACTGCACCAATATAATTATTTAATACAAATATTAATTTCTTCCGACTTTATCTCCAAGTTTTTCCCTAAATTTATCCCAATCAGTACACTCAATTTTGGGCATGGTGGCGCGCGCCTTGATTCTTATATCATTTTTTAATTGTTCATATCTCCCCATTTCTTCCACCACGGATTCAAACTCTAAATTTGATATTTTTTTATCGGCCAACGCATTGGACACCATAACGTCGATGGTATTTTTCTTCGACCTGGCGAGAACAGATATTCTATCATGTTTTCTACATTTTTTTCTCGAGTTTTCCACCCGACGCCCTAATTACCATACACAACAACCCAGAAACGGCCGACACCGCACATAAAATCCCCGCTACAGGAACCGTTATAATGGTGGATATAGTTGTAGCTGTCCCGCCCACACAACACAGAAACACTCGCTAGAGCCGTGCTAGATGCTTCAGCCGTGTTCACCGCGCGTCTATATTTTTTAGCGTTTCTTTTTCTATTTGTATATTCTCTAACTAAAATATCCTGCATAGCGACGATATTATTCAACCTAAAATCTGAACTTCTTTCGTTAATTGTACACACTGTTGATGGAGTGGTATTGACAATTGGAAGCGTTGATTCGTTCATATTTAAATTTTACAAATTTATTTCAATATATTAGTATTTACAAAATAAGTTCAATTAACAATGAGACAATAGTGGAAGAACTCTCTGGGTCACCGATTTTCGTAACAAAGTTAATAACACTACCTTTGGAAAGTCTAATTCGATCATAACCGGAGAACGAAACCACTCGCGAACTATCTCCAGAGATTTTTGGTGACTCCAACCCCCCGTTCTTCCCCATCTACTACACTATTTATCGCGACCGCGCCCACAGGTTTACCACTAGCATTAACCGAGCAGACCGCCATTTGGATAACTTCACCTGCAGCTGTCATAGTGTATCCCACACATTTATTACTCGCTTTGGCACCGAACGAATATTCATAGTGCCCCTCAACCAATGGGCCCCGCTTCTCAGCCCAAACTGTTATGACACGTTTTGGCGTTTTCATTGTTCGCACTATTCCGGCAAGCGCACTGTTTGCGCTATATGCCTGAGTACGAATATTATAGGCCTCCTCAAGAGCTTTGGTCGTGGCTATACGATCATGTTTCAGTTTATCGGAAACTTCGGTTATCTTTCCGTCTAGTTCGGTAAGTGCCGCTTCTCTGCTGAGAGAGTCTCTAAGCGCAACGCATCATAAGCCTCCGTAATGGTCGCCTGGTGGCCATTCTAGGGCTTTTTCAACACCCGACCGGGCCTCTTTTGAAATTCGGTTATTTTCCCGTCTAGTTCAGCAACCGCCGCTTCTCTGATGAGAGAGTCCTCTGAGCGCAACGCTTCATAAGCCTTCGCAAGGGCTGCCTGATGGTCTTCTCGGGCTTTCTCAACACCCGACCGGGCCTCTTTTCGAAATTCGGTTATTATTTTTCCGTCTAGTTCAGCAACCGCCGCTTCTCTGAGAGAGTCCTCTGAGCGCAACACCCTATAAGCCTCCGTAAGGTCCGCCTGGTGGTCTTCTCGGGCTTTCTCAATACCCGTTCTGACCCCCTCAACCCCCAACCTGGCCTCTTTTCGAAATTTGGTTATTTTTTCGTCTAGTTCAGTAAGTGCCGCTTCTCTGTTGAGAGAGTCCTCTGAGCGCAACGCCCCATAAGCCTCCGCAATGGCCTCCTTGTGGTCTTCTCGGACCCCCTCAACCCCCGACCTGGTCTCTTTCAGAAATTCGGCTATTTTCCCGTCTAGTTCAGTAAGTGTCGCTTCTTTGCTGAGAGAGTCCTCTAAGCGCAACGCATCATAAGCCTCCGCAATGGCCTCCGCAAGAAGGTTCACCTGGTGGTCTTCTCGGACTTTATCAATACCCGACCGGGTCTCTTTTCGAAATTCGGTTATTTTCCCGTCTAGTTCGGCAACCGTCGCTTCTCTGATGAGAGAGTCCTCTAAGCGCAATGCACCATAAGCCTCCGTAAGGTCCGCCTGGTGGTCTTCTCGGACTTTCTCAATACCCGACCGGGCCTCTTTTCGAAATTTGGTTATTTTTTTGTCTAGTTCGTTTAGTTCCGTATGCGTTTCTTCACGACTTTGTGTATTCACAGCCAGGGCATATTCTCTAAGTTGTGATAGTAGACTCCTGTGAATCTCGTCCGTGGCCACCGATATAGTTCTATTGATCAAGGCCGTTTGTTTTTTGGGTAGTTAAAAAGTCGCCCTCTGTCGGGATGAATCCCCCTTCTGTCGGTTCCAAATTCTTTGAATTTGTCACCCAATCGGAAGAACTACCTGGTCCGTATATACTAATTTTCAATAATGTTGATATATATATTACGAACATGCGTTTAATTATAAATAATTTTCTTTAAAATTAATTAATTTGAAATTTCTAGGACGACCGAAATCGGGTAATCGTTCTTCAACTCTCGCCCTTTATCATCGAGAATAGAAATCTTCAACTCGTGGATGTGTCCCGATTCCAAAACTTTCATCTCGGGGTGTGGGAAGTCTAAGGTCAGGGTCTCACCATAGAAACAGTCGCTGGCGGCACGGTTTTCAGTAATGTGGTGGGAGTGCCGTCTACCGTGTTGTACGATGTGTTCACCCGATCCAGGTGCACCCCGAGAGTTTTCGTGACGGCGAAGTTCACCGGGGTCGTGCCGACGTGCTCGCCAGGATCAAACACTCCGTCATCGTTGTAAGGGTATGTTATTTTAAATCCTAACAGTGAGCCCAACCCCGGTGAGATCCTTAAACGCCTATCAACGGTCAATGTCGTGAGCCCCGTGGCTTTCGAGATTGCGAGAGTGTGACTACACCAGGAATCTTCTCCGCGACAAAAGCTTGGAGATCTCCGAAACTCCAAAGACCCTGAGGTACTATAACCTTTGGTGGACTTATGACTCTATTTACATCTATTCTATGTGGCAGTTCGTAGGGGTGTTCTGATGCGAAAAACTCGACGTCCTCGACTTCTGTTGTGAAAAACTCGAGCATTTCAACGTTTTTCCACCCGACCGTGAACGTGATTGATCTAAGGCCTACCCGGCGTTGTCCGCAGCAGTTGTCTATTAATTTTTGAAGTTCACAACTCCCTTTTTGAACATTAGTGATAGTAGCAAACATAATAATATCTTTCAATGGATACAAAAGCATTTAGCTTTAACTCTAATGCAAAGTACGCGGTCGGAGGTAAATACAAGCAAAAGAACACCATTGGTGAGCTTGTGCACCCCACAATAAGAGCTAGTTTGGGCATGGGTTTCGACACAAATTTCACTAACATGTTTGAAAAGTACAGACTTCCTAAAACCATTACACAGGATGTCATAACAAACAGGAACAACAATCTTATGCAGTTCTGGCAGAACCAACTAAATTTTGCCGTGTGGTGTGCCACAACCGGGTGTGGCGTCTCTTTCAGAGACCACATAGCAGACCGTAACAGCATGTTAAGCAGTAGCGTCTACAACTTTCATGTGTATTATACCATTAGGAGATTCTCAAAGAACTAGGTACTCCACTACCTCAAGACGACGGATGGAATCCCATTTCCAACACATACAACCGTAAGGAGTTCGAACGGATATGTGACGAATTTAAAGTTTCAAAAGATTCGGATTGGAGACAGAAAACATTTTCAGACACCGGAGGTTTAGGTACTGTTTATCTCAGTGGTCTAGACTACGGTGCAAGCACGAAGTATGCCACCCCAGATGTAACCTTTGGTTTCTACTATTCAAATCGTGTTGTGAACCCAGTTAGAGGTTATACAAATTGGACCGCCACCGATTATGTAGTAAATAAAATGACATTCGGGTCTGAAGTTAGTACAAAGAGACAGTGTAATTACGATTACTGCTGGTATAATGCACCAAAAATAGCTCACGTCGATTATATTTTACAAGACGAAAACGTGCATAAGGGTATAGAAACCTTTATATTGGACGACGGTCTAGGGTTTACGCAGGCCGGTGTTACCCGCCTCAACGACTCCATTCGCGTATACGTTTGGACCATCCTCGGTGCACGGAAGCAAACTCGCAGTTCTATAATAGGAGTCGGAACGGCGTTTGACGCGCAAAAACAGTTTCTTGGCACTTGTCGAGGACGCGCCATCTCAGCTAAGGTGGACCTGGAGAAGGCGATCCAGAATTATCAAGACGTTTTGCAGACTGCCAGCACCCCAGTGGACTATGTATTTGGAATAGGTCTTTATATGGCGCCGAGCAATATGATACTACGAGACGACCCGGTTGATGGTTACAATAATCAAATCGTAATCGCCACCGCCAATCAAAAAATCGGTCACAACGGTAACGTGAACACGGATATCATCAAGCGCACCCCCAAAATGATCGGGCGCGGAGTTGTAAATTCAAATAAATTTGAAAAAGATTTCATAAAACCCCCAAAACACAAAATGGATACACCTCCCTCAACACAATCGAACCCAGTACCCACAATTCGTAAATTGGATGCACCATCGAGTTCCATCAACAATGTTGAAACACCAATCGAGATTGGAAGCACAACACACGAGGAGGAGAAATTAGCGCTCGTCGTCGCCCTCGTGGCGATCGGACTATTTACACTTTGGTTTTAGGAACTCTCTGGCGAAGAATAGTAGGAGACCGGCGATCGCCACGATTAAAGCCCAGGCATTCTCGGCGAGCCATCCGACCGTTTTTGATAATATAGATAACAAGAAGGAGAGGAGACCTCCTATCAAACCAGGCAGCGCGGCAGCCAACTTTCCTGCTAATTTAGCCAGGAGGCTGGCGAGGGCTTTTAGTTGTTTTTTTATCCCCTCCTTGGCTCCGCCGGATGGTGCGGGTGCTGGTGCGGGTGCTGGTGCGGGTGCTGGTGCGGGTGCTGGTGCGGCACAAGCATTGACAGCTACAAATAGAGACGATATAGATAGAATTAGGGTCGATATAATCATGCTGAAAGCTGCGATGATGGTTACTATCGTGACGCCCTTCTCTCTGAACAGAGTGCGAAGACGCTCACCGAGTGTCGTGTCCTCGTGCAGAACCCTCGAGATTGTTTCGCGGCTCCGACTTAATTGGCCGGAAAGTGCCTCACGGTTAGTCGAAGCAGCCTCCAAGCGAGCTTCTCTTTCGTCCCGCAACGACCGCAGGAGTTTGTTGATCCGCTCGGTAGATTCTCTATCGTCACGGACTTCCCCAAGTTTTCTTTCTTCTAGCGCGATATGTTTGTCCAGCGCCGTGAGTTTGGAGAGGTTATTGACCAGTTCGCCCCGAGTTGTTTGCAGAGCCTTATCGAGTCCCAGAAGTTCGCGAAGAGGTAATGGTGGGTCATATTTCGTGCCGTTCATTTCGTTGACCGTAGTTTCCACTGTGTTAATAGCGTCGGTGGCTATACGAGGGACATCGCTGAGCTCGCTCATTTCTATAGCGGCGGCCGTCTTCGCCAGCGTTTCGTCGGTAGACTGTAGGGTTTTTACCATTTGCAGCTGCGACCGATCATCGATCACTCCGAGAGCTCGAGCGAGGGATACTCCATATCGGTTCACGGAAGAGGGGCTGAGGAACCGGGTCGGGTAGTTCTTGTACGTCAGCAACTTCCAACTATTACCCCATTTAACCCACAAGTCTCCTCTTTTAGTGCTGCGGAACGCCAACGTGGCCTTGATGCCGTTTTTAGACACCTCACTCTCCCACCGTTTCACCAGAGAATCCGTTTCCGTGAGAGGCGCCAGCTAATTCTTGGAGATCCCCGCAGGAATCTCGGCACCGCCCGCCCATGCCGGAGTTGCGGATGGGGCCTCCCAGGGGAACGTAGTCTCAGGTGAAGTTCCCATTGGTATGGCTGTTAAGGGCGTAATTCGGGGGTCGACATACCCAGGATCTTTATGCGTCTCTATGAAGGTCGTATCGTCATAGCCATCGATGTCATCATCATCGCGGAAATCGTCTCTGCCGATTTCATCCATGTTAATATCGTAATCATCCATATTTATAGCTTTCATAAAATTAATTATGTATTAAAGACAAAACCATACGGGTTTAATATAGATTCACTAAATTATGTCTTCGAGTCAATACGGTCGCAAACTCAATCCATACCGCAGACTGCGTGAGCCCCTCGGGGCAAAAGGCGTGAGACAGAGTGTCGTTATTACGAACAACCCATCGACGATCGACCAGAACCAGCAGCTCTTGGTCCGCTTCCCCAACCTCGGAGCTAACGACGTCATTGTGCCGGGGACTGTTCGCCTCGCTTTCACTATTTCGCTGACGTCGACGGACGAGGACAGAGAACCGTCGTTCAGAACCTGGGTCGCGCCATCGTCAAAAAGACCATGATAAAGATTTCTGGTAATGAGGTGATGTCGATCGACGACAGCGACGTCTACCATTGTTATCAGGACCTATGGATGACGGCTCAAGAGCGCGAAAACGCTGTCTATCAGGGTATTGACACCAGCAAAAATAAGAACGTAACCAAACTTAGAATCGGGGCTGCTAACAAGGCAGATAACAACGCGAGCGACAATGCGGTCGCGGGCGCCTACGGCAACCGCTTCTACATCCCGCTCGACTTTGAGTTGCTGGAGAGTCACATGCCCTACTATCAGAGCGCTTTGGCTGACCGCCTCGAATACGAACTAACGTTCAACGACTACGGCCGAGTTCTCATAACCAGCGACATGTTATCGACGTATACGTTCGATAATGTTTCGCTGGAGTACGACATGGTCACGATGCCCGAACTCGCGCGATTGATCAGAACCCAGTACGCCGGCGCGTTGCCATACTTTACGACCGAGTTCTTCGCCATCGCAAGATGACGAAAGACAAAGGCGACACATTGTGGAATATTAATGTCAACGTACCCGCCCGCTCGATGAAAGGTATACTGATGCTGTTCGAGGAGGCTCGGGTAGCGCTCGGTGTTAGAAAAACCGACAGATTCTATAACCCCAAAATCACGAAGTAGAGGTGACGATCTAGGGAGTCCCCAATCAACTCTACAGCGCGGGTCTTCGCGCGCACCAGCAGTGCGACGAAGTAAGAAAGCAGTTTGCTGCCGGCTCTAAGCGCTCTCCGGAGGTTGCGGCAGTTGCCAAATACCTGCATCTCTCGGCCGTCTCCCTCGCGGATTTCCTGAATACCAAATACGCGTTATGGCTAGACATGCGAGCCAGCGACGACGACCAAATACACGGCAACGGACGCCAAGTTGAGAACGCTAGCGAGGGTGTGACGATCCAGATAACCAAAGAGGCGGACGGAGCCGGGCCATTGAACGTGTACTTATATATAATTACAGACGCACAACTCAACATCGAAGATGGCCGATACGTCTCAGCACTCTACTTATTTAATAAAAAAATCATCTAACGATTTATTAATTAATTTTAAGAAAATTAACAATCAATACCAATTCACGATTGGAGATGCCCACTCTGCCATAATATGTGGGCAGACAGGATGTGGAAAAACGGTTTTCATCCTAGACTTGCTCGAGGGCTCCTACCGCGATGCCTTTCATCACATTGTGATCCTGTGTCCCACTGTGCGGCACAACGATACTTATCACGCGCCCGCCCGGATATGGACCGACCCCGAGGTATACGTTATTGACCCCGGTGATAGACTTCACGATTGGCTGCGTGGTTTATACCAAAGATTCCAGGGTGAGCCCACCCTATACGTGATTGACGATTGCTCGGCCAAGGCGGCGATGACCAAAAAAGAAGGACATGCTCTCGGAGCTCGCATTTTCTGGCCGCCATGCTAGGCAAAGCGTATGGATATCCACTCAAAAGTACAACGCCGTCCTCAAGGATCTGCGCGAGCAAACGAAATGGGTCGCCCTCTTTCACTGCAAGGACCGAGACTCATTCGATGACTGTCTTCGAGAGAATGACGTTATCCCAACGCGTGAGGAGCGCCTGGAGGTTCGACAGATGCTTTCGGAAACTAAGCACGCCAAGCTTTTGCTAAAGACTGATCAACCAACTACTTATGAAGTTATCAATTAATTTTATAATTAATTAGCAATTACTGAACAAATGCTGAACAATGTTGAACAATGCTTAAACACTGCTTAGCAAATTACTGAACAAATGCTGAACAATGCTGAACAAATGCTTAACAAATGTTGAACAAATGCTGATCAATGGTTAACAATGTTAACAATTTGGTGCTCCGCTGCGAGCTTTGTTGCGAGCATAATGGTGATCATAAGTATCGGGTGGTGCGCTTGGCAATATGTTAAAGTGATGAGAGTTGTTAGAATAGTTAAATTAATTTTAAGAAAAATGAACTGCGACGAACTTCTCGATCAGCTAGTGGAAGAAACGTCAACTCCGACTGCCAACATAGATAATGATCCGACAGAGCAATCGGAATCAACTCCAATGGCGGTTGGTATTGGGTTGAGCGCAACGACTCCGAATGAAAATGAAAATGCGGCGCGACGAGAGCGGCTAGCTGCGCTGGTTGCTGGGGGACAATCGGAACATTATCTCGGTAGGCGTCTCTCAGTTTTTCAGGTGGATAAGATGTCAGATGCGGAGATCGATAAAATGTATGCGCGATACGAATCTAGGTTAGGTGCGGAGATGACAAAAACTCTCGGATCGGCGGCTATTCATTGTACGCAAACCGCCGTTAGTATACATTCATATACCAAACACCGCGGGATTGATTGACGATCTAGAGACTGACCCTTTTATAGGTCACACTCTTAGACAGCCTGCTGCTCATTTATCACAAGTTTGGAATGTACTTAGCTCCGCTGACAACCGCGTTGACCACGGGTAAAACACTGTCAATTTGGACATATAGCCCACGAACTATAAGCCCTAATATTAATATCATAAATGATGACACAAGACACACCCGCGAGAGTGACGGAGTTGAACCCGATTGCTCCAACACAATCGAACCCGAGTGTTACTCCGCCACTGGATGACATACCGCATATAAAAAATCCCAAAAGACAGGCAGCTGGCGGCGGCGGCGCCACCCGAAAAGTTAAACAAGATAAAATACTCGCCGAGCTTCGAGAGGCTAAACAGTCGTTGCAATCGGGACGGAGACAGCAAAACATCGAAGACAGAGTTGAGTACAACAACACCCCCAATTCACGAATTGGAAGCACACTCAACACCCAATCGAGGTTGGGCGAATCCTATTGAACCCAAATTCGTGAATTGGAGTGGGTTGTTGGTGGTGGTCGGTCATGCTTGTTTTGGTGCCCTGTGCGTGTGGAAATACCCCATATTATCGAAAAAACAACCAGCCAGTGTTCAGAAGAAAGTTACGAAACACCAATCGCAATTGGATGCGCCCCATTTTAAACATTGATCGCGACCCCTTTTATATGCAATAATTATAATGGCTGAACAAGAAGGTAAAATGTTAGTGAAATGCGCTTTATCACGCCGTGGTGATATCGGGTTTCAGTATCGGGTATGCTCGACTATCAAAGATGGCCCTAGGAGGATCCGCTCCCAAATTGGACTTTACTGTGAGAGACGTAGGGCTCGCGACCTTAGATGTAGCGGCCGCAGTTTGGACCCGAGATTATCTAGTTAAAGCTGGAATTCTACCAGTTAATATATGGAAATAAATGGCTTCAATCGCAGTAATAGTAGGTTGTGCGCTTGTAAACGCATTGGCTGTAGAACAACTCATTAGCGCAAAGGAAGTGTGGTCGAAAAAACGAACCGCCCATCTGGACTGGGTCAACGAGCAGCTTCGCCGCGAAAATCACGCTGCACAAACTTTTCAGAACGTTGAAGAAGCCAACCGCGAGCACGCGCTGGCATATCCGCAGAAAAGTCTCACGCCGCTGGATCGTGAGCCCCAACTTTCAGATTTCTATGTACCGTCAGAGCCCCAAAAAGACCGCGAGATCGCGTTCATCGTCGTGGGAATGGGTGTGGTGGGGCTCGTCGGCTACTATATCCAATCGAGATTTTAAATTAAATTAATTTTATTTTAATAATAAATATATATATATATAGAACGATGTCAGTTGACGAACTTTATTTTGCTATGATTGATGTAGGCTACACTGCCCTTAAACACCGCATGGTTGGTGCAAAGGGTATGATTCGTCTGGCCCCGAGATTCTCTCGAGACGTGGCGGAGGACAAAAAAGCGGCCACCCTTTTACTTTTCGCAAAGCGGATGTTAGATTCCTCCACCAATACTGGGGGATTATATTTTCCCAAGTTCCTTCAGAACTTAACCCCCAATCGCGATTGTACTTCCAACAAAGGTTTATTATTATCGACGCAGTTACCGGACGATCTTGCGAGGGCATGTTGGAGATTGTCCGATATATTAGAATACATCGCATACTATGAACACGCTCAAACTTAATACCAAACTATCAGTTCGCCTAACGCGCAAGCTAGCGAACGCGTACTACAGCCCCCGCGGCTACTGGAAGGGACTCGCGGCCATCAAGAACCTCGCGGTGGCGACCAAGGTTTCAGAAATCGCTGTCAAGGAATGGCTCAAGAAGCAGGCCATCTGGTAGATCTATTTACCCGCGCCTCACAATATTCCGCGCCCGAAATTCGACGTGCCGGTACCGAACCAAGTTCACCAAGCGGATCTCCTGTTTCTCCCTCACGATCGCGTCGATCGTAAGACGTACAAGTACGCGCTGACAGTCGTTGACGTAGCGAGTCGTTATAAGGGAAGGGGGGCTGAGCCGTTAGCCACTAAAGAGTCTAAGGAGGTGGCCGAGGCTCTCTCCCGAATATATAAGAGGAGTCCTCTCAAATGGCCGAATCTTCTCCAGGTCGATCCCGGCCGCGAGTTGTTCATGGGCGCGGTCTCTCATCTATTGGCTAAGCACGACGTTTCTGTCAGACGCGGCCGCGTCAACATCCACCGGGACCAGGGGATGATGTGGAGCGCTTCAATCGAACCTTGGCTGAGAGGCTGTTCGGACACAATATGCCAAAGAAACTTGTAGACCCTCATTCGCGATCGACCGAGTGGGTGGCCAGACTGCCCGCCGTGGTCTCCGCACTGAACGGAGAGGTGACCAGATTGATAGGTAAGAAGCCCGTAGATGCTATCAAGTTTAAAAGGGTGACGAGCGAACCCTCTGCCGTCTCGCGCGGGCGACCCGTTGGTTTATGAGGAGCAACGGCTTCCATCAGATATTGATGTCCGGTACCTCTATCAACCGGGAGAGCTCGAAGGTGGCAGCCGCCGCGCGACTGATCCCGTGTGGTCTCTCAATGTATATCATCTAGATCGATCTATACCAAGCCCGATGAGCCCGCGCTCTACTATTTGGATGATGGGCCATCTCGAGGGTTTGTTCGCGAAGAATTTTTTGCGGTGCCTTCTGACACCCAGCTACCCCGTATCATCAGTCTTTAGTATTCTCTCTCAGAGTTCTTTTATTTTTTACCTATTCTCTAGGCTCGGTGTGTAACCCGTCTTCCATCCTCTCCTCTTGTGTAGTACGCCGAGAGTCCTAATTTTTGTTGACAGTACGTCTTCATCACCCCGTTAATCATTCGGAATCCCCTGTCTCCGCCATATCCCTACCCCTTCGAGAGCACTCTTATACCTTCCCCAAGTCAGATCGTTAGATCTCATTCGACATCCCCTTGGCCGAGTGCTTTAGATTTTCCATCACCGCTCACGTAGTAACACTTGCTACACAGAGCGATGGCTCTATCCCCTTCGAATTCCAGCTTGAACAGTCCCGGAGTTCTGTTGCTCCACACGTACCACGCCAACCACTCGGTCTTTTCCTTATTTAAACTTTCTCTTCATATTCTTTCTCACCACGCCGCCAGCGTCTTCTCCGACAGCGCGAAGTACATGCTGTCGGTGTCCATATGTATCAGTTCGAAATCTCCGCGATCCACGTACTTGTCCAAGAAATCGTAGTAGAACTCCAGCATCCGGAGCTTGGCCAACTGGTAGACCGCTATGCCACACTGAAACGGTCTTTTGATCACCACTCGAGTCTTCCTGCTCGATATCTCGTAAGCCTCCCCAATCCCCTCCAGGTCTTCGAACCACGCCGACCTCAGTGCCCGATCGACAGTCTTCTCATCCTTCGTATATGTGGTGTTCAGGTGTCTCCCTTGTGCCTCTATCAGCTTGCCACAACACGCGTTGCCAACCAGTTTGAATATCTACGCCAACACCGCCTTGCTCTTATCGACGTCCCCCGTCCGTCTAGCAGCGGTGACCTCTTTAACGAACCATTGAAACGGTTTGCCGGGCGTGTAGTCTATCACCCTATGCACCGCCTTGACGATCAGACCGTGCTCCAGATACCACTTTAGCAGCGGGGAGTATATGATCATCTTCTTGGCGGACATTGCCCCCACGAGCTTTCTCTGTCCTTCGACTCTTTTCCTACCGGTCCCGGCCATGTAGTCCTTCATGTGCTGCGGAACCTCGTTCTCATCGACTTCTCGATTAACGAACAGCGGTGACATTTCCGAGAACTTGTCTCTCAACGTTTCAGGGACCTCTATATCCAACTCCGCAAATCCGAACCACTTTTTACTACTGACCTTCCTCACGAAACGGTCTATATACGACTGTCTTTCCGGGTCGTCACACGTCCATATCTGCTCCTCACCACACGGCATGTCCTTCGACAGAGTAGATAGGTACAGAGCATTGGCATCGTACCCCAGCACCGCCTTGCACATCTTCTCCTCCCGACTCCCCACCTGACCCCTGATCGTTGACCTTCCAGCCTCGGCGTATCTGGAGAATACTATGGACGGACCACCGACCAATCCCTGCTTCATCATCTCATAAGTTTCAGACTTCGGTGACCACAGCTCGGGCGTGTCCGCCTTCCCATCGATCGACCCGCGGAGTAGGTGCTGAAGGGAAACACCGGGCAGAGACACAGCATCCTTGAGTATGTCCACGCCTCTTCCCCTGTATAACTCCGTCATTTTAGTCAGAGCCTCCAGGAACGGTCCTACATCCAAGTCGTTGTAGTGTTGCAACCATTCCTTGAACGTCTTCATCCCCTTTTCTCGGAATACCTTCTTACACTCTTTCCACTCGGACAACGACAGAAGGAACTCGCCCTTCAGCTTCGAGTACCACTCGGGATAGTCTGGCAGCCCCGGATGGTCGAGCTTGTCCGCGCTATCGAACCACTCGTATGGAAAGTGAGACTTTACCGTTTTACAGTCGTACGCCTTAACCCACCGGTCGTACGTGGTACCGGGTCCCAGATACTGGATGATGTCGAGAAATCTAAACTCCTGGGGTAAACAGAAAACATCGTCGTGCTGGCTCTCTTTCCGACCATCACCTTATTCACGGTGGTGGCCAACTTCTCTACAAAGTACTGCTTGATAAGGTTCAGGTCGTACCTGCTACAGTTGAACCCCACCACCGGGACTTGGTCAATCCAAGAGATAATCTTTGCTTGCTGAGACTTCGATAACATATCTATGTCGGCCGGCAGATACTTCTTCCTAACCAACCCCTCCCTGATTGCCTTGCCTCTCATCTGCAGCTCGGTCACGAACTTCTCGACTAGCGTGTCGGGATCTCGTTCGCATAGGTGTGTGATCCCTTCATGCATCGTATCCCCCAACGACACCGATATAGGAACGTGCTCGACCTCGAAGGTCAGGTCTTTGGTGGGTCGCGTGGTTTTTGACTTGTCGAGATACGCCTCAAAGTCGTAGACTATCTGGTGGTGGGGGTACAGAGTCGTCTCCTCCTCGCGTGGCAATTGTGGATAGTAGGTATTCACCTCATTCAACCACTCGCACTCCACATCACCACCAGCTCGTAACCCGCCTTCCTTATCTTGGCGTCTTGAATTTTCGTCCTCTTGTACAGTGATCTCGCGTTACCTCTCATGCAATGCCTCGGACACCCGTGCCAGTAGCATCCGTGAAACTGAAACACGGTCTCGGTCTCGTGACAGTAACCGTCGACCGGATCACCGGCCACCCACCTCTCACCACCGTGACCGCAGTTGGCGTGATGCATGTGCTTTCCCACCCTCTCCTCTTCTCTGCTCAACCATTGAATCGACCTCACACTCGCTGACCCCTTAAGGATAGAACGCCTTCTCTAAGGCCGAGTGGTCTCTCTACCCTCTTACCTGGACATGTCACCACGGTCTTCCCACCCATGCAGGTGGTCGCGTGCCTGTGCATGTTACACGACTTTGTGAACCGTTGTTGACATCCGATGCACCCGTACTCGTTCGTCATCTTGCGGAGATTCGTTATGAGGAACGAGTGACCTCCAAACATTCCTATCGTCATTGTCTTCCCCCCAACCACGTCGTAATTTGCCGGAACCTTCATGAGGTACCACACTCCATCGGCGGTGGGCTCGTAAACGCGAATACCCAGCTTGAAATACTCTTCGACCTTCTTAATATCGTCCAGGGGACTTCCCTGGCTACCCGGTCCGTTATCATGCCCGAGATATTCGCGAGCTAGAGCTCGTGCCTTCTCACAACAGCGGTCTGGTCTCCCTCCACGTTGGATGGCTATGCACCTAAACAGACACAAGTAGTCGTCGTAAGTGTCGACGGAATACATTCCCTTTTTCTGTCTTAACCAGTCTGGGAGATTTCCCGCTCCCATGAGAAGTTGTTGTGCATCGATGATCATCTTCACCTCGACCGATATCCAACGAACGAAGGTCCATTTTGTGTTTGGTCTATCGACTTTGTCGATGTCCATTCGACCTTTCTCTCTATCGGATATCCAACTCTCGGCTTTGGCGATCTCGTTTATCCACGGACTGCCATTTGATTGTTTGTGATAGATCATATTAGCGTCGGTCTCTATGTTCCTAATACGATACGAGCACGAATACCTCAGATAACATGCCGTGGTCATCTCTGGGCGAATTATATTCATTATGCGATTAGCGATCTCCACGTCTACCCCCCTCTCGAAAGTCCATACTATCTTCCTCCTACCCCTATCAACAGTTTCCCTAACTTCGGCTTCTTCGGAGAGAATCCTGGGACCCTCCTCCACCAAAGCTCTGGCGATATCTCTCCTCTTCTTGGGAGGTCTCCCCACCAACCCTTGATAAATCTTATTGTATTACGCCTTGTATAGGGGTTTTCTACGTGCGCTGTGATCTTCTTTTACACGCTGCGCGTAAGCGGTGGCGCGCAGTCTGGCCGTCGTCTCGTTCTCAAATTTCTCGGATCGTTTTTTGGGGTCGGCGGGCAGTCGTCCGGTCGAAACCACACGCCGCAGCCTCTCCTCGTAGACGACGGCTCGCGCGTCACTTATCCTATCTGCTATATCTTTCTTGAGTCTCAAACCTCTTAGGGAAATTCCCCAACTCTTAGCTTGCTCTCTCATTTGCTTTATGGTAGGCATTATACTGAGTATAACCAATAGATTTTTTATCTTCAATAGGGTGTAAGTTTATTATTCGTAATGTAAATATATGAACAGATTGTTGTAATATACTTAGTATAACTTATGGATAACTTGTCTTTAATAGGGTGTCAGTTTATATTTGTGACAGATTGCTGTAAAATACTGAGTATAACTTATAGATTTCTTATCTTTAATAGGGTGTCAGTTTATATTTTATTCGTAATAAAAGTATGACAGATTGTTGTATATATATACTGAGTATATGGATAACTTGTCTTTAATAGGGTGTCAGTTTATATTTGTGACAGATTGCTGTAAATATACTGAGTATAACTTATGGATTTCTTATCTTTAATAGGATGTCAGTTGTTATTTTATTCGTAATAAAAGTATGACAGATTGTTGTATATATATACTGAGTATAACATAGGGATTTGTATCTCTAATAGGGTGTATCTTCTCATGTCATAAATATATGGTCTCGCGGTAGTAGTATATAAGAGTCACAAATAATACCATCATGCTGTGGAAGGTGCCGCGCGTAGCTGGTACCTTCCAGAGGTGATGGTATCATTGTGACTCTTACATACTACTGCGATTTTTCTATGAAAAATATTTACAGAAACTGTAATAACGTTGACGAAATGTGCATAGCAAATGTGGAATTATCATTCTATTCCGCATTTGCTATGAACATTTTGTCAACTTCAGACGTCATTTACGGAACATGTCATAAATTGTGCAACTATTGTTCACGAGATATAGCACATTAGGCACAAGATCACATGGCTTGTTCAAATACGCATGAATAATATCATGAACATACATGTACATTTCCTCAATATATTAAAGCACATTTTTAGAGTTAAACATTTCAATTAAGATATTTCATTGGCCCACAACAAAAGTATTATTTCAAGAGAGAGAGAGAGAGAGAGAGAGAGAGAGGAGAGAGAGAGAGAGAGAGGGAGGGAGGGAGAGAGAGAGAGAGAGAGAGAGAGAGAGAGAGAGAGAGAGACAATTTCAACGTACAACCAGTGCATCACTGACCCAGTCACACAATATGGTTCTAACAACCCTCCACTTCAGTCATAGCTTGAGTGTTGAACTCGTTCACCATCTAAATAAATAACTGTCTTCTATAGTATTTGTTTACTGTTCCATTAATCCGAAATGGGTATGTGGATAAATAAAAATCTTAAAATACTGATGAACACTGCAGATCGTGATGAGACGGCTCGCTACGATAAATGTAAAATGTTATTGGATTTGCATTTATTATGCAGCCTATGCTCAATAAATGTAAATCCATCAATTGACATTTCCAGACGATCCTAAAGTTGCACTTACGACCATTTTAGTCGTACGAAGTTTACTGAAACGGCCCCTCGAGCTATAGTGTTTGTAAATGTTGTATTATGACATGTAGGGTTGACATATTTAACGTACACACATACACACCTCTATAACGGTGTTTGCAAACCGTGTAGACCCAGATGAGCCGGGTCTTGACGTGTCTGCTCATCATGATCTGCACTTTTTGCAAGTAATTTTCTCATTTTCTACCCCTCCCGCCTTTTATAAATCGATAAGTCTGAAAATAATTTTGTGACGGTTAGGATGGTCGGGAAATTAACATATCACAGTTTATTCCAGCTATGCATGGTTGAACGGTTAATGTGATCCGGTATCATTGGCTGGCGACGGCTACCTTCACGAGAAATGAACAAACTCCACGCTTATCTTTAATAACTCCGGAGGAATCCCTATCGATGGCCTTGGCTACGTGTATCTCCCCTTCTTGGCTGATGTTGAAGAAGTCGGAGTAGGCGCCTACAGCACATACATATTCAAAAACGTATACAACTGTAAAACCATCTTAACCGGACAGTCATGTGACCAATCTGTGCCTACGATACAGATATAATCATTTCGTAATATTTATTTGACTGATAGTGACGCGCGGTGGTATCAGAATATTTTCATATTCAAATGAGGCATGGTATTTTTTTAATTATTTATACTAATTAAATGCGTCACCTGAACAAATAATATTTTCGACAGATTATACAGTATAATCGTTGCACATCAAAACATAAATACAGAGAATAAATAGTAATGACCGTTCACATTTTAAGGAAACACGGCTATTGCCCCTGATATCAGTGTAAAAATTCACATCTGATATAAAATGTATAATACTGCCAATCAATACGTGGGGTAATGGTGAATGAATGTTTACTTTGCCAGAAAATGTCTCAGATGATGTCTCTGATATAAAGAACATTTTGTGCCTACCGAGTGTCATGTACATTTAAGCACTTGATGATCAATTTTTGTAATTTTCAGTTATGAACGGACAGGACAATGACTAAATTACATTGAAATATATCTAGATTAAACACAATGGTGTCCCCAGCAGGGTGTCCGGTCTAAACTAGAGGGGTTTCACTGCATGTTTGTATGTATGTATTCCTGCAGTGCTGAAATATCTAAATTACAGTGGATTTTCTCTAAACCGGAGACCATGTGTAACTTATATTTACCGAATTTAATTTAATAGTTTACCTTCCTCAATGGAATATATGAGACTATTGGACACCCCCGAATCACCATCCCTGGCCGTCGCAGTTATAACACTGTATCCCTACGAAGAAGAAAATAGAAAGAAAGTATGTTCCCACTGTCGATACAGTTGCTTGTACCTGATCGCTTTTGTTGGGTTGTGGTACTGAAAATACAACACAAACAACCTGTATACATTAATAAATGGAATGGAATAATAGTGTATTGCTAAAGCCATGCTGGCTCTTGAGCACAAACATAATGAGAAACATACAACTAATATGACACTGCAAGCCAGATGACAGACAGTGGACATACATAGCAGTGTATGTATACACTAACTAGCAATCAAGTTGTATTACACAGATACAACGCTTTAAGTACGGATTACATTTAAATTGCCTCAATCGGATGCAAGTTGTGTGACATATGTAACAAGACTGGTGAAACCGCATGTAAATAGTCCATGTCTATCACAAGTTATAGCGGTTTTAATTTCTGCATATTTTATGAAAATGAGCTGTGCCATCACAGCAAGTTAATTTATGATTTACCCTAGTTTCTCGTTCAATGAAAGAACACAATTTCGTCTCAATTAATCGCATCTTGCTACCCTTTCGCCAATATATATTAAATTACCATTAAATGTTCAGCCGCTATATTTAGGACTGATGTTACCTCTTGTTGTCATCAGTTCACTAGATGCAAACCATGTTACCGCCCGCACACGCGCTCACTTCGTGTCACACCGCCAAGTACATACTAGTGTAGAGATTCGAAATCACGTTTCTGGGCGGAGCTTCGCGAGTGGACTGGTAAACAATAAGTACGTCATAGTTCACATATTGAATTTTTAATAAATTAATTTCTCGCTCGCTATCGCTCGCTGTCGCTCGCTACGACATTAATTTATTAAAAATGCAATAACTATTACTTAAATAAATGTTATCAAATAATACAATATACGATATTCGTTTTTCCATTAAAATCAATATTATTGTGAAGACATATGTATTTTTCTATGAAATGTGTATTTCTGTATCAGGGACTAATACTAAACAAAATAATTAAGACGGACTGTTAACATTACAATTGATATAAATAAAACTAAATATTGAGGGTCATCTATGACGTCACAACACGTTCTGCATAAACCAAGTTAATTTAAAATTAAAACCTACATACCATGTGACAGAGATGGAATATTTGCATGCAGTTTTCACCAGTCTTGTTAGTGTTATATTGTCAAGGACTACATTGCGTATATGAAACACAACCGCGTTCTAGACCCGTAAACTGAGAGTGTATGTACTACAAAACGTTGCTATAGATGGAACAAGAGCGTACTGTCTGGTTTACGAAACCTGTCAAAATTGTACTGTCATATAAACAGTGAAGAAACAATTTTCTTTTTGATAATATTAAATGTTATCAAAATTTAAGAATGAGCGGTCTTTTTATTTCGTGAAATTTGGTCTAATATTGATTTTGTTATGAAAAATTGATTTGTCTATGGGAATTTAACATGGGGGAAAACGAGGTGGAGGAGCTGGGGGAGGATTAAAACATAAAATAAAAATTGTAAGTTGACTGAAACCTGGCTAGATAGCGTGGAAATGATCTAACTAAGAAAACAAAAGTTCAATTTTTAAAATCGGTCCAGTATTTCTAAATTATAAAAATGTCCCCATGTTAAATCCCTATAGACATATTCACTCACTCTGTGAAGATGTCTATGGATACATGAACAGAAGCACATGTTTGTCGTCTGCTCCCAATGTAGACCAGTGAGGATTGAGGCTGCTGGAGAGCCTGCATAGGGGTTTCTGTACTGACCAGTATCTAGATATATGGCATGTAGGTTTGTTATCAAGCTTGTGGACCCATAAAACACACAAATGAGACAGTGTATACCAGTCCCTCTAATAGTATTTGTATGTTTTATTTGTGCAGGAAATTGATTGAGAATTTACTCAAAGTGTTAAACATTATATAGTATTTTGCTGCTAGCTATTTCAAAGCAATGCGTATTTTTATGCTATTATAGAAATAGAAGGACGTAAAATTGAACACCTTTCCATGCGTCACACAATAACAAAATGGGGGCTTATTGAGTGTTTGATCAGTGTAACTCACATTCAGATAGCACGTGACTCCAACATGATGCAGTTTACATCACTAATTAGAGCCATCATGAATTAACACGGAACTAAACAGTGTATATCCTGATGAGGCTGCGATGATGCACCAACTGATCCGGGGATATGCATGTCGTAACGTGTCCATTTACTTAGAGCGTGTCACATACAGATAATGAAACCTATATTGTACTTCTGGACCTGAACTATGTTCAAGTTGTATGATCACGTGGTACTAACAACAACAACAAGTACTGAAACTTCCAGAATCCATCTGATTCAAAGTACGTATTATTTTATATTGTCCTTATTACGTACCGGATTTTGATGAAATATGGCGCATCAAACGCGTCTTGTTAAGCTACATTTGGTGGTCTTTGTATTTCCGCCTAAACTTCTGTCGTTTTTGCGAATAATCGATTTCCATGTCGGTAGATTCTTCGCAAAAACGACATAAGTCTGTGCCGAACTCCATGGACCACCAAATACAGCTCATGAAGACGCATTTGCGGCGCCATATTTCATCAAAATCCATTGCATATTAAGGAAAATATCAAATAATACTTACTTTGGAGTGGGCGATTTTGTTGTTGTTGTAACCATGTGATCATGCACCTTGATGTTCCTATCTCCGATGTATTTTGTAAGTACATGTAGTAACAAATAGTATCAGAATATGTCGTGGTAATAACTTGGCATTTGAAAAAAATGTGTAACTGTGTCATGTCATTCCACAAATAACCCCGTCCCAGTTAGACTGCATTGCTGCAGATACACTGAATAATATATGCTGACAGCTAATTAGAAACCAGTGTTGAAATATCCATACTGGTATGTGTTAGGACACAAACAAATAAAGCTGCTAGCGAACGTGAATTCATGTAGTCATGTGAATTCCAGGAGCCCGGTCCACTAAACTTCGTACGATAAAAATGTTCGTAAGTGCAAATTAAGAATCGTCTGGAAATTTCAATTTATGGATTTACATATGCAGCCTATGCTCAATAAATGTAAATCCAATTATTGTTTACAAGAAAACATTGTTAATGTTAAATTTACAGACTATTATAATTTTGTACTTACGGACATTTTAGTCGTACGAAGTTTAGTGACACGGGCCCCTGATCTGACTGTACATCCATGCTGTTTGTGAATGTGCATACTAACCCGAGTTTATACTGTTTATATATATGTTCGTGTGTGCACTTACATGCTGACCCCACTGTACTGCATTTTCACAGCGACCTATCAAGTTTCTAGGCGGCCAATTTATGTTGCTGGTCTATTAAACCATGGATTTGCTTCATTCATTTTGTTATGTGCATACCAGACACATATTTAATTTGATATTACTGTCCAAAATCCAAGTTGTGCGGCTGGCACACTGTCAGATGTTGACCATACAGGCAGTTATAGGAACCAGTCGGCCAATGAATAATGTGATCGTAAACCAAGCTAAATTCTCAGAACAACGGCATTGCTTGTTATTATTATGACAGAGAGATACATAAAATAGATGCTGCAGGAAAGGTATGTCTGTGCCAAACATTCCATTATATTATTTGCATGCTCTACATATGCAGGTCAAATTTCCATGTGCGACTTGATGTGGGGGTGAGATAGAGATTTCGAAAGTGAAAGTAGACGGTTCTGTCAAAAAAGGGGAAATAACTCATGGAAATCAACCCGCATGACCCCGTGTTTGGCATGGATCTAGAACCGGCTTATGTCACTGACTCCAGGAATGGAAACAACAAAATTGATTTTGGCGCAGGTAGTTTGCGATTGTCATGTTTGTGTGAATGTGGGTCTATGGGAAATCAATTGGTTGCCTGTTTCCTATATGACCCTATTTCTACAGGCTGTCTGCAATGGTACCAGTTGTATCTTTTGTATTGACCGATCGCGTCTTCCGGCACTCGCCATCATTTCACGACAATATTCGACTAAAAAATGTCGAAAATCGTCAAAAGGAGAAGAAAAAAAATCCTTCTAATATAAATGGAAAAGGGGGGAGATAATTTGGTTTCCCATAAGCATAATATGGCAAATTTCTTAAAGAATTACCACTTCTTAGCTATGGGACATTGCTAGAATGTTAGCTGAAGTGATGGTATTAAGGAAACTGTCTACTTCAGGAAATTTGGCAAATTCTGTCAGAAGGAACCAATTACCATATTTACCATAGTTATTTTTTACTTATCGGAAACTTGATTTTTGGGCAAAAATCTTCCAATTTTTGCTTATCCAGCACACCTTGGGGTAATTTCTTTGCTGCATTTGTATAGATAACCTGTGTAGAGTGTTTTCTGGACCCATTGAATCAATTTATAGTACTGAAATGAGTGTTGCCTGTGTGTGAAACCAACTTTTACTCAATAACCTTGAATGTTGTGGGTTGGCTCTGAATTTTGCCCATTATTCCATAACATTTGTTACATGAAATAGCAAACCCAATCAGTTGTGTGAAACAGTGTTCGTCTCAATGAGTAAGTGTCATTACGTAAGGCATTTATGCGGTTATTTGTATAACAGGGCCAACGGAAATCATGAAATCGTTAAATCTTCTATGCTGGTTTGAGGATTGTCGCGAAATTCTAAATATGTCGCGACTCGCACTGTACTGACCCAATCAATGCGAAAACATATTTCGATGAAAGTTAATGAATACCTGTTATAATTAATACGAAATCAGAAAATTATCTCCAGGAACCAGTCTGCCAATGAATAATGTGACCGTAAACCAGTCCTGGTACAGCTTAGCAACAAGGAGTAAATTATCAGGACAACGGCATTGATTGTTATTTGTAAGACAGAGAGATACATAAAATAGATGCTGCAGGAAAGGTATGTCTGTGCCAAACATTCCATTATATTATTTGCATGCTCTACAGATGCAGGTTAAATTTCCTGTGTGCGACTTGATGTGGGGGTGAGATAGAGATTTCGAAAGTGAAAGTAGACGGTTTCGTCAAAAAAGAGGAAATAACTCATGAAAATCAACCCGCATGACCCCGTGTTTGGCATGGATCTAGAACCAGGTCACTGACTCCAGGAATGGAAGTAACACAATTGACTTTGGCGCAGGTAGTTTGCAATTGTCATGTTTGTGTGAATGTGGTTCTATTGGAAATCAATTGGTTGCCTGTTTCCTATAGCTGTTAGCGTTATCACTAAACACGTGGGGTTGTTTACAATGTCGAGTCATGCACTCAGCTCTATGAATGAATTACATACGTAACAACTACGCTCCGCCCGGCAAGTTTGAATCAGTTGTCAATTGAGTACATTGTATTACTTCAAAAGCACATTTACATTTGTTTTCTTAAATCCAAATGTTTCTAAATCTTTCATAGTTGTATTATCTATGTCTGTGTGAAATAGTGTAATTATTTGTTCAGTGGTATGTCTAAAATATCTGAAATTGTGTCCCTGAAGTGAAGCATGTATTACATACAATTATCAAAAAGCCTGCCAAGCGCCATCTACAGGTTTTTATATCCCAGTTGGGGAAATTGTTTTTTCGCAATAAAATCAATATTTGACCAAATTTCAAGAAATAAAGAAAAGGTTCATTCTTAAATTCTGCTTTAATTTGATATTATCAAAACAAATATTGTTTTTGCATTGTTTATATAGCCATACAATTTGGGCAGGTTTCGTGACAGTAGGTTATATGAAAACACGTCATGCGAACAGCCACACCAATCTATACAGACATTGTACGGTTAATTGCAAGCTGTATCGGTATATGATACGACGTATTCCCGTCAATCGCATTTAGATAACTTATATCTTTGAAAATGCATCAAACAACTTCTGTCGACATTAAGTCTGTGCCGAACTCCCTGGACGACTAAATGCAGCTCATGAAGACACGTTTGCTGAAAAATATCAAATAATACTTTCAGCCACTGTTGTTGTTGTTATAACCACGTGATCATGCACCTTGAGTATGTGATATTGATGGGTTGGTTTGAAAATCAATATTGCATGTGCTATTAGAAGTTAGAAGTTAATACAAATACTTGGGGATATAAACAAACATTCATAATTGTGTTACTTACAAAATCCTCTATTGACTCGAAACTATGTTTAATACTTCGAAGATTGTCCAAACACGAATGCGGCACACATAATAGAGGCCCATATATGCAGAGCTCTAGCTGTACATAGCCATTTTCACTATCACTTACAATTTCGACGTTTTCGTCAATCGTTCTTCTGTACGGTATGCCGGTGAAGAACGGGGGCGTATCCTGCACATCGAGTATCCTGATGATCAGGTTTGTAGTGCTGGTCAGCTTCGGTGTCCCATCATCCTGGTGGGTTAGTCAATGTCCAGTTGTGGGCAGAAACTCTGCAAAGCTCCCGTACCGTTCGTAGGAGTTTTGTAGAGTTACACTACACTACACTACACTACACTACACTACACTACACTACACTACACTACACTACACTACAACACTACACTACACTACACTACACTACCTGCGCTAATGTTGCCAATATTTGTCAATGCCTTTATTTCAAAACACTTGGGTATGGTGCTTGAAATGAACTGCATAAGCTACGGAAGTTTCGCAGATTTACACTACAGCTCGCGCTAGTCTTGCCAATATATGTCAATTTCAAAACACTTGAATATCGGGCTTGAACTGAAGCAGCTTGATTGGCTGAGCCTGAGCTGTGCTACGACTCAGGCTCATACGATCAAACTGCTTGATTGTGAGTTGGCACGATGATACTATGAACAAGATTAACGCAGACGGTTGTGTACGGCTCGTATCTAAGCCAATGCCAGTTAGGCCGCTGGCTTGGACAAGGGAACTTACAACTTTTTGAAACAATTGTAGATCTGTATGTGCTTGCACCTACATGGCCTCTGATTATGGTATAATTAAGGAATACAAACCATGCGTTTACTGTGGTACGAAAAACATTTGGTCTGTTTAAAAGTGCGTGGAGTCCGAATGACCGTAACCAAGTGACTTAACGTATGACGTCGATTGTAGGGAACATTTCTGTAAAATCTTCCCAACGAAGAACTTAGACATGTTGATGATATAGTATATATATAAATATGTGCTATATAATACCTGAGCATACACACGAAATTGATAATACGTGTTGGTTTCGTAGTCGAGCGTCTTTTGCAGTGTGATTCGTCCGGTATTATTGTCAAGTCCAAACGTAGCCATGTAATCGTCTTTTGTAGACTGCGACTGCAACGTGATACATTGAATACACATGTGACTGTGACTGGCTTGGGGCTTATGGGATTTGTGTCTTGCGTATTTCCTGATCAAATAGCACACACCTGTAGCCTGATAGCGATCTATATTTTTGTTTGCAGCATGGCGGGTGTTTCATTGATGGAATGACGAACAGTGCAGCTCCTGATCAGATTGTGTGCAGGTCCAGATCAGACTGTGGGGATGATTAAACCAATTTAGGCAGTTAATATGATCTTGTAGGGAAGTATCAAGAAGTGCTGTATCTAGATACGAACGTTGATATAATCTTAGATGGAGGACTCGGACCTGGCACACACTAAATGACCAATTCCAACAATGATACCGCATCCACTCATTTTTATCGACAATATTTTGTGTACAATGGAACGTCTCTAAACCGGACAATCCTGGGAGAGGCTCCCAGGTGTCCGTTTTTAGAGACGGGTCACTGCAAAACTGTCAGATGTACTACTTTGTCATGATACGCGTATGAGCTGTGTGATCATGAACAGACATTATCATTGGTCATAAAGGGCAATGAACACTATCAAATTAATCACAACTAACCTTTCTATGTGTTCGGTTTAGAGAGGTTCCACTGTATACAGTATCGGAGCCTTCTATACCGTATACAGTGGACAGAAATGAGTGGGCGGAGTAACTTCTTTTCGAATGGGTCATGTACTGTGTGCCAGGTCCGAGTCTTTCACATGTGGATAGAATGAGGGATCGTAGTTAATTATTTCCCTTTACAAGTCTATGTATAGAGATCCGGTCCTTTGGTTTATTTTAACGTTTATTTCTTATTGTATAACTTGCAAACATAAAGAATGATAACAGGGTAGACCCAGATCAGACTTCACATGTGTGCAGTCTGATATGGGTCTACTCTGATTGCAATACAATTAATAAATGTGAAAATATGAATTTGGCAAATAATGCAGTTTCGGATCAGATTGCTTAGATATGTAGGATGATCTGGATCAACACCAGTCGAAAACACTATAATTGCTCCTTTACACAACAAATCATACGAGATTCGCTTTCTTACAAGCAATTCGGCCATACAATATACAAGTTGGGCCGGATTTATATAAATAAATTCAAAGGGAAATAGTTAGCTACGGTCCCACATTGGTTTATTCGCCTTCCTCGAAGTTATTTATTGTAGTTGGAATTATCGTGCCTTTATTTATAGTACGTACATGTCTGGGAGGGATGTGACGGATTTGAATAAGTAGAAGGTGTATGGGGCCGGCCATGAAAACTGGTTTTTAACCGTTTTGACCCCTAACAGTCCCAAGTCCGTATTCATACCGTGATGATGCTGGTATCCTGTTTTATATACCGTGATGATACTGGTATCATGTTTTATGTACTTTCCTGAAACTTTTGTTTGTTGGGATCGTTGAATATTTTTCAAACTTTTATATGTAACGTCTCGTGAAAAATATTATACACTTTATATCATTATTATACACTTTATATCAGACGTAAATTTCCACACTGATATCAGGGGCGATGACCGTGATTCCTTATCATGTTAATGGACATTGCTATTTATTCTCTATATTTATTTGTTGATGTGCAATGACCAAACTGTATAAGCTGTCCAAAATATTATATCTCGTGACGCACTTAATTAGCATAAATAATTAAAAACGATCATGTCTCATTTGCATATGAAAATAGTCGGATACCACCGTGAGTCACTATCAGTAAAATAATTATTACTAAATTACTATATCTGTATAGCGGGCACTCGTAATTTATAGAACTGGTGGAATAGTGACACAATTATACACTTATTTAATTCCTATAAAGAACATTTTGTGCCTTCTGACTGGGCATGTACCTTTAATACATATGTGAAGTGGATGGTGTCTCAAATATTAATAACTGTTACAATATAATGCATGTGTACGGTAAGAAATAATCATCTCTACATTGGGTCACATATGAGACACGCCATGTGATTTTGAGGCTTCGGACATCTGCGTAATTTCATGAAATAAATTTACAAAATTTACAATATTTTCCGTAAATAGCGTCAAAAGTGACAACATTTTCAGAATTTCAGAATACATTCAATTAAATTCCGCATGTACGTTTTTATTTTATTGTATACAATCACATGGCGTGTCTCAAATTATATGCTTTGTGGCCAATGTGGTTCTCTTGTTAGCCTTGGATACTTTCATATTTCTAGTAAAATAAGTATATACTTACCTGGGAATTTGCCTGCAACGAACAAACACACATATGTAAATAAATGTACATTGTGAGGCAAGAACAAGCGACATAATATACAACTGTCCAGTGATTCGTGATTATCACGGACATCTAGTTAGAACATATTAGAAAATGTGTACATTACATTCACAACACAAATGTTGTTTTATTTTAAACCAGGGGGGCGTTTCACTAAACTTCGTACGACTAAAATGTTTGTAAGTGCAAAATTATGATAGTCTGTAAATTTTACATTAACACAGTGTTCTTGTAAACAATTACTGGCTTTACATTTATTGAGCATAGGCTGCATATGCAGCCTATGCTCAATAAATGAAAATCCGTCAATTGAGATTTCCAGACGATCCTAAATTTGCACTTACAAGTCGTACGAAGTTTAGTGAAACGGCCCCCAGGACTCCCACACCCAGGCTGTATTATTACGGAGCCCCCAGTGGACATAGACTTTTTCTTTTTATTAATTCGTTCCCACGAAATAACAATTTGTTCCTTCAATTTAACAATTTGTTCTCACGAATTAACAATTCGTTCCCTGAATTTAACAATTCGTGGGAAAAAATATCCATTTCCGCTGCGGGGCTCCGTAGTATTATAGCGAGTGATAGGCTGTCGTCCATTCTTTAGATATGATTATTTTCTGGTGACAAAATATAACAATTCATGTACCATTACCGTCAATTGCCACTCTTGATATCAGGGGCGTTAACCGTGTTTCTTTAAACGGTTCATCGAAACAACTATTTGCAATGCTTGTATTCGTTTCTTCAGTAACGTTTTTAATTGATAAATCCCGACTCATTTCCATATCAAAATAGCCTCCTGAGGACCTAACGTGTTTAATTCAGATGGGCTGCACTGCAATTTATTTCATTGTCGTGTCTGTTCCTGAAGTGCTTAATGATCAGAGTGGATACATAGAGGATATTCATATTTTTGCAACGAATATGACATACATGTTCATCGAGTATGTTCATCGAGTGGTGTGAAATGTTCATAGTTCACGGCACTCGTGAAATATGGACATTTCACACCACGAGATGAACAATGTATGTCATATTCGTTGCAAAAATATGAATATTCTATTTATTATATACCGCTCCATGGAAATACAGATGCGCGTTATGAATATAGATCGCGGAAGTATTCGTATTTTCACCGGAAGTTGTTTATTTCATCGATGAGATTGAGAACATATGACTTTTATTTACATCGTATAACTATGTATTTCATGGGTAGGTATATAATAAATATATGTATCTTAAGTACAGTGGAATCTCTCTCAGCCGGACACCATGGGGAACTGACAGGGTGTCCGGTTTAGAGAGGTTCCACTGTAGCGCAGTCGGGCGTTGCTGGTGGTCCGACCAGCAATTATGTGCAATGTAAATGTAATAATGTATGCAAAACCAAAAAACATCTGAATGATACAGATTCATACTAGAGACACACCGGTTGATTTTGTACCATCGGACATCTGCATAATTTCATTAAATATGTTTACACAATTTACAATATTTTTCATAAATAAAGGCAATTCCGCATGTACTCTGAAGAATTTGTCAACTTTAGACACCATTTGTGGAAAATATTGTATTACGCAGATGTCCGAATGTACAAAATCACATGGCGTGTCTCCAATTATCACACCGCTCAGTGCAGCTACTCAGTTCGTGTGATAAAACAGTGTACCTCCATGGAATATGTCACGTGACCTGCATCGCCATTGTCAGTGTCGTTGGCTGTAACGTTGATAACGGCCTGATTCTGGTCTGGTTTCGTGTCCTGAAATTAATTGAATGATTAATCTAAGCTTACCTTAGGGAATGTGATGTCTAATCGAGATTTTGAAAACCGCAATGTACTGATTATATTAGAACAGCATTTCACATTTAACCCTTTGAACCCGAAATCCCGCTATATCGGTTTATGCAAAAAGTGCAGATCCAGATGAGCCGGCTCGTAACGAGCCGTCTCATCAGGATCTGCACTTTTTGAAAGTAATTTTAATATTTTTGAGAACAAAAACACCCCCTTTTCATAAATGGACGAATCGGAAAATTATTTTGCGACCATTGGATTGGTCGGAACATTAGCATATCACAGTCCATTCCAGTTCCTTAGGGTTGAAAGGGTTAAGGAACAGGGCATCATCATCTCTAAGCTAATCACCCCACTAGCAGCCTTGATACTAAGATAAGTTATTGAATAAACAAAACAAACTTTAACGCATTTTCGTTGCTAACAAGGTGAACATACGTCCTCAGTGACCTTGACATTGGGCGGTCGGACGTGGGTCGTATGTAAAACAAATCACCGTCCATAGACGCACATTGTGGCCAAACATTCTCAAAATCGGTGGAGCAGTTCAAAAACACATACTAGTATCGTAATTGCTTTATATGGCGGAGCTACATGTACATTCAATCAAATATGTACACGCGAAAGGGCGTTCAAACAATACAAATGTCAGTTATTCTAGACATATTGAATTTTTAATAAACTCATTATACGCTCAATGGCGCTCGTTCAAAATTAATGTATTAAAATGATAATTATTAATTATAGTTTATACACTATGGGACAACGTTACATGATACACTGGAGTTCCTGGTGGGTTAATTTAGCAGACAGCAGGGGAGAGCGTGCATATTTATAGATATGTAAAAATTGTCAATTGAATCTATTGGCTAGTTAATAGGTCATGACTTTGGGAAGGGCACGCCAATGTTACCTTCTCCCAGCATCAGTGTTGCGAAATACATTTATCGGTGTATAGTTCGTCACCGTGGATGTGAAGCTTAATTCATATATAAATCTCGGATTTATTACGGATTACATTCTATTCCGTTTCATGGATGTTATATAATTGGCGAACGTCGATAAATACTCGTGTTTCAATTGATATTGTTTCTCGGATTTACAACGGACGATGTCTTTGGATCAAGCGTGAATCGGGGAAGATCATTCTGATCGTTTTATACGCAATTTAAGATATTCTAGATTGTCTAGGAACTCGTGAATTTAAGTTCAACTAATAACTAACATGGATCTGCGGCCGGCATCAAGCCGACGTAAGCGAAAGTCTACGGAAGTGGAATCTGAATCAAATACGGATGCACGTAATTCGTCGTATAATATGTCTCAGCCTCAGAAATTGGAGTGTCCAGAAGTTAAGAGAGGTCTTGCATCAAATGGGAGTGAACCCTGGATTGCGCGCCAAGAAGGCTCGGTTAATTCGCCTCTATCAGTTGGCAAAAGTCGGGGAGGTTTCGTCTGCAAATCAGGTCACCTCTAGCGGTGCGGTTAACATAACAAATGACGTATCTGCGCAGCAGCCGGCGCAAACGGGGTCTACGAATCTAGGTCGCGAGCCGATTCCGTCGGCGCATGCGCAATTTCTGCATCCGGAAGCTGGTGAAACCGAAAGTAGGGGGGACTCAAATACCGAAATCGCGTCTCTACGAGCGAGCGTGTCATTGCTTCAGCGCACAGTCCTCTACACTTAGCAGCAACCTGGATAACCTGGTACAACGTAATGTGCCGAGTACGTTCGTTCCTGTTCAAAACAGAAATCAAATAGAGAAAATATTCCCGACGAATTTCCAAGCGTCTCTGCTCTGACCGATTTGTGGGTCCCTCGAATTCAGCGGCGGATTTATTTACAAATTTTGCACAACAACAACAACAACAACAACACGAGTGTCAACAACAGAATTTAAAATGCGCGTTCTGCATATGGTTTTTTCGGCCGAAGCGCTACCGCTCGTGGAGACTGTTCACCCGACTATGAAACAGCACATTCAGGAAGGTAGGGATATTAATTTGGCGTCTCTGTTGATCCCGTACTTCAATCATAGTCAACAAGTCAAACCACCAGCAGCGGTCAGAAAGTGGATCATCGTTAGAACACAGAGCTGATCTTTACCACAATTTATACAGGCATTTTCTATTATAAAATAAAAACATCATGTGTCGGTCAGGCACACCCCAGTAGAAGGCCGGAGCTAGATTTGTACGAACGGGATATTATCGACATGGCAACTCGTTATTCTGGGAAGGGGTTTTTACGAGTATCACAAGATGTTCTCTGCCCAAGCAGCGGCCCATCTCAGATTCAATGGAATTAAGATTGATTGGTCTGTAAGAAATAACACTCTGTATTGTTCCATATTTTCTAATTACAAAGCCAATGCTTGTGCAGGGTGTGGAAGCACGCTGTCTGACTTTTGTCCATCGCTAGTGATGCGCACAAATGATTCTGTAACTAATCAGGTGGTCGCTACAACAGCGAATCCGAATGTTGGCAGTATGGCATATCGCGGGAACACGAACAGGGACATCTTTGGTCGAATGCGGGTGTTACATAATGGGAATGAAATTTGTAACAATTTCAACGCCCAACGTGGATGTCGGGTTTCTCATTGCAAGTTCATTCATGTGTGCTTACTATGCAAAGGCAAGGATCACTCGAAATGTAATTGTGAAAACTAAAAAAACTGCCACCACCCCATGTCTCCTCCATTGGTACATGTTTTATTTGTTTTATAAGTTCAAAACAATTCTGTTAAATGCAAACATATTTTGCGGGATTTTGTTTTGCATAGGGCCTGGTCTGTGTTGTATTGGGGCTGCTACAACACTAGAGGACTATTTTGCCCCCTTTCAGATAAATTATTGCAGATGTAGATTTCGGTGCTGCATCAGTCAAGCATTTGCCAGACTTCTCGAGACGCCATTCTGTCATTCATTCGACTCGCCGGAAGCGACTCACCTATTTCTAGTCAGTAGACTCGCCCACCTCGCTCTAGACTCGCATTCTATTGCAAGCTGCACATTCTAGTGCACGTGAGTCATGCTCTAGTTGTTAACTCAACTCGGATATTTCTGGTCGTACGCACGACCCAACCCATTACTGGTCTTACCTTGACCTCGCTCTAGTCGCTACACGGCGGCTCAACCTCATTCTAGTCGTGTGCTCATGACTAACTCATTCGGGTCGTCCTACGGCGGCTCACCTCTTTCGCGAGTCGTGTGCCCATGACTCAACTCACTCTAGTCGTCCTACGGCGGCTCACCTCTTTCTCGAGTCGTGTGCCCATGACTCAACTCACTCTAGTCGTCCTACGGCGGCTCACCTCATTCTAGTCACTGACTCACTTAGCTTTCTGCGGGTCGATTTGCACACATCTTGTCTCTGGCTCAGAAAAAAATTCATGTCTGGCACATGTTGATCTGATGAACTTCAGCTACAGATAGCAGGTAGCCCCCAAAGAGGAGCCAAATATTTGTTATTCATGTTTTATGTATATGAATGTGATATGTGCGTATTGTACCGGTACTATGGTAGTTAGTGCATGTTACACATGTATCATATGCATGTTGGGTGTGGGGCCGGGTTGAGTTTCAGATATAGGAGTTGGTCCAGTTACAGCGTACAGAGATCATCCTGCAATGATAGGTAATATACAATTGCAGCATATATTATGAGTGTATAAACATTCAATATATGATGAACAATAGCTATTACATACAATACTATCGTATAACGCACAGGTCCGATAAAATGACCTGTAAGTTTACAGTTGTTTTTCTGGTCAGATATATGGAGAATGATGGCAGATCAGAAGCTAGACTAGTCGGAACTGTCATAGGGTCCATTTCTCTACTTACCGCCGCAAATTTGTTTGCCAGAATCTGGCCACAGGGAAAATATATACAGGTGGGTGGGGTAATCGGCTTTTATTTTTCAAATTTACATTTGTTTATGAATGAGAACAATAGCGAATAAGTAGTGCATTTACGTATCATCAACTGTACAGCACAAACCACATAACACTAATACAATACAAGCAAATGTACAATTGCCATTCAAAAAGAATTACAAGAGACGACTAATTTTAAATTAGCAGGAGATATTTTCACATTCCTCAAATCACAATCAACAACATGTACACTGCTACAAAAACAACAAAATCAACACAACAGTTGTTGCATGAAGAGAGTTCACGCATAGGCTACATACTCCGGACTTTGGTTCTCAGCAGACTCGGGTTTTGCGGAATGTGACGCAGGAGGGCGGGACTTTTTTAATTATATATTGTTTGCTTCATATGTTCAAGTCGCCAGATACATTTTGCATTTTGTGGTTCACATATGCATGTAATTATGTTCTATAAAGTTACTAAACCTTTTTAGACGTGACAAATCATGAGATTGTCGTCAGACATGATTGGATGTAACACATGTTTGCATGGTTGTTTTTATTTCTCCATGACGATACAATGCCATGAAGTGCAGTAAGTTTTTTGACGCGGTGATATCTAAGAACGAAAGCACTGTGTAATGGCCTAATATGTCAAAGGTACAAATCGTTTACATGTGGTTATACTAATAATCATAATAATCCTTTATTTTCACTCAGGTCAAAACATTATGACAACATGAGGTAACAAATACATGATAAATAGCATGTGAATGACACAATGGTACAAGTTAGTGCTCGATAAAACATGATTGTATGTGGATATGTTTCATGAGAAGTGCAGAGGCCAATTTTAGTGCACACATTTCATGAAATAGTTAATATTAACACACTTCTTTTTGTGATTGTGGTTACATTGAACGTGAATACATACGGGTTTTATATACTTGGTATTACATGTAATGTGATGTTTTGCTTGCCGTATATTTGTTTTCTCATTAGAGCGGTGGGAGAGCAGGGTTTACAACTGTGCCAATGCAAATTAGTGTGAAATGTAGCTACACACAAACATGCAACAACAACGACAGTGTTATCGAACAGTGTAGCTCAATATACATGTATGGTCGTAATTTAGTATAAACCGAATAGAGAAGGGTTCCACAAAAATAATAAAGATTATATTTCGCCAATATCGCATGAAACAAGTTTACAGTTTCTATGATTCGCGGGGTACTGCCTATACTTCACTTCATGTGTGTCTGATAAGAGTGTTTAATTTATAAACCATTTATAATGCAATCTTTCTATAACTACATTTGCATCATCACTGTACACGTAGATGTATATTCGTGAATGGGATAATTGAAGTGGCGTAGCCCATTCACGTCAGCAATGTGGTGCTGGCATGTCTGTAGCCGCTTTCACCAAATTGCAAAGTATACTTATCTTGCTATAAAATACACATTGAGGGAGAGATTTTCCATTTAAAGATACATTTATTATTTTTTATTATACTGTATTTATTACATTATCTTAGCCATTTTGGCTGTGAAATTGTAATAAATTCCGTATAATAATTCTGCATATTTTTAATCATCAAATATTTGCAGTCGTTAGTTCTATATGAAATAATGCATTTCAACTTCTTCGTTTCAATTACGGCTGTTGATGATAGTAGCTCTATTTTATCATCGTTTGAATTAAAAACTAACCAAGTTCTTGATACGATTAATTTAAATGTAGCAGAGGTTGTTACAGCTACATGTATACTAAACATTTTGCAAACTAACATACAGCTTGTGAACATGATTTATTATTCATAGAATGCTAAAATGAACTATTACATTTGTCTCAAAACCACTGGCGATCGATCCTCTTCAATAGATCTGTTCATGAATGTTAATTTCCTATGGCGTGGCATTTCGTTTTAGCTTATCTTTAAGGGTGGGGATTGGCTCGAATACCTTCCATACCCGGCGTGAAATTAGCAAGTGTACTTCCTCTATTTAAAAAGGGGTATCTATGTAAGGTCACGGAGAGAATAAACATATTTATAATCACTTTCACTCACAACAATTGTTTTACAACAGGCAACCGAGTTTCTTTACCTGGCCTTTCGACGGTATACCAACTTATTGAAATTCACCTTCAAATATGTCAGGTATTTGATGAATGACATGCATAGCATTTTGTGATATTTCTACAGCATAGAGTATGGCATAATCGGTTAATATTTAAGCCAAGGCAAACTAGATTAAAGGTACATGCCCACTCAGTTGGCAAGGAATGTTCTTTATAGTAATTAAATAAGTGTATTATTGTGTCACTATTTCATCAGGTCTCAATTTTACGAGTGCCCGCTATACAGATACAATCATTTAGTAATATTTATTTTACTGATAGTGACGGGCGGTGGTATCAAACTATTTTCATATGCTAATGAGGCATGATATTTTTTTAATTATACTAATTAAATTCGTCACCTGAAAGAATAATAGTTTCGAAAGATTATAAAGTATGATCATTGCACATCGAAACATAAATACAGATAATAAATAGTAATGTCTTTTAACTTTTTAAAGAAAAACGGTTATCGCCCCTGAAATCGTGTGGAAATTTGCATCTGATATAAAATGTATAATACCGCCAATCAATACGTGGGGTAATGGTGAATGCATGTTCATTTTGCCAGAAAATGTCTCAGATGAAGTCCCTGATATGAAGATGATGTTGTGCCTGCTGAGTGACTGTCATGTTTCTCAACAAATGTTGACGATCTAGAAGGCATAATAAATGCTGACCTGCTAGTTATTTCTGATTGGGCTAAACAATGGTTGGTTAGTTTCAATCAGAACAAGACTGAAGTGATGCTCTTAACATTAAGACAATTTGATCGACCCTTAAACTTAAACTTTCAGGACACGTCCATAATATAACCTTCGTTGACGATCATAAGCATATTGGTTTGACACTGAGTAATAACGGAAAATGGCATACACATTTAAAAATATAATTAATTCAACTGCAAGAGTATTGGGCATAATGCGTAACCTAAATTTTAAGACAAGATGACAGTCTTTAATCCATATAATATATATCTTATATGACCTATTCTAGATCAGTCTGGGATGGGTGTACATAATATGAAAAGGATTCGTTCGGAAAAAAAATCAGAATGAAGCCGCGAGAATAGTAACAGGATTAACACTCGAAAACTTAGCTTCTATACTACATTTCTATCCGAGTTCTTTTTCTCGTACATTCTGCAAACACATATATACTACATGATTATTTGTCTGTACTCATGTACATATACCTGTATACCTATCGCCATCGCTGTTAAACTGCTGTATTGTTGTAATACTCTGGTAAGGGCTGTAACTAATGTTGTGAAAACTTGTAGCCCAAACCCGTTGTACTTAAATGCAATAACTATGTTTAAACTGATGTCTGTATTAGGAACCGTTTCGATTATTTTTGAGTTTACGGAGACCACAGATTGTCTCCCTTAGACCATTTGCGTCAAAATTGTATAGCTGCAGACATTTGGTGACCAATTGCAAGTGGGATACCCATTCTCGGATATCTAAATATACAACCATGTTATCCTATTTTCTTCATTTCTCACTGAAAGTGTATGCTGCGACCAACCACCGAGCCGTCCTGTCGAGACGGTCTAAATGGTCACTACATACCCTTCTCGCAGAAAAGAATAAAACAATCATTGAAACTATGTAGAGCTAGGCTAAGCGCGAAATAATACATTGACGTGACCGTGCTCCACAGGTGTCTCATCTCCATATGAGAGTCCATTGGAAAGGAGACTCGGACTGGGTATAGCTGTGCATGTATATGCTGCTTGATTGAGCTTAAATATAGAGAATAGTAGGTTAGTGTCGCGAGCACATCCCGTTTCCGAGCCGCGCCAGATAGTTTTCCCATCCACGGCACTAACCTACTATTCTATTTATCCCATCAACACCTACAAATGGCTTTAAAATGCAAAACAAATAATAACACCAGTCACCGCACATATTCATACGCAGTGGTTAGGTCGTATTGACAGGATATCAAAAATGTTTCACGGCACCGTGTTTCACGGCACATATGCACTGTGTTGACGGGGTAAAACACAGTCAACACCCTCACACTGGAACCCGAAAATTGAAAGGGTGTGAGAGTAATTATTGTAATTAAATAAACATGTTAATTTGAACAATGACTGTTACTACAGCCTGTGATGGGTGTACAGACTATGAAAAGGATCACAGATTGACCTATGGTTACGTGGCACACCAAATGATGTGAGAAACATAAATCTGACGTGAAAGTCTAATTTATTTGAACTTGAATTATTTGCATAATGTTTGTTAACAAGTATTGACAACTTTCTCAGATCTTTGCTGTTTTAAGTATTAAATAGTTTATATAACTTTAATGTGCTTGGTCTTTTATTATACTAAGGTTTTATGTAGTCTGAGTGGCATCGGGTATATTTACGAAGATGTCTATCAGTTTTGCCCCATCGACCTGTTTCTATTGGTAGCTTGTGATTACGAGTCTTGAATGCCAAGAGCGTTTTATTGTCAATTTCGTTTACAATTGTCATATATTTCTCTAATCTTGTATTATCTTTGGTCAGTCTATACGTGTGATCATGTCTCAAATATACTAGATATATGTATTTAAGCAATCTTTTATTATTTACGGATTTAGAGTGCCATAGCAAGCCACAGTCAAGAAATATATTTTTGATGTGTGTCGGCCATGAGAAGTCTCGACTGGAGTGTGTTTGGTAGCAACATGGCATATAATGTGCATGACAGTGTTATACTTTCTGCGTCTATGAGTGTTGTCCAAAAAGATACCATGTTGGTTTTGATATCTAGTTGGATCGGATTTATAGTTAATTTACCATATATCATGAAGCTAGGTGTGGACTTTTGTTTATACCATTTATATGTACCCTCTCTATTATTTCTAGGTTCCCAAATCCCCATATTTCTGATCCATGCAATAACATATCTTGTATCGGTTTTTCAAACAGATCGATCTGAATTTCGACTGGTAATGACAGCTGTCTGATTGTGGAAATTAAACTATACATTGCTTTTGTGGCCTGATTTGCAATATGTTTTTAGCACTGGAGGAAAGTTCCACTCTGCGCTAGGTACATACCCAATATTTATGTTTTTTTACTATTTCTATATCTGATTCATTTAGATGAAATGATATATTACACAATGGTCTTCCTTTCGCAAAATTACACTTTTTTGTTTTATTTATATTAACTATATATATTTCTATACTTGATAATCGTTTGATTCAAAGATAATAACTTCCTAAATGTGATGGAACATATGTATAACATATATGTGAATATTAGCTCGTTACTGTATACGTTTGACACATACCATAAATAGTATGGCATATGCATAAATACAATTTGGTGCAACATCTTTTACATATGTTAAACAACAACGTCCTATGGGTTGTTTTCATCACACGTATATAACGTATATACAAAGTCTAATTTCTGAAGAGTTTATTGACCTGTTGTTATTTTTGAGAATCCAGTAATGGCTGTGTAACAGTCATAACTACACAGTGCTGTCAATATGTACCTGTATTACCATGTAAGCAGTTACCTGAGTGTATTATCACTGGTGTCATGCTCGCCTACTATGCGAGTAGATATGACTTTACCAATGGGTAATGTGTACATTAACAATAAACTGTACATCAGGTAGAAACGTTTACACATTGGAATATATTTTGAGATTGATGGGAGAAATGCTCAGATATCTCGTTGTTTGTGCAGTTTTCTGGCATAATATTTATGGTACGCTGTTTTCATATCTGTCTATGATGTATTGCACCACATTTTATTACTTTTACTGTCTTATAATTTGATGTACGTGTCAAACGGTCGAAGTGGTGAAAATGTACGATGGCTTGTACATACAAAGATGGCGGAGATGGCAACTGAATGTACCATATAGTATACAGTGACAAAACAATATTTACATAGCTTATATTCATATATCACATCACTCTTATAAAGCAATTACGATTGAAGCCAAGTGTATCTTTCTATGACCTAATTCCTTAATTATTCTTGGATATCCGCTGCAGACTCACTGATAATGACAGTGTCATGAGCATATAGCAGCAAACGTATTTTCATAACATACAAGTGTCGTTTAATTAATGTCCTCTACAGTCTATACCAGCTGTGTTGTTTGAATCTAGGTATTGTTCTAAGTCATTTATGTAATTAGACAATAACAGTGGTGATCGATTTTCTCCTTGTCGAACACCTATTGTACTGTTTGTATCATTCGCTAAAATGCACAACTTGATATTCTGGCGGGATACAGTTACCTCTTTAATTGCGATGTTGTAGGGCTCGTCCAGGAAAACTGGCCAGTTGTCGTTCACGTCTGTGATATGTATGGTCAAAACAATGGCTTCCTGAAAAATA
Organism: Conchocele bisecta; assembly: GCA_029237695.1. Lineage (NCBI taxonomy): Eukaryota > Metazoa > Mollusca > Bivalvia > Lucinida > Thyasiridae > Conchocele > Conchocele bisecta. Next base: position 46,454,443 of record CM055267.1, read on the forward strand.
TTTCATTACCACCATATATATATGTGACTGTGGATGGAGAATTGGGGTTTATGTGTCTTGTGACCAGTGTAGTATCTGCTCAAATAACACACTCTTGCCGCCTGACACCGATCTATATTGTTTGTTACATGCATGGCGGTAGTTTCATTGATGGAATCGCGATCAGTGCAGGTCCTGATCAGACTGTGCGGATACACGCACTGATCTGGATCTAAACTTGTCACGAAATCAATAAACCCCATTTGTACAGTCACAGCCACATTTTTGCATGAGAACATTGTAATTAAAGAAATAAACATATGGAAATTAGACGGCAGCACAAATGTTTACAATTTCGTAATCTGTATTATAATTTCTATTTGTATGTCAATCCTTGGCTAGTATCGCGCTCCACTTATTTCACATATTGCAAGATTTGACCTCAATCAGTTACATATTTCCGGATGCCTACCTGTTCAACTGACATTTGTTATGATACGACGTTGTGTCCGACCTAGGAAAAGGAGCTGTAATTCTACATGTATATTATTTGAATAATTATGTTCTAACTATGTTATTTCAGCAAGATAGCAATAATTATCAAATGAACATGTGCATTTTCCGCGAAAATGTTCACATTAGCGTGAATAAAATTGCGGAATTTGTTATAATATGAGGTCGTGTCCGACCATAGTTAGAAGCCTTGTTAATGTATATACAGTTGTACCGATGAAAACCGAAACACGTCGAATGCCTGTGCTCTCTAGAATAACCCCCTTTCTGTAACAGCCAATATTGTATGTCCAAAATGGATAATTACCTATACATTTAACTTGCTACATCAGCCATCTTTCTGCAACCGTTTTGTGTCTGCCCATGGGTGGCTGTTGTAGAGAGGTGTCACAGTATTTACTAAGCAATGACGTATTGCCAAAGTACATACCTTGTTTCCTCCTGCATCAGTGGCTACAAAGCGCAATGCTCGAGATAATTTCTGAAACAAATTACAGTCGAACCTGTGTTAAAGACCACCTCCGAACAGCAATTATCTGTCTATAGCAGCTAGGTATTTGTTTTCCCAATTACTCAATTACTACATATATGACCATGCGAACAAACATCACATATGAACAAATGCCATATTTTCTCTTCCCATGACTGGCATCATATGTTTTGTTGTACGTGTCAAACACGACAAGAGGTGAAATTGACAGATGGCATGCACATATTAAGATAACCGTGATGGCATGTCCATGTGCCGTATAGGATACAGTAACAAGATAATTAGCGATTAGCAAGATTGGCGCAGGCAATGCTGTAACAGAATGCTGTGTGTTAAGTGTTGGCCTACACCACCGCCTGCGTTAATCGTGTCAATATTTGTTAATTGCTTTATTTCAAATATTTTAATATTGTGCTTGAAATAAAATAGCTTGAGTGGCTGAGCATGAGCTGTGCTACAGCTCAGGCGAAACAAATTACGCTGCTTGATTAGCGAGTTAAGATTGCCAGAAAATCTCAGAACTGTTGACATCTGGGCAAGATTAACGCAGACGGTATTGTTCCAAGGGTGTTCGGCTTAGATAGGTTTCACTGTAAATCAAGCATTGGATCATTCCCATGCATAGCTGTGTGATATGCGATCACGAACAGACATTATCACCTGATATAAATGAAGAAGAAACTCATATATCATATCATATGTGTTTCCACTGTACCTTATCTCTGCCCAGCTCCGTTTTCAGGATGATGTCCACGGTGACATTGTTACCACTGTCCGTCTGGTTGATGCTCACGAGATTGCTAGTGGCTTGGTCCTCTATGGTCACATTAATATGGTCATCGGGGTCTGCATCGATCACTCGGAACTGATGGAGAACGGCTCCTGTTTAGCAATTGAAATACAAACACTAATGTCCGATTTATCGAGTGAGTCGTACCTGAGTTGTCCACAAGTATAATTGGGATCACGTGAACAATATTCTTAGGCCACACAAACATTACGAGAACAACTATTTATATTGTATTCAAATATGCATTGACCGCCCGTTATTAATAAGCATCGTTTCGTATCGATTGATGTTCGAAAAAGCGGGCATAGGTCATACGTTATAAATTGTGTTGGGTTAAACCAACCCTACATGTACATAATAAGTATGGCCATATATTTCCACATACATTTGTTGACATTTCCACTAAGATTTACCACAGGTGCCCAGGTCGGTCTCGTGTTCAACAAACTGCTGGCCCAGCATTAACCAGGGGACGTTTCACTAAACTTCATACTACTAAAATGTTCGTAAGTGCATATTTAGGATCGTCTGTTAATTTAAATGTATGGATTTACATTTATTTAGCACTGGCTGCATATGCAGCCTGTGCTCAATAAATGTAAATCCAGTAATTGTTTACAAGAAAACAGTGTCAATGTGAAATTTACTGACTATCACAAGTTTGCACTTACGAACAGTTTAGTCGTACGACGTTTAGTGACACACACCCTGGTTCAACCACCTTGATGAACAAGTTTGTTCGCTGGTCGTTCCAAGGAGGCGCCATTGCAGTCGTATCCAAAAGTATAATAATACCACTTTGTCGTGGCGTTGATTTCATGCTTTTGTTTACATAACAATCAGTTATAAATAATAAAGGGCATTCCTTCGGGATTTCCCACGTCAGTTCAAGACCGACGACTAATCATACATTAATTATCGATACAAATTGACAGATCTTTCCGTAGCGTAGTTGGTAAGGACTTGAGAACCTTCTGTCAATGAATACGTTATCCCAGGTTTGAATACCACAACTCGAGTATATAATTTTGTCGCTGGTGTCCGTTCGTCTGTTCATTCTGACGTCTGTATAGCACGTTCGTCCGTCACGTTTCTTGTGAGAAGTAAAACTTAGTATACCGTAATTGCTGGAGACTAGATAGGTTGTACATGTGTGTGGCTCCCTTATGGTGTGCAGATGTACAATGTGAATTCGATTGTGATTCGACCCCCGGGTCATGGATGGATTATCTCCCACTTCTGACTTTTCTCTAGTTGAGGGTTTGGTTTATTGTGGGGCTTTCTGTGACAACTTATACATGTCATTGCCAATTCTCCTGATTCTCAGTGCTCGCTATAGCAGGTACCAAGTGAGCCAATGGTTTACCTGGCAGAAATATATATTCACTGACACTGCACTCTGCGCCGGCGTAAAACGTTTCACGTCAAAATAGGTGCCGGATTCCTCATGAATTCCCATTCAGCTACTTATTGCATAGACACATTTTCTACTAATTATCGGCGCAAGAAATTTGCTCCTGTTACTAGACGAACCATGATTTCGATAGCTCTACATCGCGCTGAGTGGGATCTCGTCTAAAAACCGGTGCATTTTTCGACGTGAAGCATTTGTCATTATTATACCTCATCGTAATGTCTAGGCATATCATTGGTCAGATGGCTGTCACGTGGTATTAGCCAATCTGGCATATTCCCCTTTGGTGTATATTTCTATGCGATATTGCCGTGCGATATTGAAATATCCCTCACTGTGGCCGAAGACGTCACACTGACATTATTACGAAAACAGCCGAAAGTCGTGATGTAGTGTAACGTTGAAGGAACGAACTTCCATCGGTATAACTATATATACATATGCACAAGGTTTCTAAGTTCGGTCGGACACGACCTCGCATCAGAACACATTCCCCGATTTTATTAACGATAATGTGAATATTTTGGCAGAAAGTGCACAAGTTCATTTGAGAATTATTGTTATCTTGCTAAAATCACAAAGTTATGCAAATAATATCGAATTACAGCTCCTTTTCCTAGGTCGGACACAACCTCGTATCATAACAAATGAAATAATCTGTTTAAGGCCCTAACGTCAATATTGTAGTGGCAAGTTCATATGATCATTTGAGAAATATCGATATCCTGCAGAAATACATAGAATACATAGCAAATATTAAAATTTTAAACATGCTATTTTGTTATAATATGAGGTCGTGTCCGACCAAAGTTAGAAGCCTTGTTCATATTTATATATATATAGTTATACCGATGAAAGTCGAAACACGCCGAATGCCTGTATTTAATACTATATTGAAAGAAGAGCAAGTGGATGGTGTCGCATAAAAATTGAGGAAAAATGGGCAATATTTGTGTTTGAATATTTGAGGTCAAACTTACATTCGGAAGAATATATCCGAAAAGACACTAGCTGCATGTATTTAAAGGTATATGCCCACTCAGTAGGCACAAACTGTGTTATTTATTTATATTCTGAGACATTTTCTGGCATAATAAACATTCATTCACCATTACCCCATGTTTTGATTGGTATTATTATACAGTTTATACTGGTATAAAAATGGCGATAGCCGTATTTCCTTAAAATGCTAACGGACATTACTATTTATTCTCTGTATTTACTTTTTGATGTGCAATGATCATACTTTATAAGCTGTCTTTTTTCAGGTGACGCATTTAATTAGTATACATAATTAAACAATATCATGCCTCATTTGCATATGAAAATAGCATGATACCACCGCGCGTAACTATCAGTAAAATAAATATGTATAAATGATTATATCTGTATATCGGGCACTTGTAATGTTTAGAACTGGTGGAATAGTGATACAATTATACACTTATTTAAATCCTATTAAGAACATTTTGTGCCTACTGAGTGGGCATGTACCTTTAATACATGATGTCATATATATCACAAATTACGTCATTTACTGGCGTCATAACTATTGGACGTTTTACCGACAATGTTTTGAGCTACAATTATTGACAATGAAGCGTTAGGAAATTGGACTGACTATGTGCATGGTGATGACACAAACCTTCGTCTGAAAAGGCTTATGTCCGCAGAATTAGCGGACACCATTGTAATTTCAAAAATGCGCGATTTTCAATGTTTATGTCTATTATTTAACCTTGTATATGCCATCAAAATTTTTTATTCGGTATAATGAATCTCCCATCGAAAGTAATATAGATATTCCTTTCTCGGAGAGATAATCCACAATATTCCCCTCAACAAAGGGCACTATTTATATGATATCTTTATTTTTAAATACCCGAATATCGTGCTTGAAATCAAGCACAGTGGTTGGCTGAGCATGAGCTGTGACATAGCCCAGGCTCAGACAATCAAATGGCTTGATTGCGAGTTGGCATTGTCTGTAGGTGTTCAGAAACGTTGATAATTTGGTCAAGATTCACGCAGGCATTGTGTTTGCCCAATTTGAAAACGTTCACTGATTGAATAAGCAAGAGTAGTATGACTAACCGTGTGCACGCACGTGCTGTTAGCCTACGGCAAGTGGGTCTCTACGTAAAAGAGACAACATGGGCACGTTTCACTAAACTTTGTACGACTAAAATGTTCGTAAGTGCAAAGTTAGGATCGTCTGGAAATGTTAATTGATGGATTTACATTTGTAAATACAATAGTTGTTTACAAGAAGACATTGTTAATGTGAAATGTACAGACTATCATAATGTTGCATTTACGAACATTTTAGTCATACAAAGTTTAGTGAAACGGCTCCCTGGCAACGTGTGCGACCCACATCAGTCTGTACATCCAGTCTGATCAGTGGATACGCTGTTTTACGTAGTTTCATTATTGTCAGCGGGCCTACAAAAGGTATACCAGTACTTACCGACTGCGAAGTTCTCTGCAACACTAAAATACAATGGTTCAGAGCTGTCCAGCTTGGGTCTGCCTGCTTCTACAAACGCCAACCCTTAAACACAGAACCGCACGTAATTGTGGCTGTGACTGGAGAAATGGGACTTATGAAACGTGTGACCAGTTTAGCTCCTGATCGGTTAGCACACTCCTGTGGAATGATAACGATCCATATTCCTTGCAAGAAACATGACAGGTGTTTCATTGATGAAATGGCGAACAGTGTAGATTCAGATCAGGCTTATCTGGATCTGCACTGGTCGCGAAATCCCATACGCCTCGTGATACTATTGCTTTTCGCACCATTTGGAACGTTTTCATACTGTTCATTTAACTTAACGTTAGCGCATAATACGAATACTACATGTACGTAATTATGGCGATGAGGTCAACCAATCCAATTCACTCCAAGTGGTATTACACGTGTGTCATATTTATGAAATGTGTCACAACAAGGCATAACAAGGTTTCCAGGTGGTTTTATCCCGTCAACACAGTGCGTATGTGCTGTGAAACACGATGCAGTGAAACATTTTTGATATCCTGTCAATAAGACATAATCACGGCGTATGAATATGTGCAGTGGCTGGGGCTATTTTATTTTGCATTTTGAAGCAATTTGTAGGTGTTAACGGGATAAATAGAATAGTAGGTTAGTGCCGTGAATGGGAAAAATATCTGGCGCGGCTCGGAAACGGGATGTGCTCGGCAGAGCCTCGCCATCCCGTTTCCTAAGCCTTGCTAGATATTTTTTTCCCATTCACGGCACTAACCTACTATTCTCTATATATGTACTGTAATTGCTCGTTGGACCTGGTCACGGCAGTCATTGTGTAACTGAAACTTATCATCCCTTCTCTTGTGGCTTCAGGTTATGTGTAGTTCTATGAACGTCATGTGACGCGATCTCATGACGTTCATGGAACAACATGTGAAATGAATTCGTTGTGACCGGTGTGAGTGTATACTTACTTACTTACTTACTGGCGTTCACCATCTACACCATCACACCAGCCACAGCAATGAAGGACGCTGTCTTTCTGAGCTCCTCCATCTTTCCATACAACTTCTCTTCTAGGGTGGTGATCTCTGGCCATATGCTTTTTCTTCTCTGCTCTAACAGGGGCATCTTTGCAGTATATGCTCTGTAGTCTGCTCTTCCATACCGCAAGTGCATCTTGGAGATGGGGACAACTTCAGTTTTGCATACATGTGGGCATTTAGCCTGTTGTGTCCCGTGCGTAGCCTTATTATTAGGACTTGTTCCCATCTGTCTAGTAGGTGGTAGTCATCTTTGGTTGGCTTTGGCTTCGTTAGTGTCTTTATCACTGTTGCTTTCTCCTCATGAGTAACACTATTATGTGGCTGGTCACCTTTGGCTCCTAACTTGGCCAACTTGTCCGCCTTCTCATTTCCAGGAACCCCACAGTGTGCTGGAATCCACTGCAACGACACTTTTTTATTCTGGCATAAAGTGTGTAACTCTCTGGAAAGAGATGGTATTTTGACATTGCTCAAGGCCTGTAGGACTGACAGAGCATCTGTTAGTATGACCACCTGATGGCAGTCCTCAGCCGACTCTTCAATAATTGTTGTCGCCTTCATGATGTCCTCCACTTCTGCTTTGTAGTTGGTACAGTGCTTTCCTGTAGGTATCCTAACCGTTTCTGTCTTCCCAGTGGTGTACAAGACGAAAATACCAGCTCCCCCATCTTGAATTGCAGCTGTCGCTGAACCGTCTGTGTACACATAGGTCCATGTCTCCAATGGGTAGTTATCGAAGATCATGGCTTGTGTGAGGGACTTCTTGATGATCTCGTCCTGTTCTCCCGGCAAAAGTCCTGGGATAGTTGTGTTAATACTGATGTTGGACAGGTCATATCTCCATACTTCTGGTAGTTCGGACTTTTCAAGAGGAGCCATCGGTGGTCCAAGTTGGGCAGCATTTGTTCTTGTCAACTTCTTCGACTCGTGTACAAAGCTGCTTCTTTTCAGACGATTCTTTGTCAGGTTTTATTTTCATGGGATGATCTGGCAGGAACTGATACTTGCTGGCTTGCATTAGAGCCTTGGCATCTCTCCTTTTGCTGAGTGGTGGAATGGCAGTGATAATTCGCAGGGCCTGGTTCTGGACCTTGTCTAGTATGTGCTGATTGGTTTTGGCAGTTGTCATCCATTTTGAGGAAGCATACTCGAGATGGGGCCTGATTGTACCCAGGTATACTGTCTTTAGTATGGTCTCATGCGATCCCCAGTTGGTACCAGCTAATTTCCGAAGTATAGCTAGTTTCCTGCGGGCCTTTGCTTCAGCATTTGCTATGTGGGGCTTCCATGTAAGCCGTCTGTCGAAGGTCACTCCAAGGTATGTTGCCTCTTCCATATGTGTCAATGTCGTGCCACTGATCTTTATAGGACAGGCCTTCTGTTTAGGTGACAGAGTGAATAGGGTAGTAGATGACTTCTCTGTATTCACCTGCACGCACCAGTCATCTGCCCATGCGGATAGCTTGTCGGCCGCTTGTTGCATCCTGTAAGTTGCAGTTGATGCAAACTCCTCGGAACACCAGAGCGTGAGGTCGTCTGCATATAGGGCAGCCTTAACTCCCTTTGGCAAGTCCGATACCAGGTCGTTGATGAAAAGGAGAAATAGGGTTGGCGACAGTACTCCTCCTTGTGGGACACCATGTCTCTGTAGAAATTTGTGGCTAGTAGTCCCATCAACACTTACTCTAGCCCTCCTGTTGAAGAGGTATGACTTTACCCACTTGTACATAGTGCCTCCCATTCCATTCCGCTGTAGCTTTACGAGCATACCTTCTGTCCAGACCTTGTCGAATGCTGTTTGGAGATCAACCCAAGTTACTAGGGTTACTTTCTTTTCTTGAAAAGCGTCTTCGATCTCCTGGGCAAGGTATGTCGTCTGGTCTTCAGTCGAGCGGAATTTCCTGAAGCCAGCCTGTTGGTGGGCCAGAAGTTGGTTTGTCTCCAGATACCACTTCATGTGCTGGTTCACAATACTCTCCATAGTTTTTCCTACCACGCTGGTGAGACTGATGGGGCGATAGCTGGATGCTTTCTTGCGATCCTTTCCAGGTTTAGGGATAGGAATCATGGTTGCCTCTCTCCAAATTTTCGGGAGTCTGCCTTCTCTCCAGCTGTGGTTGTAGATTGCAAGGAGGGTGTGCATTGCAAAAGAGCCGAGGTGGGTAAACATCTCGTTGGTGATGCCGTCCGGTCCCGGCGACTTCTTGGCCTTGAGCTGTTTCAGCGCTACTTGTAGCTCACTTAGTGTGAGGCCCTTCTCCATTACATCTTCTTCTGATCTACTGCTGCGCCTTTCTCTCTCCTCTCTTCTTGCCTCTCTCTGCTGTTCTCTGCTGATAGGAATGTTACTAACATCTTCGTAATTGTCAGCGAACCTGTTTGCTGCTTGTTTGCCTGACAGCAGAGTATCATTTTCTACCAGTGTTGTTGGGCTCCTGCTGCTGCCCCCTTCGTCATTCAGCTGTTTGGTGAGTTTCCATAGCTTTGTACCATCCTTTTCCAGGTTGAGAGATGCCGTTTTCTCTTTCCAGCTTTTTCTTCTGGCCTGGATCTTGGCTTTTAGGAACTTGGCCTTGGTTTGTTGGAGGGCAATGTTGTTTTCTTGAGAGGGATTTGTTTCTGCCTCCCGCATGGCCTCCGATAAATTGTTCTGAAGAACATCCAGATCGTTGCTCCAGTATGGCTTATAGTCCCTCCTAGATCCCCGCGGAATGCACTTGTGTGCGGCTTTGAGAATGGCAGCATTGAAGTCTTTGTTGACTCGGTCGATGTCTCTGCCTTCCACTCTTATCTCTCTGCAGAGGTCATCTGTGAGCTTCTTGTATGAACTCCAATCAGCCTTCTTGTAGTTCCATCGAGGAAAACTTGGTTCCTGTGCGACATTGTACTGTATGGTGAGGTAAACGGGACGATGGTCACTACCTCCCAGTTGATCACCTACCTCTCTAGAGAGAGTACTGTGTATATCGTCAGTGCAGAAACCAAGGTCAGGAGTGGAAGTGGAATGCCATCGTCTGGAGTAAAAAGTAGGTTGATCATCAGGATTGTTTATCAGTTGGAGGTTATGCTCATCCTGCCAGGTCTCAACCTCTTCTCCACGTCTGTCTATATGGTCATATCCCCAGCTCTGTGAGTGGCTGTTGAAGTCACCTACAACTAGACAGTTTGTATCTTCAACAGGGATGGTGTCCATGGATAGATGTCTGTCATTTGGTGAGTATATGTTGACAACTTGCATCACCTTGTTGCTCAATTTGAGGCACAACACCTGGTAGTCGGAGTCTTCCATGTGCACACTGGTTTGGGTGGCTGCAAAGTTGTTCCTAACCAGTGTAAGGATTCCTCCTTTTCTCCTTCCCAACCTGTCACAACGGAAGCACTGGTAGTCTCTAACCTTGAAGAATTTAGTCTCCGAAAGGTGAGTCTCTTGGATGCAGCAGACGTGTATGTCCTTTTCAAACAGGATATTCTCCAATTCAGTTTTCTTATTGAAGAGTCCCTCTGCATTCCAATGCATAACTTTGAAAAGTGTGAGTGTATATAATCAATGCAAGGTACATGTAGATGTAGAACAATGCATGTGTCTTCGGTCATTATTTAGCGATTTACCTGATAACCTACCTTACTATTTATTTATATACTAACCGTATGTAGGATGAACATATACATGGACTAGTATCTTATTTAAAACAAAACATTTGGAAAAATACAATTGTGCATGTATCGCTTTCGAAACATGTTTTACTGATTCATGGACTGCCGAAGGAATGAGATTTGTAGGTTTTGTAGAACCCCTTACAGTTCACCCTCGAGCAGTCGGGATATCGCCCTCTTACTCGGTGGAATATGTCGTATGCTGAGCCCGCGCTAGTGAGAAGTTGGCTCGCACAAGTATGAGTTATTAATTGAGACACATGTGAGTTTGTACCTTCGAAAATCTGCGTAATTTCATTGAATACGTTTACAAAAATTACAAAAAAATACCATATGTACTCCGACAATTTTGTCAACTTTTAACGCCATTTACGGAAAATATTGTAAATTTTGTAAACATATTTCATGAAATTACGCAGATGTCCGAAGGTACAACATCACATGGCGTGTCTCATATATGGCACGCTCGTGTAAAATGGTGAACTATCTGTCGGCATAGTAGATGACTTTAAAAATGAGGCATATGGGCTATGCAATAACCAGATAAGCCTGAAAATCTGCATAGTCTGATCTGGGTCTGCCAGTTGTGTCCACTCATCATCATGCTTGCAAATGACTTTGACATTATTACATTTACATTCAATGATATGCCGTTTTTACTCCACAAGTTGTGCAAACATTTATTTATTCAAACGCGTGAACTTAACTGTTTCGTTATGAGTTATAAATACCGACATACAACGGGTGTATACGTGTTTCTACATTATAGTTTGACACGCACGTGCTGTTTAGGCGAAGGCTTGGCTAACCTTATCTAGATGTCAAGATTGTTTTTGGATTCTAGCCATTACCTGTCATGGACTATGTCCCACTATACCTTTCCGAGGATAAAATCCTAGCAGTTGCCCTATATTAAGTAATCCACGCCATGCAACTGGGCATATAACGCAGTCGTTTCGTTCCTTTATCATGTTTATTGTGTCTTGTCTATTTCCTGCCTGTTAAACCTGCCAACCCGAAATACCACAAATCAAACAAGTGCACACCCTGTAGATCCAGATAAGACGGCTTGTAACAAGCCGTCTCATCAGGATCAACAGTGTTTGCCAGTATGGTTTAGACTTATCCCTTACCTGATTGATGGAATAGTGGAGAAATGATCATGGAACTATATAAATGTGACAGGGTTTGTTGTCTTTGTAGGCCGTACACCGTAAGTCCTACTGTCTGTTCCACGTTTTGCTGCCGACGAACATTTGGCTATTAAACACATTAAATGTTAAATATAAGTACTTTTTCATCAATAACAAAAAGGTTTCATGTCCACATTTTTTTATTTTATGAAATCAAATATTGTAAACAAAATAATTTTCCTATGGGAATTTAACATTGGGCTAAAAGGAGGTGTGGGTGTCCTGGAGGGTAAAAAAACTAATTATTTTTGGAAATTGACTCCGAAACCTGGCGACATAACTTGGATATGATGTAAATAAGAAAACAAAAGTTAGATTTTTTATTTTGAAAATGGGTCCACAAATAAAAAAAATCAAAAGAAAACATAGTTTTAGCCCCCATGTTAAATTCCCATAGGAAAATAGATTTTTTCGCAATAAAATAAATATTTTACGGAATTTCATCAAATAAAATATTTTTGGGAGGGTGACTTTTTGTTATTGATGAAAAAATGTTCTTGCAATTAAATATTGTTTAGATTTAGTGTGTTTAATAGCCAAAAGTTCGTCGGCAGCAAAAAGTGGAACAGACACTGAGACAGTAGTGTGCAGTATAATATAGAGGATGCCTTTAAAGACCGGATCGATAATCTCTAGCACCAATAACAACTGTCCACACACGAAATCACATTTTCTTCAGATTTATATGTGCCTGACGCTAGACCATGATGTACTCTCGAAGCATGCGCGTACACACATAGCCACCACTTTTTAAAAATGTATTTAGTTGCTTTATAAGCAGGGCCATGGCCAGTATAGATGACATTACTGATTACAGAGGCTGATAATGTTATAACCCGAATTATCTGTCTGTAACGCAGGACGACTTACACTTCAAGTCGCTCTGCGTTACAGACAGAGAATTCGAAGTAATTATGTTACAGCAACTCGGTTTGTTCGTGATCGCATAGCACACAACTATGGCTCGAATGATCAAATGCCTGATTTACAGTGAAACCTCTCTAAGCCGGACACCCTGGGAATCTCCCAGGGTGTCCGGTTTAGAGAGGTATCATTGTATAGTGTTTCTATGTTACTGGTATGCCGCTATTACAAGTGCAGCACATCATAGTGGAACTAGTGCAATACCACTATAGAGCTTTCATGTTTGTTCCATTACCAGGTACGTTATTGGCGCTTTCAATAAATAAAGCAGGGTTGAAAAGCATATTTTGCAGCTGTATATAAATTACTGATCGTGTGGTTAAAACAACAACAACAATGGATACAAGTGTTGAAAGCGTGCACTCTCCAAAGTAAGTATTATTTGATAATTTCCTTAATAGGCAACGGATTTTGATGAAATATGGCGCAGCAGACGCGTCTTCATGAGCTGCATTTGGTGGTCTCGGGAGTTCGGCCATACTTATGTCGGTTTTGCGAAGAATCGAATCGACAGACGTTTGGGCCAAAGTAGAGAGACCACCAAATGCAGCTTAACAAGACGCGTTTGATGCGCCATATTTCATCAAAATCCGTTACATAATAAGGACACAATAAAAGGATATGCACTTTGAATCGGAGGGCTTCTAGAAGTTTCAGTACTGGTTGCTGTTGTTGTAATCACGTGATCATACACCTTGAATATATCGAACCCATAAAGAGTACATCATGGCGACATGACATATATATGGTCAGTATTACTGTTCAAAGCTTATAATGTCTAATAAATTAGAACTGGCTAGCACTATCAATAGCGGTGACGCAATAATAAAACAAACACTTTACTTATATATTTGAGCAGCGCATGTATCACAGAAGCTCTGTTCACATGTGGAAGACTCGGACCAGTGTCCATTTTTCATGTCACAGTTCCGAGTATTCAACTATAGCTACAGTACGATACCAGTAGTCCATTTCACCAAACTCGCTAAGTACATGTCTACAAACATAGCTAAGTATACTTTGGAGGATCATTTTTTAATGTGTGCATAAACTTATTAACATTTGTATTTAATGAAATAGACCATTTTCTAATAAAACCAATGGTTATGGAAATGTAATAAATATAGCATATGAAAACTGCATTAGTTTAATCATCAAATGTAAAGGTTTGTTCTATATGAAATAATGTATTTTAGTGAGAAAAAAAACATAATTACTCCCTCAACGTATACTTAGCTAGAAAAGTATACTTAGCAGCAATTTTGGTGAAATCGGTTGGCGGTAGGGGTAATGGGATTTTCAATGAGTCACAAGTTCGAGTCTGCAACACACAAGGAAAAACTACACACGTGACACAATACAGACAGTGGATATTTATATATGATATGGCTAACTTAACTCACCAAGGACAATGCATACAAAGGCTGGCACGAAAATCCATCTGTGTGACATGACGGACGTCTTTGATGGTGACAGGGGCAGTTAAAGGCGCTGGACCACTGGTCACTGGGAAGATCTACAAATCGGTACATGGAAGCTAATATGTGGCTGTCACTGGGCAAATTGGTCTTGTGAGTTTTACGATCAGCGTAGATCCAGATCAGACTGTGCATCCGCACAGTCTGATCAGGATCTACACTGTTTGACATTCCATCAATGAAACACCCGTCATGCTTCTAACAAGCAGTATACATGTAGGTCATTATCAAGCTACAGGAGTGTGCTATTTTATGAGGAGCTACACTGCTCACAGATTCTATGAGACATATTTATCCAGTCACAGCCACATTTATACAGTAGAACCCTTATAAACCTGACACCATGAAATTGCTAGGCTATTTTTTAAGAAGATACTGAGAGTTAAGCTGTTGGATATGATACAGTGGAACCCCTCTAAACCGGACACATGGGAAAATATGGATGTTTAATTTGCATGTGTTTCGCTGTTATGTATCTCTGATTAAAATGACTTTTCATGATCGCATGTGCCATGAAGTGCTAACATGTCTGATTTGATTACAGTGGAACATCTCCAAACCGGACACCATGGGACAAAAATAAGAGTTAGCTTGTGCAATACAACCGATCTATCAATGTATATTGTTCTGATTCTGCCGATATAATTATACAGTCATGTACGTATTTCTTGCCATACGTAAAGTGCGTAGGATGGAACCTTAAATGTAAAACCGTGCTGAAACGTACAAAGCAAATTAATAAGCCAAACTATTGCGCAACGTGTCTAAATGTAAATACGTGTGTGCAAAAAAACACCTTTTCTACGTTACATGTGTAGTGTGCAGAACTAACGAAATAAATATGTTCATCAACAACTGTCGATAACCGAACATCGGGCATGGGGCCATTAACAGCCCATTGCCAGATATGCAGCCTACCTTCAATAGGCATATTAACGAAATATGTCAATAAAACATAAAACTCTCTAAAAGCCATAGAAAACGGCAAATGCTATATACAATATACTACATGTACATGGTGGCAGTAAGTTGTACATATTCAGATTATCATAATATTCGTCAGCCATGATTCTCAATATCCAAACGTGAAATGGTAGTGTTTCACTTTTGAATATTGAGAACCCTCGACTTTTAGCTTGATACAAACCAAATAGCATACTATTACTTTTTTTCAACTTAATGACACGTTCTATACCTTATCATCGTTTGATTCAAAGACAATTGCTTCGTAAACATGATGGAATATATGTATCACATATATGTGAATACTGCCTCATTACTGTATCATATACAGCACATGGACTAGCCAAGTCGGCCATCTTTGTGTGTCTTTCATCAGCAAGTTTCACCTCTTCTGGACAGGTTTGTGCCTGTGTTTTAACAACATGAACCACCATTATAAATATCCGCATACACATCAAATCGCACAGTGTATCACTTTTACCTGGCAAACCACACAACACATACCATATATACCCACTATTGTACCTGTTATTAGCTATCAAATCCAGTGACATGTAAGTAGTTACCTCATTACCTGTATTGTCCCTGGTGTTTACTCACCTACTATGTGAGTAAATATGGCTTTACATATGGGTAACGTGTCTAAGATAGGCTGTGCATCAGATTAAAAAGCTTACACATCAAAATTTATTTTGAGATTGAAGGGAGAAATGCTCAGATATCTCGTCTTATATGTATAATGTGCATATTTATAGCTCATATCTGTATATTATGTATTGCACCAAATTGTATTTACGGTTTACTGTCATATTATTTGCTGCATATCCAACTTTCGCGGCCATCGTACCTGGACAAAATCCATAGTGACCACATGGTCAATTTCAGCTGACCAATACGTGATGGTCAGTCGGCAATTTCCGTGATATCGGCTTTTTCCGTAATCTCTCGGAAATCTACAGGTGTTACGTGATGTACGTAATTTTATCGATAAAATTCACCAATAATAGTTTCGGTAATCGGTGGAAATCTCGTTAATATTGCCGTGAAATCAAGAGAAAACATGCAACGATACAAATAATTAAAACCAACGTAAGTAATCATAGTTTGTAAACTAACGTAGTCTGATCCAAGATTTATAATTCCCGTGTGGAAGGGAATTACGTTAATTATTTCTGACCATATCAAATAAAGATGAAATTCTATTAAGTATTGCAAGTTGCAATTGTGTCAAAGATAATCAAATGAGACAAAGTCTATGCTGAAATTACAAATCAGTAGAATATGTTTGCCGTACTGCAAATTTAAGAGAAACACTTTTTATTAGGGTCTCATAATTTAACGCACAAATCTGGTAATAAAACAGAGCAATATAGGCCAGCTCAGATTTATCAACCAGCGTTAGTACATTTGTAAACCAACGTAGTCTGACCAAGATTTATAATTCCCGTGGACGTAAAAAGGGAATTACGTTAATTATTTCTAACCATATCAAATAAAGATGAACTTATATTAAGTACAGTAGAAAACTGATCTCTCGAACAGGTCTCAAGCCTCGACTGAGAATATATAGTTGTATTTTAATTTAGTTCTCACAATTTTATAATCAAAATAGCTATCAACTGATAGACACTTTATACCAACAATAAAACTGTGCGTATTTTTTATAATACATGTATATACTGGAGAAACGGGACTTCTAACAAGTGTTATTAGACTACAGGATCGTGCTATTTGATCAGGATCTACAATGGTCACAAATACCATAAGCCCATTTGCCCAGTAACATGACACATAAGTATACCAAGCAAGTCAATTTGACTTCCAAAAGTTGTAAGTTCCCTTTTGTTTACCAGTGTCCAACATAGCCAGTCAAAACAACAAGTAGCGCATGCACATGAAAACCAACATGGTTGGCATGTTGAATTCCTCACCCATCAGTTAACTAATACTGGTCGGTGTTTGAAATGTTTCAATTTCATCAACATATATATGGATAAATGACTAACAACATCGATGGTATCCCAAGGATTTTAATTTTAACGTTGAAGTAAAACTATTAGGTAAACATATTTTATGTGGGATTTGCAAACAGGGCACGTTTTCTCTTGCATCTGTCTCCATTTGGAGAAGCGTAATATTGATTTTGTTTAGATGACAATATACAAGGCTGTACACAGGCCAAAATTTGTACACTGATGTGTAAGTGTGATTTACCTCAAGATAAAAAACTGGATTAGTTTTTGCTGATATTCATGCGCAATCGAGAGAACTTAATGTTCTCTCGATTGCGCATGAATATCAGTAAAAACTAAATTACTAGCTGCAATTACATAATTGCGAACACTATTTGATTATGCTCCATAAAGGTACACAATGAGCTGTAATAAATCAACAACAAATGTATGCTGTTTTGTAATCACTGTAATGTACATGAACACGAGTCTGATCAGGGTTTGCACTGTTCGCTGTGAAGTCTTGACTACTTACACAGCCGCGAATGGGGCGGTAGCAGAATCCTGGGACAAATTATACAATACTGTGTCCCAGTACAATCTGATCAGGGCTTGTACTGTACGTTATTTAGTCTGTACTGGGACTCAATATTCTATAATTTGTCACAGTCTGTACTACTAGTGTACTGATTAAAGTATGATCAGACCGGATGAATGTCAACCACAACATAATCTCCTTCATTTATAATTTTGTAGCTAACATTAGAACGTGGTCTGAGAGATGAAGCCATGCCTGCTACCATAGATCGTATGTCTGTATGAAGATACAGACGTGTGAAGAATTGTCTCTTAATTGAGTAGTTTTGTCGGCATCTAAAAAAACACATCGCAGTTTGCACGGCCTTAGTTTCGGATTAACGGTGTAATTTGTTTGATAATCGGCATTGTTTAAAATGAGCGATTAATATTTCGGTGACAAACACACTCGTCTCCAATTATTAGCTTCAAAGTACGTGAAAATCAAAGTCTAATTTGGTTACTTTGTGCACAAATACTTTTACCGCCAACACGGTGATGCCTCGGGTAACATACAATCGTCCCACCGCCGCTAAGCACCGTAAGCAGGTGCCCGTTTCAACGAATATCACAGAAATTGCCGAAGATTTCCGTGATACCCTAACTGGAAAACGAAAACAGATGGTGTCATTATTATTATCTAAAAAGGACCAAAATAATATTAACTTAGAAACATAATTTTTACATCAATAGATAGAAAAATGAATGAGCTAATTGAAAATACCTGTGCATTTTTTGTCACTATTCTTATAAAAAGAGATTTTGCAATTTTCCCAACGAAAATCGAGAAGAAAAATCACAATTTGCTATATAAATCATATAAAAATTATCGACTATGTTTAAAGCTAAAAAGGACCAAAATATTTTTATTTTAAAAACACGATCGAAACATCATCATAAAGTACAATAATTGAAGTTTAAAATGTGACTTGTGCATTTTTAATCGGTTGTGTAGTTTAAAAGTTACGTAAGAAATGGTAATAGTCTCCTATATAATTACATATAAAACTCGCCGCTACTAATGCAGACTTTCTACAGGTAAGGTGGCCGCGAAATTTGGATATGTATATTTCAACCGCACGAAGTGGTGAAACTGTACGATGTCTTGTACATACAAAGATGGCGGAGATGGCAACTCAATACTGCATATAGTATACAGTAACAAGACAATATTCACATATGTTATAGTCATATATCACATCACTCTTATGAAGCAGTTATCATTGAAGTCAAGTGTATCTATATATTACCTAATACCTTAGCAACAACCCACTCTGGTTGCGAAGGCACGTATGCATATGTGCGTTTTCGCATACGTGGTTGTGACTGGAGAAATGGGGCTTATGGGTTTACGACCAGTGTAGATCCAGATCAGCATGTGCACCCGCAAACAGGCAGATCTGGATCAGAACTGTTCGCCATTACATCAATGAAACACCCATCATGCTTCTAACAAGCAATATATATCTTTATCAGGCTTCATGACTGTGATATTTAATCAGGAGCTACACTGGTCACAAACCCAATAAGCACAAGTTCTCGAGTCGCAGCCACATATCATAGTTGTATATTGACAGAAATAAATTGGCCCTGGATTTGTTTGCTATCCAGACGACAAGTATTACAGCATTATCTCGCTCTTCCTGCTTCAACACTAGGTCTCCAGATAACATGATAATCAGTACAATTTGCATGTTTAATATTTTTGAAATTATGACACGATTTTAAAACTCATATGTTTATTTATTCAACGAGAATGGAGACATATCATATGCATGTATATGATATTTCTAATCTATATTCCTTTCCGTTATCTTAACATCCCTTCATAGATATGTAAGGACAAACATTTATGCGAGTCAAATAACATTTTATATCCCAATCTACATACATGTATCATATCTGACACCCAACACGTTAATGAAAACCAGACGTATACATGTATCATATCTGACACCCAACACGTTAATGAAAACCAGACGTATACATGTATCATATCTGACACCCAACACGTAATGAAAACCAGACGTATACATGTATCATATCTGACACCCAACACGTTAATGAAAACCAGACGTATACATGTATCATATCTGACACCCAACACGTTAATGAAAACCAGACGTATACATGTATTGGCTGTGATTTAACCTTTCACCCCTCACTATCTACCAGGGGATGTTTTTTATTATAAAGTTTGGACGATTCGATTAATGAGAAAACGCTGATATTTTTAGAACTGAACAATAGTGACAACTACTGCAGATCCTGATGAGACGGCTCGTTACGAGCCGGGTCATCTGAATCTACAGTGTTTGTAAATGTAGACTCTATGGTGTGTCGGGTTGAAAGCGTTAATACGACATTTATAAAGCGCTTATTTATATAATTACTGATACCATAAGAAACCCGGCTGGGTCAAGTTTTTACCAGTCTACGAGTTACATGAATATCATAATAAACGGGCATTTGTATTACGAAGCTAATCCCTTGCTGAGAGCCTTTATGGTAATATAAGCATAGTATAGCCAAATACATGAGCATACAAATTGTGGAAGCGGTTAAGCATAAATAAAGAAAACCAAAGGATACTTTAGCACATTTGCTTTACAAACAACATTCTCTGTGACCTTGGCCTTGGGTGTTCAGACGTGGGTCTTATGCAAACACATAAGCCCCACTTCTCCAGAAACAGAAACATATGGTCTTCAACCCTCACTACGCTGAATAAAGTTTTGTCGTCTGCTGGAAATGTTTTATTTTCAATGTTTCTCGATAAAACCTGTTTTGACAGCGCATGAGAATCGTCTCCACTGTAGACGATTCTCATGTGCTGCCAAAGCATTTTTTTTTGTTAAGAATTAAGGCAAACATGAAAAAAAGCAGACGACAAGTTTTGTCTCCCGCGTACTACTCTGTGAAAGTCCATTTCCGGAAATAAATATTTGTTAATGTATTTTTTTTTACTGCATCCAACGTCGGTAGTAAGCCTTTGACTTCTCAGACAGACTTATCTTCTATTTTTGAATATAACTAAATTATATCCGTACAAACACGCACTGTACAACCACTTATTGTTCATCCTCCCCACTCAAAACGCTGATATAATATTCCGGAATCTTATATAGTTGGCAACTTTTATTGTCGAATACTGAAAGGTAATGAATGGGAGAACTTACTGAAGGTTTACAATAGGGGAGGGTGACCAATGGGGGTTCGACAGTCCTCTTCTGTTGGTACCCTCCCATATTGTAACCGGGGTACCATGAGAGGAGAGTGAATACTAGGGGGTTATACAACGCATATGAGGCAGCCATGCGAGTTTGTACCTTCGGACATCGGCGTAATTTCATGTACGTTTACAACATTTACAATTTTTTCCGTAAATGCCGTCAAAAGTTGACAAATTGTTCCGCATATAATATTCCGCATGTACTTTGAAACTTTTGTCAACTTTTGTCTTTATTTATAAAAAATATTGTACATTTTATAAACGTATTTAATGAAATTACACAGATGTCCGAAGGTACAAAATAGCGCGTGTCATATGTATTATGGTAGTAATATGCACATTTCACATCGTTATTCGTCAACCATTTCAGCTGTTATTAATTTATTATGAAAACTGCCTGATTGTATCAGATTTGTACAAAAGATATGTCAGTTCTCTGCTTAAAGGCAACATTATAGACTTATAAACGCATTTAGATGACAAACATCATATACTTGCGTAATCTTATTATCTAATAGGGGCGAAATAGTCATTGTCTGTCATTGCGTTTCCTCCATATAATGTGTCTGTCAACACAAACAATTGTTTATGGGTTACATTTCATCAGTTATGTGTTTATGCAGGATTTTATCTGATGGCCAAACTGTTTATGTTTGACACATTCTGTTCAATGCAAATTAATTACGTTTCCTCTGCCATCATATATATAGTGGTTGCACGCTTTATGACAGAAATGATCTATGTGTACATCTCAGTGAAGGACTACGTGTTATGTAGAGTCGCTGGACTTTTCCATGCGTTTACGGAGTTACCGTCTCTAGTTCATTATTGTAATATTGTTATCGTTCGGATTTCCCGACTGTGTTGTAACTTTAAAATTTTGTTGGATTACGCCGACAACTTTGTGTTTCTTGACTGTTATTTATCATTTACAGTCACATGTACAATAAAATATATAAACTGTGTTCAAAAACCCGCTTCATCTATACTAAGTCCAATAGTCGTTAAACAGAGACTTAACAATACAAACCTAGCCTTAATAAATGACAAACAGTACAAATTCAGCCATAATATATGTACCCACTGTTGGAAATCCCGGGCACTGTCGCCACGCCACAGTCTGTGGCTAACCTTGAGATAAATAAGTTAAGATCTGCATTAATGAATTCCCAGCAAACGAAATAATATATTAATTAAACATGGTATTGACGTCCTTGCGTGCTTTTGAATATTGCGAGGGTGTCAATAACATGATAAATAATCAACAACCAACCCTGGTTTCTTTCTCCGAATTTATGGAGAATGCATACAATTGGGTTATGTCGGTATACACGCTGTCGAAGGCTGCCGGTTACATATATATTGGAATTATTTGCCATATGTACAATCAGTCTGCTAGAATACAATGGTCATTTATTTGAAATCTTGATATCCATATCTAGAAATGATACCGTTCTTGGTGAACGTACATGTATAACACTTACGCATGTTATGTCTTGACGCCAGAATGACCATCTCACCTTACTTTATTCACAGATATCACTACCTTCCTGTGAAACAACACGGCAAAATGGAAAGTAAGAACAATTCAAACTGTATAACCTTACGACCACATTTTACAGTTATTACATTTTTTCCTTTAAAAATAAAAGTTTCTCTAAATACTATATACTCCGCTTCTTACATTACAATGATTTCATCAAGATGCTTAATACAATAAAATGTGAATGTCATTATTTGCAATGCATGCCACCTTTGAATTATAGCAGACACACTGTCGCCTGTTTGACATGCTTATATCATGCATACCGATATGACCTCATATACCGCATGTTGAGGTCTGAGATAGGAAACAATAAAGATATATGTTCTGTTCTGTTCTGCAAGAATATTTGAACTACAATAAAGACTGATATACGAGCTGTCAAAATACATATAAGGCACGCATACCTACATGTACCACGTGAAGAAATCACGTGATCAAATTATATTAATTGTTACTATAGAGACGGTTGACATGGTCAATAAAATATTGTATATTGCATGTATGTTATATTTAGCAATATATATCGAAATACAGTCGAGAATAATTAAAGGGGTAAATGGAAGAAGGGTGGTAAGTCCATTTGAACTTACCCCCCTTCTTCCATTGACCCCTTCAAGTGTAGTATGTCTCACCTGTATGGTATGACGTCCTAGATAAGCAGCATCACTTATTACATTACATTACATATAGCTATATGAAATATCACACCCTAATTGTTACATACTTCCGTACTTGTGGTTACTTTAGTGACCGTACTGTGTATAAGGCGAAGAATACACAAAGACTGAACTCACAATCACATCCATTTTCATATATTCAATTCGATCAATTTGATCAGGGCGTATAGCATATATAACGGCAAGGGACATTCAATAAGCACTTCGTTCACACCACATTCTAGTTTGAAATATCAGTTGTTAAGTATTACCAACCATTTACATGCGTCTACATACCAAAGTCACCAAATTGTTGATTTATATTCAAATTGTTAATTATTATATTAACAATTTTCACCCCGGAATAACATCTACTAGCTCATGGCAATTGTCGGACGTTTTTATTCATGTCATACAGTTCATACAGAGTTCGAGACCGGATATAAGCATTTGCTTATATAAACTTAATTTGTTGGGTCCTTTTCGTAGTGTTTTCCCTTAATTTATTTTGCAACGTTGTGCGTGAACATATTTTAAACATAAGTACATGTACAGACAATCAATACAATCGAATTTCGAATTTCTCTGTAATTAGCCGGTACCCATTTACAGCTGGTGGACTGAAGCAGTGTGGATAAAGCGTCTTGCTCAAGGACACAATACACGCCTATTGCGAGACTTGAACCCACGACCGTTCAGCAGTCCGACGCCCTAGTCTATGAGCACTCATTTTACACTAAATGAGAAATGTTCCGACAAGTCTTGGCTCACTTGGCTCTACAGTATTTGTAAACGTTGGTTTAATGGTCTGTATGGCCGGAAAGGTTAATACGTACAACGTTATAGGCTGAACACATACGTATTGCCGAAGCTGACTGATCGAGTATTATAAATGAAGAACATGCGCAGAGATCTGGGGGCCGTTTGTTAAACTTCGTACGGCTAAAATGTGCAAATTTAGGACCGTCTGGAAATTTCAATTGATGGATTTACATTTATTGAGGATAGGCTGCAGTCTATGATCAATAAATGTAAATCCAATAATAATTTACAAAAACAATTGTTAATGTGAAATTTACAGACTATCATAAGTTTGCACTTACGAACATTTTAGTCGTACGAAGTTTAGTGAAACGGCCCTAGGTTTCTCATGATGAACATATTCGTATACTTTCTGACCAGCCCTTCGACAATACCTGAGACTGTGACACTGCGAGGACCTCGATGAAATAAGAAGGAACCCCCGAGTTACACCCAGCATAGAATCCGGTTGTATATACTGTCTATGTTGCGGGATTTTAGGTGGACCAACGCGGCATGTATACCGACGAGGCTGATTTGATCTACCGCATCAGACACTGCACAACCTATTAATGGTCAATCGTTGCGGACTCTGGCGGCACAACTCATCTCTTTGACAAATGAATGGGCCAGTGAAAGAAGGGGCTGGTGGGATCTGAATGTAATCAAGTTTTATCAGTATACCACGATGGTGAAATTTACCAGAAACGCCAACATTATTATTCAATGACATAGACATATGAACCAAACAAGGTAGTTTATGTTAGAAACCTCACACGAGTTATATTCCCGTCCGGAGTCTAGGAAAATGTTACGGTCGTTCTTAAACATTATATGCTTAGGAAGTTACCGTTGCGACTGGATCTGACTCATTACCTTCGCTACCACCATACACACAGCAATATATATATATATATATATATATATATATATATATATATTGTTAGACTAAGGTACCCAGCCTCCTTATCCTCCAGGTTTAACCACTCTAAATCATCAGATATTCATGCACGGTGTAGTCAAAAGAGTACATTAAAAATATAAGCCAGATTTGTTATGCCATAGACACTCATTGCTTGCAGAAATCAGTAAATTGATGCACCCATCTACTTCACAGACATGTTAATGTATCATTTAATGAAATTCATCAGTTGTTACTTGATATATTTTGTTATCCGTTTGAAGCCGGATCAAGTCATCAAATATACCCTGGGGACACACACTGGTCAAACTAGTCTTCAACCATAGCTAACCTCACGTTATTTTCTAACACATGTATATGATCACCACTCATACGCTAGCAGTGGCATAAACCAGCTTTGTGGCTTTTTCTGAGCTATAAAGCCATTTTTCCGACTGACCGTTCTAAGGTGAGATCCTTTTCCAACACAAACGTTTTTAGTGGTTATTATGTTGCTAGATTTGTGTATGTGGTCTGTGACTGTAGAAATGTTAAATATTCTCATATGTAGGTCCAATTCTTCATATTACATAGCAGATGGTGATGTGTTTGTTTCATCATCTCTTGAAAACATCAAAGTTGTTTATTTGTTCGCGTTACCACGAATTGTGACAAGCTACTGGCTGGAGTTGAATGGTCAGTATACGAAGAATACTGGATACCATGGCCCAAAACTTCATACTATATCAAGGAATATGATATAGCTGTGAATAGTAGGCAAATTTGCCAGAACCCTAAACATAAGTCGTCCTTATCGGTTTAATCACACTAAATCATCAGATATTCAAAAGTAGTACGTTAAACAAATAAGCCAAATTTGTTATGACATAGACACTCTTTGCTTGCAGAAACCAGTCAATTGATGCACTCATCTATTTCACAGGCATGTTAATGTATCATTTATATCAGTTTCAAGCATATGCTTTGGGATTATTCTATAAGTCGGAGCATGTTTGTCATGTGAGGCTGTTTCAATTTCGGCCGCTGATTGTTTTGCGCCACAACCAGGGTGGTCACAGGATATTGAATTTATCTTTCTTAACAATAATTAAACCTATATTTTAATTAGTGAATATCCAGAGCAGAAGAATGGGTGCAGGTTATGGAAAAATAGGTCCCACAACATCCATATGAGAAATGAAAGTAGCAGAGAAATAGCAAAATGAGTGGTCATTGGTTAATTTATATATCGAAAATCAATGATGGTGGAGGATATTTACGCTGATAGATACCCGTTGCACCGCCCCGCTCTTAAATCCAAGACGGCGTTCAAGTGTTGACATTACCCGTGAGGGTGTGAAGCAATATAAAGAGATATATTATTATATAACATATTCGAGATTTCTTTGTTCAAAATTTATTGCTAATGATTATATTGCAGTTTATATATAGGTAGTACTGCCAAAAGTAGCCAGGTACAAATAGTCCCGACGAGTTCAGACCACAGACGCAATTCGCTTACAGAACCTTATCAATAGTTGTACACATTGAATAAATGTATATGCAGGTTTGTACGATATTTAAAAATTACTCGAACATGATGCTCAGTGGTGTAAGCGGGAGCAAGTGAACCTATATTTCATTTATCCGTATACAAATTTGAAAGTAGCAGATAATAGAGCATATGTGGGGTACTTGTTAAAGGACTGATCATATACACCATTCCTTGTTTCGATGACAATAGCTTCGTAAATGTGATCGAATATTTGTAGAAAGTGTATCTGCTGATCCTGTTCTTCTTCGTGTATACTATACTGTGCATTGCTTTGTCATCTGATCCATTTTATCATGGAAAAGTTATCAGTCAGCTGCAGTTTCGTGCTCTGTGTCAAACGATATAAGTGGTGAAACTGACCGATGGCGTGTGCATACTATTTTGGCCGAGATGTCAACTCGATGTGCCGTATAGGATACAGTATACATAACAAGATAATGTTCTAATATATGTTATAAATACATCCCATCATATTTAGAAAGCAAATTAAGTTTGAATCAAATGATGATGAGGGGTATGATAGATCCTTCAATTATACAATAAAACTATTTAGTGTTTTCTAACATATTGATGCTATTGAGAATACCAGAAAATGTTACATTTCATATTAAAAGACACTGGTATGTACATGTACGGAAGCCCTGGGGGGACATTTTTACATTTTACTTCTGACTTTGCACTTGCGTAGGTATCAGGGTGTGGGATCACGTGTTTCCGAACAGCGTGAAGTCATGATTGTTTTCCCTTTAATATATTTCTAATGGAATGACATACATGTATATTTATGAAATATGCTGCAGCAAATTCGGTGCACGTTGCCCTTTATTGTATAGGCGACTTTAATCTCATAATTATATCGTTGTGACGAAAAATCGGCTACCGTAAATGCAAATAAATACTAGAGCACGCGAATGTAAGAAATAAACGGTAGGTGATTGTTTGTGAAATATTTCAGGTATTGTAAATAACTTTCAGAACACCCATAAAACACATCATCAAAATCCGTCCGCCCGAGACTTACCCCAGGACCTATTTGTCAACTGGCTGATACATACGGTTGTGAGGTACAATTGGAAGAAATGCGGTGTAGAGTATTCGATGAAGTGAAGATATTGCCTAGCTACACATACCCATCGGATACGGAGTTGAAAAGAAACGCAAAAAGACACGCAATGGCGATAGCGTGACGTTAAAACTCAGCAAGGATGTATACATGTTGGTTTCCGTTTTGGTTCGTGCAGCTTTCGATGATACCAAAGATTGTCTCAGCTTTGTAAAACCCAGGCGTAAGAGCGAAAGCAACAACGTCCCGCCGACTGACGTCAACGTTTAAACGACGGACATCTCATCGTATGACGCCGACCTGAAGTTACTACGAACGTCATTGACGGCTCTCCAAGCGGATGTGCTATTCCTGAAGCAGGAACATGTAACGTTGAAATCCAATTTCAAAGAACAACTACATTCCATAAAGAGTGATTTGCTAAAACTGAAATTGGAGTCTGTGAAAACTATTAAGCGTGATTTAAATAGTGTTAAATAAAACGTATACTGCTTCAGTACTGATAAATACTGGCCTCAGTACTGGTGTTTCCGGAATCAAGAGTGAAATTAAGCAACTGAGACAGGACGTTCGATCGGTAGCAGAATCTACGGAGATTGAACAACGCAGTCTCGGTAATAAATCTCGGTGAAAACTTTCCCATAGACCACTCTAGCAACATCCAGGCCCTTTGGGTCCTCGGGCGACATGTTTATTCGCCGGAATTCGTGCACTATGTGGTACAAAACGGAACTTTTATAAACGGTTTTAATTCATATTTTATAATACCTATGGTGATGGTAAAAGTATCAAGTTAAAGGTTTGTCTCAATTCTCCGAATTGGTTTGATATGTATATGTGGTAGGGATGGATGTGACTCCCCGTCGGGGAATGTACTTAGCGTTATGTTTTAGGTCTTAACCGCTGATCATCCCTACCCTAGGCACGTGGTCTTTCCCAGATTCGGATTTTGGGGTGTACTGTCGGGACTGAGTGTGTTGTGGGTGATTACTACGGGTGAAGGGTGACTGAAGTGGGACTGGGGGACTGAAATATCGGAGACACCAATGGATCACTATGTACGCCACTTTTGAGTGGGTAATTGTAGCACTGGGAAGTACCAATAAAGCACATATTATTATCCTCAAACTTGCTTAGATTTTAACAATTTCCCACAAACCCCCATAGCAACATCCAGGCCCTTTGGGTCCTCAAGACTGGGACCTGAGAATGCAGGAAATTACGTTTTCAAAACTAACGGTGGAGCATGCCCCCGAACGCCTCTAGCAACATCATGCCATTTGGGCCTTCCAGACTGGGCCCTGAGGATGCAGGAAATGGCGTTTCACACCTCTTAGATTTCAAAAATTTCCCCCAGACCCCCTAGCAACATCCAGGCCCTTTGGGTATTCAAATACAAGGTCAGTTTATAAGTAGTGGATTCAAATATATGCAGTCGTTAGTTCTATACGAAGTAATGCATTTCAGGAAAAATAAATTATTACTCCCTCAAAGTATACTTTGCTAGAAAAGTATACTTTACACACAACTCGATGAACATATATATGTCATATTCGTTATAATATGAATATCCCATATATATTACGTGATAAATAGAGGATCTCAAACGAGTCTCCATTTGATATGAGATTTTTGAAACGAGTCGCACACAGTTTATGCACCGAGCCTCTGGCGAGGTGCGTAAAATTGCTGACGAGTTACTTAAATCTCATATCAAATGGAAACAAGTTTGAGGTACTGTTTATCACATGACTTCACACTCCAAATAACAGAAAACTTGGGAGGTATCAGATATGTTTCTGTGAGAAGACACCATTGACTATTTTCGCATCTAGTTGGAAATCTCAACAGATAACATAGTTTTAATACAGCAAATGATAAATACAGAGCTCCAGTTAAGATGCGTAATATGACCAAATATTCGAGGTATTTTTCTTTAAAAGTTCTTCACCCAAATTGGCAAGTTGGGAGTTCTTTAGAATCGTCTCAATGAAATGATTCTAAAGCTCTCCCAACTTGCCATTTTTGGTGAAGAAATAACAAAATTCCCCCCAAAGTTGATAAAATTACGCATCTTAACTGGAGCTCTGTAAATATGTCATATTATAAGTGCACGCTCTTTGTAAGCACTTCATATTACTATACCTGAGCCAATTCTAACAATTGCAGCAATTTTGCTTAGTTACTGATGCTTCTAATAACGTTTAAAATGTCAGCATCAAAGCAACATTGCTTTGTTGTGCCATTTGGGATTTATTTGCTTTGTTTGTTTGGCATAACGTTAGCGCATAATACAAATACGTAATGAGGGTGATGTGGCTAGCCAATCACATTCGCTGCAGGTGTTATTACAAATGTGTCGTATCACTTTTATGAAATAGGTTACAGCACGTCAGAACAAGGTTTTCATGTGATAGGCCACATTATTCATTGGATGGGTCCTAATACATGGCTGTGCTTCATTAAGCCTCAATCAACATATCGTAATACTGCAGAAAGTTTTGTTTACAGTAATACAGTTTCTGTGTGGGACTGTGGCAGCCTGGGTGTAAAGTTGTTCTTTTTCAGCTGCTCCAACGCTCGCAGCACGGAGTCTGGAAAATGGTCCGACAGCATCTTAGGGCTCACTATCACTTGACTAAATTCCTCCGGTCGCGTCCACACCGCGTAGTAGTCCGGGATACCAAAAACAGGACCTGTAGGATGTAATTCTCTTGTTGACAATAAACACAGTAGCATACCGACGTGACTAATTTTTATTTAAAAGTATATTAATGATGCATAGATCGTACACAATTCATAAATGATACGACAGCTTGTCCTAATGCTGTTGTACATGATAGTATGCTTTCACCATGGACGAGACAAAATCTATGGTGTGATTTGGTGAGCATCACATGAGCCATAGAACCCTGCATGACTGGGATTTTTCCGTCTCCTTCAGTATACACCCAACACTAGATAATATTAAACTTTCCCATTTTATAGGCCATAAATTATGTCAACTTTATAGGCCATAAATTAAATATGTCAATGTTTGCTACAAGTATCCAGAATTTGAATGGGTCAATGATCATTATATGGCCTTCCAGCTAAGAAAAGGTACCGTACAATACGTGCAACCAGTGTAGCCTTAGATCAGCCTGCACATCCTCACAGTCTTATCAGGGCCCAGACTGGTAGGCATTCTATTAATATAATATTGTTTATGTTCACGGATAACAATTTTGATTTAATCAAAATTGTTATCTGTGAACATAAACAATTATAATCACGGCCTACACAGGTCACAAATGCTCTAAGGACCTTTTACTCCGCCGATGGCCATATTAAGGTGTACAACCTGGCTTACCTGCTTGTCTCCACCTCCAGTATATGCATGATCTGGCCAGGTGGGTACATCGGAGGTTGTGTTATTCGGCAGTGCTCACTGCGGTGTATCGCTTCATGCATTGCAGTCTGTAACACAAACAAGATATGTAGTCATTGACATTATCACGTGAAAACATTGTTATTCCGTGCTGTAACTCATTTCAGAAATGTGATACGGCACATGTGTAATAACACCTGGAGCGAATTTAGCCGCATCAGCCTAATTATGTATTCGTATTTTGCGCCAACATTATGTCAAATGAATAAAAGAAAGACGTTCCAAATGGCCTACTTAATGGTGTGACAAAGCAATGATGTTTTGACGTTGACGTCATCATGTTTGAAGCGTGAGTGAGACGTTAAAATTACTGAAATTGTTCGAATGGGCTCCAGTTTGGTGATTTTTTTATAGGTGAATAACAGTGACAAATGCTGCAGATCCTGATGAGACGGCTCGTTACGAGCCGGCTCATCAGGATCTACAGTGTTTGCACATGTTGGCTTTCTGGCCTCTAGGGTTGAAATGGTTAATCGTGGGGTATTTAATTGTGCTACTGTTGAACAAGGCTATGTCTCCCTGTGGGGCCTCCTAAAGGGCTAAATCCCCAGGGCATGTATAGGCCCGCTATTCCCAGATCGAGGAGGGCGAGGATTACATGGACTTGTGCATTAGTCAAGTTAGCATGTCTGTTCTTACATGTCTGCTGATGTGCTTCCTTTATATTTATAAAAAATGGACACGTCTTCTTACGATTATTAAAGTTATGCATGTGTTATTTGTAGCTGTGGTGGGTGGTTGGTCGGGCGAACGTGACGGCGTAAATTAACGGTATGGGTTCCTCCTTCTAGGAATCACGATTTGGCCCTCCGGTACGCTTTTATCTTTGGCTCTTTGGTTACCTGGGAGTTGAATTGGGTTATTGCCCATTATAAAAGTAGTACGATTAGTACTGACCCTACTGCTTTTGGTAGGGGGCCAAGTGATTCTGGTGTGGTGAGGACCTGGCATCAGATCAGGATCCTTCTGATTTCAGGGTTGAATATATAGTTTATTTTTATTGTAAATATTCAGTTCTGATTTTGGGATTTTCCCCCCATTTGCACATGTACTTGAACATGTATATGTACTTGTACAGGTAATATGTGGGATTTAGTACCAAGGCCATTAAACCCCAACTAACAAACAAACAAACAAACAAACAATTTGTAGCTGTGACTGGAGAAATGGGGCTTATAACATTTTGTGACCAGTGTAGATCCTGATCATTCACAGTCTGATCAGGATCTGCTCTGATCGTCATTCAGTCATTGAAACACCTGTCACGCAACAAGCAATACACATTATTGCAGGTGTGTGCTATTTGATCAGGAGCTACACTGATCACATATCCCGTAAGCCCCATTTCTCCAGTCGCAACCACATGTTTGCTGTTACTAGAATGCAGAAGCAGAACTAAACTGTACAGATATATTTTTTGTTTGAATCAGAATATTTCCTTTTCCATGATAATGTACAAGGTGGTTTACCCCATTACATGCGGAATACACCTTTATGGCTGTGAACTTTTTTAAATATGTTATTTCTCAATGAAAGTATATGTTGCGACCACTCATTTTAACCGTCTCGGTGAGACGGTTCATATGGTGGTCACGACATATACTTCTAAGCACATTTAAAGAAAATATTTATGATTTCCCCAATCAAAATGGCATATCCTCAGCGTGAAATGGTTAAATGAAATACATCAAATGAAACCACTGGTGCTGCACACCGCACCTGCATAAAATGATTCATGTCTTTATATGTGCCGGATTCCTGATGAAATCCTGTTCAGCTACATGCAGAAGATATTGTTTTAAACACATTGTCATCTAGTAACCGGCGCATGGAATTTCCCTATTTCGGGGTACATATGGTCGCCATCATGTCGAGTCTTTGAAGCGTACATTCTTCATCCATGGTAATGATTTCTTATCTTTAGACATGTCACATTGTTGTTCATGCCCCAGCATACACAGACTATTGCGGATGGAGTCCTACCCAGTATATAGCTCCTTTGATAGCTGTGTGTTACCAAATCAAAACCATAACTAACATTCCATTTACCCCTACCTCAGTGTTATTCTTCACACTGCAAATGTTCACCCTTACTACGCTGAATTAAATGTTGTCATCTGCTGGAAATGTTTTATTTTCAATATTTCTCGACAAAAACCTGGTTTTGTTTTGACAGCACATGAGAATCGTCTCCAGTGGAGACGATTCTCATGTGCTGTCAAAACCAGTTTTTTGTTAAGAATTAAACCAATAATGAAAAACAGCAGACGACAATTTCCGTCAACAGCGTCGGAAGGCTTAACTGGACCCGGACTGGTCCAAGGCCACAAGTCACATTTCCCCAGTCAAAAATGTGCTTGTTGTTGTGTTGGATGGACATAAAATAGTATAAACCCTTACAATGCTGATGTAAATTTTGTCGTCTGCTGTTTATTTGTATGCCCCTAGGGTCCGTTTCACTAAATTTCGTACGACTAACATGTTTGTAAGTGAAATCTTAGGATCGCCTGGAAATTTGAATTGATGGATTTACATTTATGCAGCCTATGCATAAGCAGCCTATGCTCAATAAATGTAAATCCAATAAATGCTTATCAGAAAACATTGATAATGTGAAATTTACAGACTATCATAATTTTGCACTTACAAACATTTTAGTTGTACGAAGTTTAGTGAAACGGCCCCCTGGTCCCTGTAGGGCCAGGAGGCATGTAGTTTTTGAACTGTGTGCCCATCCGTGTGTCTTTGTCTGGTTAAGAAGTTTGCCAGAGTCTCTCCAATTTGTCATAATATTACAAAATATGATGCATGTGTACAAATGACACACATCCGTGCTGCCTTGAATATGACCTTAAGCTTTTGAACTTCACAAAATGGCTTAAACATTTAGCAGTTCCGGTTAAGACATTTGCGAGCTGGAGTTTCACCAATCTGTCACCGGGGGGGGGGGGGGGGGGGCATTTGTGTTCAGACAGGCCACATTTTCAAACATGGTTTGACATCATCCTAGAATAATTTCCATTTATTTCCAATGGAAATGATTCTAAAATGCTGCCAAACCATGATAAATGTATTGAGAAAAGACAAAATATGAAACAACAGTAGACGACAATTTTCATTTCCCGCATTCTAAGGGTTAAATCATTCAGTCAATGTTGTATAATTTCAATCTTCGTGTAGTTAGAATCCTCAATCATGTACAAGTAACTACTATTTTCTCATTACACATGTATGTTTGCTTACTGAATTCTATACAAATCCATTTATCACATTATTTACTTTTATTTATTGTGTTACATGTTTTATACCACAAAATGGGAATGTAATCAGCATTCTACAGACAATGAATACTTTGACATTTTATAATTTCTAAAAAAAAATGATCATGCTACGAGTACTTATATAATTGTTCTTTGTACAGAAATAACCGAATATGTTATACAGTGAAACCTCATTGAACCGGACACCCTGGGAGGTCCCCAGGGTGTCCGGCTTAGAGAGGTTTCACTGTAAATCAGGCATTTGATCATTCTGAGCTATAGTTGTGTGCTATTCGATCACGAACAGGCATTATCACTCGAGATAAATGACCAAGAAACCCATCAAAATCATGATCACATAATTATGTTTTTGTTGTCCAGTTTAGTGAGGTTCTACTGTACCACTATTTGATAAAACGGGTTTATTGCATTGGTAACCAGACCACATTGGACAGCTACACAAACTTGCTACCGAAGCAACAAATTGGGACCTTGTGCATTTAAGGCTTATCAATGTCTACACTGGTCATAAATGGGCAGCTGGCTGAGAAATTAGACAGTGCAACAATTGTAGATCATGATCATTTTGCACAGTTACAGAGGTAGTGATATACATTAAAGCTGTCAGTGTGGCAAACAGCATAGGCCCAGATCAGACAGTGCAGGGGCCGTTTCACTAAACTTCTTACGACTAAAATGTTGGTAAGTGCAAACCTATGATAGTCTGTAAATTTCACATTAACAATGTTTTCCTGTAAACAATTATTTGATTTACATTTATTGAGCATAGGCTGCATAAATGTAAATCCATCAATTGAAATTTACAGACGATTCCAAATTTGCACTTATGAACATTTTAGTCATACAAAGTTTAGTGAAACGACCCTGATGTGTCAGTGTGGCAAACAGCATAGGCCCAGATCAGACAGTGCAGATTTGCAGGCTGATTTGTAGTCATGTTGGTCGCTCACGTCATCTTTTATCAACTGGCGGCCCAAAAGAAGCCCAGTGTTGTCTAATCATGCCAATTCATACTTCTGGCAAAGTAATTCTGGCTGTGTGGAATGCTGGTTGTATTCAGTTGGGGGAACTACCCAATGTGGGTAGCCATAAGGAAATAAAGTGGGATCAAATCACACAGTATTTACTTGCATTCCTCTTCCACATTCTTGTTTTATTTTTTGTTTGTTGTTTGTGTTTAACGGCCTTCCTCACATGAGTAGCTAACCACCCTGTGTCATTAGGGTGACTTTGACCTTCGTGCGTGAGATCGCCTCGTATTTGTTTCATGTTTCGCTTCCATGAAGTGTGTAAGTACGTGTATATGTAGCAGAAATATCACAAACTAAGCATGGACTGAGGTAACTCTCAGAATGTTCTCCCAATTCTTACTCAACATCTGTAGCCTGCTTCACCAACATTGCAAAGTATACGTATCTAGCAAAGTATACTTTGAGGGAGACATTTTCAATTTAAGGATGAATTTATTAATTTTTATTATACTGAATTTTGGCTGTGATAATGTAATAAATTCAGATTAATAATTCTGCATACTTTTAATCATCAAATATGTGCAGTGGTTAGTTCTATATGAAATAATGCATTTTCGGAAAAATAAATGATTACTCCCTCAAAGTATACTTTGCTAGAAATATATACTTTGCAATGTTGGTGAAATCGGCTACAGGTACTGGGGTTATAACAAACGCATGTACATTGAACAATGGTTATTGAGTATTTTATTTTTAATATAAAATTAATTTGAACACGCTCGTTTTAATCACAGAATGTCGGAGTACAAGCACCTTTAGTAACAATACACTTCTAATGCACTCTATAAATATCACGCAATCTGATTGGCTGATGGTCATACATTACAGGTATATCATTGTTGATGAACGGTCGCAAATTATACAGAATCACATAATAATTCAACTATACGCGTGTCCATGCCATGGACATAGATACTGCCAGTGGACTCCATGGACATAGATACTGCCAGTAGGGGCATGTGTGTCCCATGGACTCCATGGACATATATACTGCCAGTGGGGGCGTCTGTGTCCCATGGACTCCACGGACATAGATACTGTCAGTGGGGGCATCTGTGTCCCATGGACTCCATGGACATATATACTGCCAGTGGGGGCGTCTGTGTCCCATGGACTCCATGGACATAGATACTGCCAGTGTCCCATGGACTCCATGGACATAGATACTGCCAGTGGGGGCGTCTGTGTCCCATGGACTCCATGGACATAGATACTGCCAGTGGGGGCGTCTGTGTCCCATGGACTCCTTGGACATAGATACTGCCAGTGGGGGCATCTGTGTCCCATGGACTCCATGGACATAGATACTGCCAGTGGGGGCATCTGTGTCCCATGGACTCCATGGACATAGATTCTGCCAGTGGGGGCATCTGTGTCCCATGGACTCCATGGACATAGATACTGCCAGTGGGGGCATCTGTGTCCCATGGAGTCCATGGACATAGATACTGCCAGTGGGGGCATCTGTGTCCCATGGACTCCATGGACATATATACTGCCAGAGGGGGCGTCTGTGTCCCATGGACTCCACGGACATAGATACTGCCAGTGGGGGCATCTGTGTTCCATGGACTCCATGGACATATATACTGCCAGTGGGGGCATCTGTGTCCCATGGACTCCATGGACATATATATGCCAGTGGGGGCGTCTGTCCCATGGACTCCCACGGACATAGATGGCAGAGTGGGGGGCTTCTGTCCATGGATCAAGGATAGATACTGCCAGTGGGGGCGTCTGTGTCCCATGGACCAAACGGACATAGATACTGCCATGGGGGCGTCAGTGCCCAAGGACTCCACGGACTAGATACTGCCAGCGGGGGCAATTTTTGTTCCATCGAAACTCATGGCATAGAAACTGCCAGTGGTGGCATCTTGTTTTCATGGACTCGATGGACATAGATACTGCCAGTGGGGGCATCTGTGCCCCATGGACTCCATGGACATAGATACTGCCAGTGGGGGTATCTGTTTCCCATAGACTCCATGGGACACAGATGCCCCCACTGGCAGTATCTATGGTGAAAGCTGTACGACCAAGTGGTCCATAAAAACAAGATATTACCTGAACATGTGTGTGAAGGATCACGACTATATTCCAAGCATATACAAGAAGCTATACCATCTATGTGAACATTCTGTCAAAGGGGGATAACTCCAAAAGTACAAGAGTCGTCTTTCTTACAAGTGACACACCGTCAGGTAGTGATGTACGCATGTGTGAATTACAAATAAGCCAAGCGGTTACATCTTGCTGACCTAACTCACCAAGGTGAACTTTGTATCAAAGGAGATACGGTAACTCCTAAAGTAGAAAATCCAGACTCGTCTTGCATGCACAAGACGCACGATCAGGCCACGATGAACAATATGTCAAAGGGAGATAACAACAAAATCCAGAGCTGTTTGTCTTGTATGCGTTACGCTCGCGGCGAAATACACATGTGTGAAGTATCATTAACTCTTTGCATACTGGGAAATGTGTGGGCTATAAATAGTTCAAAACTAGCGGACAAAAACAAAAATTCATCATATTTTCTTGTATTTCTCCCCGTAAATATCATGAATATGTCTTGGAATTTCATTAGAATTGAGTCCGGAAACTTCAAGACATATTTACAGAGAGAAATAAAACATATACTCGTAATTCGTTTGGCGGATGTTTTCGCCGCTAGCATGCAAAGAGTTAATACATTTTTGTTTATTAGGGTTTAACGGCCTATCAACAGCTACGGTCATGTAAGGTTAATATATTCCAAGCTGTTACATTGTATGCAGTGGACCTAAACCAACAAGGTGAACATAGTGTGACGAACAGATGGACAGGCTTTAAAACATAATTTGTGGCTGTGACTGGAGAAATGGGGCTTACAGGTTTTGTTACCAGTGTAGATTCAGATCAGCCTGTGCATTCACACAGTCTGATCAGGATCTGCATTGTTCACCATTCCATCAATGAAACACCCGTTATGCATCTAACAAACAATACATATCGTTATCAGGCTACAGGAGTGTGCTATTTGATCAGGAGCTACACTGATCACAAACCCCAGAAGGTCCATTTCTCCAGTCATGGCCACATTTGATCATGTGGTAATATAGTTTAACTTAATCAGGAACACATATGAATTTATGTGTGCCTGCTTTGCTTAAAATCTGCAAAATATACTGTCATGAAAAAAGAAGATATAATATACACAATGGATAAATTATTGCATTGCCATGTACTTCATTGTTGTCAAAACAAAATGTGATTGCTCAGAAAAATGTGAAATATTTATGTTAATGTTCACTCTAAGATGACTGGGGATTTAACATGTGGAAATTGTTTTCACAAAATAAAATGAAGGCTAATTCTTAAATTTTGCTAAAATGTACCGTATTCTGCCGAGTATTAGACGCACTTTTTTTACCCAGATTTTCATCCCACAAAGCCCCTGCGTCCTGTACATACATTTGGATACAAGAGCATTTTTTTCCACCCCGAAATATAAAAAAAAAAATCATAAAATAAAGATTTGTTTCGATATTTGTTGTTGTTGTTTGTCTTTGAGGTAATATCTGCTTGAAATTGGAAAAGTAGCTTCATATTCGTATTCTAAACAGTTCGCGCGTTACTCGTTTCGACCACAGGCATTTGGCGTGTTTCGGCTTTCATCGGTATAACTTCGTATATATATAGAGTTATACCGACGAAAGCCGAAACACGCCGAATGCCTGTGGTTTCGACGCTGTGTCACATTCGGTCGACATTTTCTCTGCCGAATCACAATCTGGCCTCTATCATTTGAATTATCTTTTTAAAACATTTACCTGGCCCATATAGGTCGGTGTAATTTATGTTTTCTATGAAAAATATTGCATGACGCCATTAACGATAAATCCCAAATGCATAATGCAATTCCACGCAAGTTATAAAACTCCATCATTAGGTAGAAACTGTGTGTTTACACGATGCTGATTCGTCCAAAGTGGCAAGCTGGCCGAAATATTATCGAAAGAAATGTTGTTTTTGTATTGTTTATATGGCTGTAAAATTTGGGCAGGTTTCGTGAAACAGTAACAACTAGATTGGTCAGTAAGCGAGGCTTACGGACCCCCCCCCCCCCCCCTCGCGTGGGCCCAGGTACCCCTAAATATGTAAACAATTCCAAGTGTATGGGCTTGTGACCTCGACTCTGGGCTTAGCGGGGGTGGCACGAACGTGAATTTGTCACAGGGTGGTAGAGGTCCATTGGAGCAATGCGTCTGTGAAATGTGAAGCAGATCCGAGCAAGGAAATAGAAGTTATAACCGATTTCTCTGATGTTAAGTTTTGTAAAGAGACTACGTATGTGACCTTGACCTCGAGATCAGTGGGGATTTGTCACAGCATGATAGTAGACCTTTAGAGGAATGCATGCTTGAACTATTAAGAATGTTCGATGAAAGGAATAGAAGTTATAACATATTTCTCTGATGTTAAGTTTTGTAAAGAGACTAAATATGTGACCTTGACCTTGGGATCATCGGGGGCTGGATGGTCGTAGATTTGTCACAGCATGATAGTACAACCTTAGAGGAATGCATAAGTGAAATATTAACAATTTTCAATGAAGGAAATAGAAGTTATAACTTATTTCTCTAATGTTAAGTTTTGTAAAGAGACCAAGTATTTCACATTGACCTTGGGATCAGCGGGGGTTGGACAGTCGTGGGTTTGGCGCAGCATGGTATTAGAGCCTTACAGGAATGCATTTTTGAAATATTAAGCATTTTAGATGAAGGAAATAGAAGTATTAACATATTTCTCTGATGTTAAGTTTTGTAAAGAGACTAAGTATTTGACCTTCACCTTGGGATCAGCGGGGGTTGGACGGTCGTGGATTTGGCACAGCATGGTAGTAGAGCCTTACAGGAACATAGTTCTCTGATGTTAAGCTTAGTGACAGACAACCTGACTCCAGTATACACACCCCCACAACTCGTTGCGGTGGGTATAAGAATGAGACAGAATAAACAATTTGTATTACCTAAAATGGCACATATCAAATCACATCATAATAAAAAACATTCTCATGCATTAAATCAACAAATATTAGATTCACATTTGCTTCATAACAAATAATGTACTAGGACATACAGCAATCTCACATATACCGTTAGCCACCCGCCCCTTGACCAACATTTTTAAATCTCGCAACAGCTTTAACATTTTGTGAAATGAAATGAATGGGGATTTACGTACCAGCAACAATAAAGGTCATATAGGGACGGGACAACAGTTTAACCCTGACTACGCGGGAGACGAACATTGTCGTCTGCTGTTTTTCTTTTTTGCCTTAATTCTTAACAAAATCAGAATCGTCTCCAGTGGAGATGATTCTCATGCGCTGCCAAAACAGATTTATATCGAGAAAGATTACAAATAAAACATTTCCAGCAGACAACAAAATTTAATTCAGCATAGTAAGGGTAAAAGTCTTAGACGAGTGGGATGGAAATACTATGAAAGTATTTTTCATGCCCTATGGGTAGGCTTTGAACTCGCAAATAAATAACCTTCAGTATCGAAGTCTTGAGACACAGTCCATCCGAAATTTTGTCAGAATGATTTACATTAAGTTCTGACTCAGAACTTAATGTAAATTACTAGGTCATTTCACATTGGGCCATATATGAGGGTTATGGAATACAAATATGCCCATATACATTGACAGACAACTGAACGGAAAGGCAGAAACTATATACCCATCAGTAAGTAGGCCCTGAGTCCCAAGAATATGTATGTATTCTTGGGACCCAAGAATACCAGAGTTATAAAAATATAAGTGTGCATGTGCAGATGCATATGTCCAACACGTGAATGTTGAAAACAAAAAAATAAAGTTGAAAGCTAAAATAGCCTTCTGGAGATCACGATAGCACATGAATGTCTAAATGCTTGATTCATATCTGGCTATACATAGCCCCAGATAAGGAAAAGAACCTTATGATGTGTGCTACCTTTTTTATAGCAGAGCATCTGCAAACTAGACACCCTGGACGTCCACAGGGTGTCCGGTTTTATGGAGGTTCCACTGTATCCAAGTCACTAAAACTGACTACTTAACCCTTTCGCCCCTAAGCAACTGGAATGGATTTTATATGTTAATCTTGCAACCAATCCAATCGTCACAAAATAATTTTCAGACTAGTCCATTTATGAAAATGGAGTATTTTTTGTTCTCAAAAATGTGAAAATTACTTTCAAAAAGTGCAGATCCTGATGAGACGGCTCGTTACGAGCCTGCTCATCTGGATCTTCACTGTTTGCATAAACCGCTATAGCGGGCTTTCTGGTTCAAAGGGTTAAACCAGGAGTGATGCCGCTGAACAACATGGTGTCCACCACCAGCACAGACCTACTGATAGGTGAGCTGGTGTGGTAGGCTACACTGACTAGATTATCCATCCAACTTGTATTACAGGACACCATTCATGAATATTTCATTTCAATCACTATATGTAAAAATCCTGTAAGTTGATTGACTGATTGATTGGGATTTTGTCATATACACATAGCTGTACAATGTAAATAAAAGTCATACGCTCTCATCGATGAAAATAAACAACTTACGATGAAATATCAGTAGTTCTATAGCCTATTTAACCAACATTGCAAAGTATACTTTTCTAGCAAAGTATACTTTGAGGGAGAAATTTTCAATTTTAGGATAAATTTATTAATTTTTATTATACTGAATTTATTACATTGAACAGAATACAACTATGATATGCACATGTAGTGAAGAAAACAAACACACCACTATCGATTTTTAATATATAATTAGCCGACCTGTGGCTTCGTAATTTGCCACCATCGCCATAATAGATTCATATAAATATGTCGTGTTGGGTTTTTATTTTGTTTGGCTAACTAATTGTCTCGGACTTCAGCCAGACCTGTGTCAACGTAGCAAGCATCGGCACAATCGTATATTAACTTTAAGCCGGTATACGGCGATAGTACCTATGCGCTACCCAAAGCAAGTCAATGAGTGTATCTGCTATTGACAAGCCCTGTAAAGTCGTTCCCTGGTCTACTAATAATATTGAAATCATAATATATTATTTGAAAAATACAGCCTGTCCACACGACCACAGAAAGGGTTATAACACAACAAATAGGTGTGTAATAATTTTATACCAACAACTTTATTAAGGAAATTTTATATTATAATTCATTGATAACATAAAACTGTCTACATATATGCAATGTGACTAATTTTAATATTTACCATACAACCAATACACATAGACATGCATTATCAACAATATAGTAATACATGTATAGTATTTTAGCTCACAACAGGTTACTTATAGTATCGTACCATGTTGGTAAGTGTACCATGTGGTAAACGTACATAGTTATAAATATAACAACAACAAATCAAAGGTGCATGGCTATATGATAAAATAAAAAATATGTATGATCAGCCAGTGTAATTGCCGAGCTCTCTGTGCATGAATTATATTAGGTTCCCATAGCAACCACTCACAACACATGCACACAACAAACCAAAACCACTTCGCTGTCAATATCATATTTGTCACATGAGGTATTGAGTACAATAATTGAAATTACATTTATATTTGCAAAACAATAAACATCACAAAAGTGAACCTGTAACGCAACTGTTCCAAATAGGTATAATAGGGTGTATTATAGATACAATTAGTTAATATATTATGTTTAAAAGTGGCATTAAAGTAAATACGGTGGTACAATGCCATGTGAACAAATAAATAATGGTTAAAGATGGTCA
Organism: Conchocele bisecta; assembly: GCA_029237695.1. NCBI lineage: Eukaryota > Metazoa > Mollusca > Bivalvia > Lucinida > Thyasiridae > Conchocele > Conchocele bisecta. The sequence continues at coordinate 46,497,197 of CM055267.1, forward strand.
ATCGAAGTTAGTATTTGAAAATGTACAATGTTAACAGGAGTTGCATGTTGTATTGTCAACATTTACGGTGAGTAGTATTGGAAATTAGCAAAATGTATATCAGGTGGTTAGGATTGAAATAGGGTTTAAATGCTGGAACAATCACGTTACTAACTTACATTAATCGATTATAATATGTTGTATGTTACAATAATATAATGTCAAAATAATATAAACTTCACTTCTGTTGCTTCTGTGATCATGGTAAAGGTCAGAAATTCCTATGTAAAGGAGTAACATTTCTCACATAACATAGCCAAATTTGAAATATCGTACAATATCACAATATATGGCAATATTATGTTGAGAACAATAACATATATGTATACGGTTTTGTCCTTGGGAGACAAAAATGGCGTGTTAAACGTTTTATACGTGCACGAACCCTCCACGCCACCGTAAGAAGATATTAACATTAATATGCAGGTGTAGTGAATAAATTTCAATGTACCATGATCACACTGAATCAGTTACAAATCACCAGAAGTTAGAAATAAAACCGATTACATTGTAAATAATCCAATTACATTGACACAGATCATCAAATTCCCACGTATTGATTGGCATTATTATACATTTTATATCAGACGTAAATTTGCACACTTTTATCAGGGGCGATAACCGTGTTTCCTTAAAATGTTAATGGACATTAATATTAATTTTATTCTCTGTATATATATTTTGATGTGCAATAATCAAACTTTATAAACTGGTATTTTTTCAGGTGACGCATTTAATTAGTATCTAAATAATTAAAAAATATCATGCCTCATTTGCATATGAACGTAGCCTGATACCACCGCGAGTCACTATCAGTAAAATAAATATTATTAAGTAGAGGATATTTGTTGTTTTCAGTGTAAGATCGAATTATTTTTCTTCGAGTGAACACCCGTGAAAATATAACGTTTGGTGTTCACGAGATGAAAAATAATTCGATCTTACACTGAAAACAAGACATTTTCTGTTTATTTGACATTTGATGACCATATAATATTATTTACGCTCTTTGCTGATTTAATATTTACATTAGCACCCGCATCGTACCTCTAGGACTTCGCTAGGAACCAGTGTGGGAGTGGTGGGTGGGGGGGGGGGGGGGGGGTGGGGGCCTCATTTATCAGCATGACCAATTTACTAAAATCACTTGGTGCTTAAAAAATTATTCCATATTTAAATTTATTATGCTGATATTCGTCTCATAATATTAAAATATAATTGATAAAATACATTTTACATGCGCGATTTTTTTCAACTTTTGACGCCATTTACGGAAAATATTGTAAATTTTCTAAAAAGTATTGAATGAAATTACGCACATGTTCTTAGGTAAAAAATAACACGGCGTGTCTCAATTATGTGACACACTACAGACGATCTGAGTTTGAAGCGATACTAGTCCACAGGTTCACGGCGACCAGTATGCGACATGTACCCGGCAACATCATACTAATCAAATGTTGTTTGTTGACACTGACAGATCTTACATTACTGTCTGTTCCACGTTTTGCTGCTGACGAACTTTTGGCCAATACACACATTAAATCTAAAAAATATTTAAAAGTAAGTACTTTTTCATCAATAACAAAAAAAGCCACCATCCCCAACAAAATTTGTTTCATGAAATTCCATCAAATATTGATTTTATTGCGAAAAAACGATTTTCTCCTATGGGAATTTAACACGGGGAGTCAATTTCCAAATTTGTTCGTTTTTTGAAATTGACTCCGAAACCTGGCGAGATAGCTTGAAAATAATGTAACTAAGAAAACAAAAGTTAGACTTTGAAAATCGGTCGACAAATAAAAAAAATATTTAAAAAAATCTATTTTTAGCCCCCATGTTAAATTCCCATAGGAAAATCGTTTTTTCGCAATAAAATGAATATCTGATGGAATTTCATGAAATAATATTTTTTGGGGAGGGTGACTTTTGCTATTAATAAAAAAGAATTTACTTTCAAACATTTTTTAGATTTAATGTGTTTAATAGCCAAAAGTTCGTCGGCAGCAAAACGTTGAACAGACAATAGATATATTTTCTCATGATGCATCACATAATTACATTAATGACAACAGTTTTAGACACCACTTTTCACTTCTATAACATAATGCGTAGAACGATATTGGTCACTACGGTCCATTTGTCAACTGCGACTACGCTTTATATGCCATTTGCTCTAGACACTCACATGCAAATACCCACCCATATATAACGTGTCATATACATAGTGCCCGTATGCCTTATACAGTGGAACCCCTCTAAACCGGACACCATGGAGACTCCATTGTGTTTGATTTAGATGGGTTTCAGTGCAATTTATTTCATTTTCCTGTTAGTTCCTGACTGAAAATGACAACACATGGTCATCGAGTGCTTATAACAGTGGAACCCCTCTACTCCGGACACCCTAGGGATCTCACAGGGTGTCCGGTTTAGAGAGGTTCCACTGTATTTTCATTTTGAACATGTATGTCACTTGGCGTAGTTTCAATTTCCTTCGCAAACCTTTTGGGCCACCACCAGGGTGGTCACAGATGATTGGATTTATCTTTCTTAATTAGTGAATAACCAGATCAGGATGGGTTCATGTTATAGGAAAATAGGTTCGCCAACACCCATATCAAAATGAAAATAGCGGAGAATAACCAAAATGTGTGGTAAATGGTTAGTTCGGATAAATAGGAAAAATCAATGGCGGTGACCCACTATGATGTATCCTTGCAAGGTATACTTATCTAGCAAAGTATACTTATCTAGCAAAGTATACTTTGAGGGAGAAATTTTCAATTTAAAGATACATTTATTACTTTTTATTATACTGAATTTATTACATTATCACAGCAATTTTGGCTGTGATAATGTAATAAATTCAGTATAATAATTCTGCATACTTTTAATCATCAAATATATGCAGTCGTTAGTTCTATAATTTATGAAATAATGCATTTCTGGAAAAATAAATGATTACCCACTGAAAGTATACTTTGCTAGATAAGTATACTTTGCAATTTTGATGAAATCGGCTACTGGACTGTCCATAGTTCGAGGTTCTTCTGATATAAACAACGTTTGTATTAAATAATGGAGTTGAAACATAGAATAACTATTTACCTGCCAATAAAAATCAATGTTCTGTTTGTATATTACGTTTACTGGCTTCAAAAGCATGGAAAAACGCAAATGTTTACATGTAAACACACGTGTCTGCAAATGACTGCCATCACTGTCAGCCGACAAAGGTCGAAACCTCTGACCCTGTGGCACATGTCTGCAATCAATCCACATTTGAGACACGCCATGTGATTTTGTCTTATTTATAGTATATTGGATGCCCCGGCTCCGACGGTGGGCACAATAGAGTGCCTTTGACAAACGTCATTGTGCCTAACTTTGGTACTCTAAATAAATTGTCAACTTTTGACATTATTTATGAATTTTTTTTATAAATTTTGTAAACGTATTTAATGTAATTACGCAGATGTTCGAAGGTACACAATCACATGGCGTGTCTGTCATACAGGAATAGATTGCTACCTTTATGCTGTACGTACGGGAATCTGTATACAAGTACGAACAACATAACGTTAAATTGAAGAATAGCAATACATAATGAATACCTTGTAAGCTGTATGTGTGATAGGTAGGATGAAATTGTTCCAAACGCAAACATGTAACGATTCATTGAAGTGGTCAATTTTGAATAATCCCATGTAATTCCACTCACAGTCATATTCATATATCAGTGGTTTCCATTTCAAACTCATTGATTGTAACGTGTTCGTGTGCGATATCCGATTTATTCAGTTGTTCTGTAGGTTTTGAGAAGCTCCACTGTAAATCAGGCACATGGGCACCGCAAAACAGATTATGTGATTTGTGATCATGAACTAACGTTATCAACGGTGAGAGATGAGAATAAGCACATACAATTAAGCATACATAGATTGTATGGGTGTCCAGTTTAGAGAGGTTCCACTGTAAATCAGGCATATGGGCACCGCAACACTGGTACATTGTATATCTGGTTTGCGATCATGTCATGAACTAACGCTATCAACGGTGAGAGATGAGAATACGCACATACAATTAAGCATACATAGATTGTACGGGTGTCCGGTTTAGAGAGGTTCCACTTTAAATTAGGCATAATTATGGGCACCGCAAAACAGATTATTTGGTTTGCGACCATGAACTAACGCTATCAACGGTGAAAGATGAGAACACGCACATACAATTAAACATATATAGATTGTATAGGTGTCCGGTTTAGAGAGGTACTGGTATATCACATGGGAACATATTTGTCAATGCAGTGCAAGCGAGCAATTACATCGCTTCCATCGTTATATTCTCAACTTGCAATACAGTACTGGGCGCCGTTTCACTAAACTTCGTACGACTAAAATGGTTGTAAGTGCAAATTTAGGATCGTCTGCAGGCGCGGATCCAGGATCTCGGGTCTCGGGTTAGGGGGGGGGGGGGGGGTGGGGGGGGGGGGGCGTAACTATTTTTGAATACTTACTCGGCGAATTTTAGGGGAGGGGGGTGGGGGGGGGGGTGGGGGGGGGGGCGCATCGGGTCCGCCCCCCCCCCCCTGAATCCGCCCATGGTCTGGAAATTTCAATTGATGGATTTACATTTATTGAACATAGGCTGCAAGATAACAGTGGTAATGTGAAATTTTGCCCTTACGTAGATTTTAGTCGTACGAAGTTTAGTGAAACGGCCCCCTGGCATCTGGAACTGGAGAAAGATCACACAACGAATTATAACGTTATGTCAATAAACATACACGATCATTGCATCACTTTGAAGAGGTTATTGCTGAACATTATTTAAAACACTTCAAACTAAACACGAAACTAAATACTAAAACTACTACTGATATTTAAAACATTTAAAACTGATGAGCCAGCTCATCTGAATATACAGGGTTTGTCAATGCAGAATGTGTGCATACCAGATTGAATGTTACTAGTTAAATACATATGTGGCTGTGACACAGTGCCAGCTATCCTGAGGGAAACGTCGGAGGGAACCAGCTACTAGATGGTTCGATTAGTCTTTCGCCCCTATACCCAAGTTTGACGATCGATTTGCACGTCAGAATCACTACGGACCTCCACCAGAGTTTCCTCTGGCTTCGTCCTACTCAGGCATAGTTCACCATCTTTCGGGTCCCAACGTGTACGCTCTTGCTCCGCCTCGTAGGCGATGCTATCGAGACGGGCCGGCAGTGCGCCCGCCTAAGGGTCGACGGGATCCTGCCTGGGCCAACCGGAGGCGGCCTTCACTTTCATTTCGCCTTTGGGTTTCGTGGAACCCCATGACTCGCGCACATGTTAGACTCCTTGGTCCGTGTTTCAAGACGGGTCGGGTGGAGGACCGACCGACTCGCTACCGACCCTGGGCACCACACGACGTACCGACCCGTGCGGATGGCGCGGTTACGACGTACTGCGAGCAGTCCGCCGAGGTCGAACGCGCGCCGACGATCGGAGGCCGTTGACTGGAGAAATGCAAATTTCACATTGGCACTGTTTTCTTGTAAACAAATTATTGGATTTACATTTATTGAGCATAGGCTGCATATGCAACATATGCTCAATAAATGTAAATCCATCAATTAAAATTTCAAGACGATCCTGAATGTGCACTTACGAACATTTTAGTCATACGAAGTTTAGTGAAACGGGCCCCAGATGATTAACAGGCTACTAGAATGTGCTGTAAAATTGAACACAAATTAAACAAGGCCCATTTCTCAAGTCACAAATCAGTAGCTAGACTTGGCCCAAATGACACTATCCCCATATCTTCAATGCAAAATATGTACACCTTCTATAAATTCATAATGCAAACGCCCATTCGACCATTCGACGTACTGCGTTTACATCCCAATATAATACATTAGACCCACGTGACGTCGCGCGATGTTGTTGATTGGTTAAAGTTCGCTTGACTCATTAATTTCCACGAGGTTGTCAATAACTGCACGCTATTGACCGGCAACATCGCTGTTCCAGGAAATGTGACAAAATTACGTAAAACAAGATGATTATTAAATTCAACTCCATATTTGGTTATTGACATTTTTAAATTATCAGGTAATGCAATGCAAATATAAGTAATAGAATCATGAGCTGTTGCGTTTATTGTGCTGCATAATACATTTGGTCTGTTTAAAGCTTGCGAGGCGTCCTTCTTCGGAATTTAACTTTAACTTTAAATAGACCAAATGTATTATACAGGCCAGTAAACGCAACAGCCCATGGTTTTATTCCTTAAATATAATAATCCCACTTTCTCCAGTCACAGTCACGTTTATAAGTGAGCTGTTTCCATTTCAAACTCATTGCACGCCGTATCAACAAATCCATTGATGGCAACGTGCTCCGGTGCGACGCCCGACATATTCATATATCCTGTAGGCTTGGCTATTTCGTACTGTGAGACATCTAGCGGATTCTCCTCAGGGGAGACAACAAACCGGTCTTCTGTGTACATGTCCATGGTTACCTCCCGTTCCTCTATTGTGTCGTATAGTGTCTGTTCACTCGGCCTATCTACTGTATTCTCATAGAGATCGTCGCTGGAAACGAGAAATATATCAATGATATGTCTACGCGTTCTGTTGGTGATTTCTGAAATCTGGAGTAAATCAATGAATGAAAGTTATCTCGCGGAAACGAAGACTTCATAGAACAAATACAGCTTTAACGAGGAATAATTGGGTGGAAAAATGTGGACGTGTTGCATTTCCGAACTAAGTATATGAAAATGTTGTGTAGATAAGTCCTTAATATATGAAATAAAATTTGGTGTAAATCAGACAATGACAACTAAAGTTTTCTCAGGGAAGCGAAACTAACATCCGGACGCACAAAGGAACTAACGATGCAATTTCTAGATGCTAAATATTTTGTGGGACGGAATGAGGAGACGGGGAGGGTATGCTGGTAAAAAATAACCATTTTATGCTTAATCTAACCGTCCAAACATTTATCATCGAACAGTGAATGCCAAATATTTGATAAAAGGTACCTTACACCAGGGCCCACGCTATTCGCAATGCTGTCGCTGAAGTATTTTCACTGTCGTTAACAAAACAATGCTACTGTATGTACTGGGAGGGTGGGGGGGAGGGGGGTGGTGGGGGCAAAACGGCCACTATATTTTTTTGAGCAGGTTTGAGACCATTCAAGTAACATACGTTGTAATAAATGGTAGTGTATATAAACTTCATCACCTTGTTATTATCTGGACGGGCAGTGACACATATTGTGATTTTGAATAAATGGTGTGTTACGGTGTGGAAAACAAACTATTTGAATGTTGGTGTGTCAAAGCCAAATACGTGTGTGTATTTGACACGCGACGCGCTGGTCAATTAATCACTGTGTATTATGCTTCAATTTTAAGAAAGGCCATGCATTATCGACACCATTTATGTATACATGCTTACTGTTTACTATGTTCTTAGTGAAGTTGCTATGCATGTGTGTTTGATTAATCTGCGATGCTATTGCTATCAGTATGAGTTATCACCTGTTTGCATCCAAATGTATTATTTATTATTGTAATTTCAAGGACATGGTGTACACGTCATGAAACTGTGCTGGTAGTTTAATGAATATCGGCCATCCATGCTACTAGTTTCAGAACGACAGCTACGTTTAATGATCAGCATGCTCCTCGCTGCAATGTCAATATTTGTTCATGTGGATTATATAAAATATAAATAGTATACCTAAAGGCGAGCATGAAGCTGTAAGCTTCAATGGGCATCAATGTACACTCTAAAAAGACCTAGCAATGTACGACTCACAACGAAGTAAGCACATACTATTTATTCACTTAGATATTACGTTAACACTATAAGTGAGTGCATGTTTATTACAATGTCAACCGCATTGAACGCGTCGGCCAGTTGTGACCCATGTGAGGCGCTTTGAATATCATAATTTCACAAATTCCTATATGTTTATAGATATATATATATAATACAGTCACTGATTTACACACTAAATTTGTCCCGATCACAAAATTGATTTCGTTGGAATGATGCTGCACGAACTTGACCCTGCGACATTTGTCTGACGCGGCTCGTTTGAATTTAGTCCCGTTCAATCTGCAAATCTGGAATGTGTTTATTTGCTTTATATTATTTACACGCCTCCGACTAGAACGGCCCTTTGATGAAAAAAATAAAATAATGCACACAGAAGTCCTACGGGGCGCCAAGTGGGACATGGCTCAATTTTGTCAACACAATTCATTTTTGTGCCACAAAATTCAATTCTGTGTCACAAAATTCACTTTTGTGCCACAAAACTCAATTCTGTGTCACAAAACTCAATTCTGTGTCACAAAATTCACTTGCCACAAAACTCAATTCTGTGTCACAAAATTCACTTTTGTGCCACAAAATTCAATTCTGTGTAACAAAATAAATTCTGTGTCACAAAATTCAATTCTTTCAATTCTGTGTAACAAAATTCAATTCTGTGTCACAAAATTCAATTCTGCACACGCATGTAAGAAGGATTACCATTGGTCAGAAACTGCACTGGAGAAATGGGTCACGGTCGCCGATCTACACTTTCAATGTCGATGATTCATTTCTCATTCTGCCGATGATTCATTTCTCATTCTGCCATTTTGCTTCAACTGTCTCCAAACAGTCAAACGTTGACAAACCCATTCGTATTTAAACTCATTTGCGTTATAATTGTACACATAATGCATGTACATGTAGATCTCCCGCGAGTACTGACGTCATTTATTGTGTATCGCAAGGTACATCTGCCCCAGTTAAATCAATAATACACGCGCTGTGGCCTGTGTTCTGACTGCTGTCTGTGTTTATAAACAGAATGTGTGTTTAGGCCATTTGAGGAAACCATTTGTAGTATTTGTGTAGATACCATGGATACTAAGATGGTGTATACTGTAAATAATGCATGTAGACACATAGTTGCGAACACGTAACTTCGCAACTAGTAGACACAGATCCAATACCATTTGTTTCACACGGTTAGATCTACTGTTAGAATACGACGTCATCTAATGCCATTTTCGAGCATAAAACGTTACCTGATAAATAGAATACCAGGCTAGTGTATTTTAATATCAAGTTCATCAGGCTCGGCTCGGATACAGTAGGAATTCCTCGGTAAGCCACGGAATTCCTACGTGTTTCCTAGCCTTGCCTGATAAACTTGATATCAAAATACACTAGCCTGGTATTCTCTATATATGGGCATGCTCTCAGGTCTAGCTATGTCCCGGCTACTTTATGTTTGACCCTGTTTACATAATTGAGGGAAAATTCTGAATATTTTTCTTATTTCTCCTTCAAAGTATATATGCTTATATGGTGTGACCACTCATCTGTAATCATAATATAACCAAAATAACTGTCCACAGGCCCGTAGCCAGACCTGTTTGAAGGGGGGTCGTTTCGAAGGCCCAAGGGGCCTGAGGTATCTAGTTGGTCTAAAAAAGTGGACCTCGAGGCTAAAAAAGTGGACATCGAGGCTGGGCGGGGGGGGGGGGGGTCGTCCGACTACTCCGACCCCTACTCTGGCTACGGGCCTGGTCCATAAAGAAGTATACTATTGATATATTGGGTTATATTTTCGCAAAGTATACTCCACCATCTAGTAAAATGGAATAAGACCGATCTCAACCAATCAACGTAGAGATGACATAGACTATCCTACGCAAACTAATTTTTGTGGACAAAAATGAATTCTGTCCCACAAAACTGAATTTTCTTCACAAAACTCAATTCTGTCTTACAAAATTGAATCCTTTATAACAAAAATGAATTTTGTATACGAAACGTATGCAGAATTGAATTTTGTGACACAGAATTGAATTTTGTGACACAGAATTGACAGAATTGAATTTTGTGACACAGAATTGAATTTTGTGACACAGAATTGAATTTTGTGATTTTTAGTGCTACAAAACTCAATTTTGTCTGGACAAAATTGGTTTTGTACACATAATTAACCTGTCCTGCATGGCGCCCCGTACGTCCAGTGTTGAGTAGTAAGTAAATTAACAACGATCTAAAGTCGCACTTCTTAAATTTGTAAATGTTGGAGACCTGTGCATCTGCCCAACCTGATCAGGGTCTACAATGATTGCAAATATACTAGTAAAGTATATGCTATACATTCGTATAACCATATTGACAAGTGGTCATTTTAAAGAATATTTAACTTTGTTATCAAACGGCAATCATACGGCTGATGCAATGTGATATTTTTGAAAGTCGCTGCTAAAATACGTGGCACGGTACATGCACGTGGTAGCAGATACATGTACACATCAGTAGGCTAGTACATCTCTGGTGGCTACAAATATGTTCACAGTAAATATGCCTGTGACACAATAGCAACACACTAAATACTAAATACTAAAACATGTTTGGCCCAGTGTCAACATGATGCGATCGATATGCCAGGAGTCGCGTAATTAGCACAAACATAATGTTTACTTGTGATACGATTATTTTTCTGACAATTTCCAAATTGTATTTTATGTTGATTTTATGTTGGTGAACCAGTAAATCAAACGAATTATGACCTAGGCCCAGTTCTATTCGTGGCCAATTGTATCCAGAATAAGTGCCCCAGGTAATGAGCCAACTGATTATATTTTCTTTAATAAAAGTAACGTTTGTGGGCATCGCAGTCCAATATCCACACTTCCACGTAGTCTGAACAGGATCGTTTAGCACAATTAGTAAAGAAGAGCGCACGCCCCGGGTTCGATCCTCAATGTGTATGTAATGTATAGCTGATGGTGGTCGCCAGACAGGATAAGTTTGTTTTCTTTGAGTATTCCGGTTTCAACCTAAATTAAGAAACATACCTGTAGACGCCTCCATCTGCGCCGACTACAAGGTTCTCGCGTTCTGTTGTAATTTTATATAAATATAGTTTATAAATATTAGCATTATGATTATATAATACTGATTTTGTGATGTGTTATCTAAAATACCGGTCGCATGGTTATTTAGTTTCAAATTTCAGGTCGCTCGTCGTCCATATAATATATTATAAAAATCATTTGTGATATGCCCATTTGTATAAAAATAATAATCGACAAAATCACTACGTGTTTCCTTGAAAGAAACCGAAAAAACAGACAACTATCTGGACCACTATGAAAACAACTGTACAATTCTGCCACGCGTACCCAACATTACAATATGTGTGAGCCACAATTAAATCGTACGGCTATAAATAGGACAACTTATTGCAATGACGCAACCGTGACGTTGATAAATTTAAGCGTAACTTTGCGACGTCATTTTCAGGCTTTCATGACGTTGTCATTAAGGCTGGTTTTCACAGAGCGCGGCCCATATACAGGGATCCTCCATATTATCGGACAAAAATGGCAGTTTTTTAAAGACATTTTTCTTAAAATAGCAGCTACGGGCATAAAATTTTCACAGAACAATTGTCGGTTCTTGCTTTCTCAACGCATGCAAACTATTTACCAAACTGTGCCATCTTTCTCACTTAAAATTGGGTCAGATCATCAGTCGTAAGATTGCCCCAAAATTAACATCGACAATCAATTATCCGGACAAATGTATAACCGTCTTATAACTTCTATTCTCACCTTTAAATCATAAGTTTATCGCCTGAAAACCAGTGTAAACAGCATTGTGTAGTTCTGCAGAGAAAACAATCACCATTCGCTTCTTGGAAAACATCGTATTTATAGAATTTATCGTATTTATGTAACAACTCTGGAATGACGTAATGGGCGCACTCGATTGAGCTCTTCATAATTTGGTAGAAAAATCCGCGGTAATGAGGCACATAAAGGAAATTCTGGTGTTTTCGCACCTGTCAATTTTACCCACGAATTAATATGGGTGCGAAATGGTGTGTAATGGCTTGGGTCCGAAATAGCTTGGGGCGATTTGGCCTTGAAACATTTATTATTTGTTTTTGGATAAGTAGCTCTTCGTTCTTTTTCTATCATGATACATTTTCGCATTCCTTCCTATCTGCTCTGTATTGTACATTGTGTAACAGTCTGAAAATGATATTGGAGGAATGCATCGTATCGTCTTTTTATACTTCACCACAACAAAGTATTGAAAAACTAAAAACTATATAGGGGCCTCAAATTATGCGCATGCGCAGTGACAGATACAAGCCCCCGCGCGACTTTTAACGTTGTAAACAACTTGTGAACATAGTTAGTTGGGGGATGTTTTCACCAAATTTTACTAAAATGTTTACCTTGGCGATATATTATTCACACTGGCATGGAAACAGCAAGCATCTGAATGACTTAGATGTGTTCGTTGCAAAATCGGATCAAATGAATGCGTTTAATTAACAGGTATTTTCATTTGTCCGATAAATTGATTGTCCGGATAATTGGTATGACCCCTGTATTACTTTCAAGTAGTAGTATATAAGAGTCACAATTATACCATCACCTATGGAAGGTGCCAGCTACGCGCGGCACCTTCCACAACATGATGGTATCATTTGTGACTCTTATATACTACTACCGCGAGACCATATATTTATGACATGAGAAGATACACCCTATTAGAGATAAAAATCCCTATGTTATACTCAGTATATATATACAACAATCTGTCATACTTTTATTACGAATAAAATAACAACTGACACCCTATTAAAGATAAGAAATATACTCAGTATTTTACACCAATCTGTCACAAATATAAACTGACACCCTATTAAAGACAAGTTATCCATAAGTTATACTAAGTATATTACAACAATCTGTCATATATTTATTACGAATAAATATAAACTTACACCCTATTGAAGATAAAAAATCTCTTGGTTATACTCCAGTATAATGTCTACCATAAAGCAAATGAGAGAGCAAGCTAAGAGTTGGGGAATTTCCCTAAGAGGTTTGAGACTCAAGAAGATATAGTCGATAGGATAAGTGAGGCGCGCGAGCCGTCGTCTACGAGGAGAGGTGCGGCGTGCGGTTTCGACCGGACGACTGCCCGCCGACCCCGAAAAACGCTCCGAGAAATTGGAGAACGAGACGACCGGCCAGTCTGCGCGCCAACCGCTACGCGCAGCGTGTAAAAGAAGATCACAGCGCACGTAGAAAACCCCTATACAAGGCGTACTACAATAAGATTTATCAAGGGTTGGTGGGGAGACCTCCCAAGAAGAGGAGAGATATCGCCAGAGCTTTGGTGGAGGAGGGTCCCAGGATTCTCGCCGAAGAAGCCGAAGTTAGGGAAACTGTTGATAGGGGTAGGAGGAAGATAGTATGGACTTTCGAGAGGGGGGTAGACGGGGAGATCGCTAATCGCATAATGAATAAAATTCGCCCAGAGATGACCACGGTATGTTATCTGAGGTATTCGTGCTCGTATCGTATTAGGAACATAGAGACCGACGCTACTATGATCTATCACAAACAATCAAAGGGCAGTCCGTGGATAAACGAGATCGCCAAAGCCGAGAGTTGGATATCCGATAGAGAGAAAGGTCGAATGGACATCGACAAAGTCGATAGACCAAACACAAAATGGACCTTCGTTCGTTGGATATCGGTCGAGGTGAAGATGATCATCGACGCACAACAACTTCTCATGGGAGCGGGAAAACTCCCGAACTGGTTAAGACAGAAAAAGGGAATGTATTCCGTCGACACGTACGACGCACTACTTGTGTCTGTTTAGGTGCATAGCCATCCAACGTGGAGGGAGACCAGACCGCTGTTGTGAGAAGGCACGAGCTCTGGCTCGCGAATATCTCGGCATGATAACGGACCGGGTAGCCAGGGAATTCCCCTGGACGATATTAAGAAGGTCGAAGAGCATTTCAAGCTGGGTATTCGCGTGTACGAGCCCACCGCCGATGGAGTGTGGTACCTCATGAAGGTTCCGGCAAATTACGACGTGGTTGGGGGGAAGACAATGACGATAGGAATGTTTGGAGGTCACTCGTTCCTCATAACGAATCTCCGCAAGATGACGAACGAGTACGGGTGCACCGGATGTCAACAACGGTTTCACAAAGTCGTGTAACATGCACAGGCACGCTACCACCTGCATGGGTGGGAAGACCGTGGTGACATTCCAGGTAAGAGGTAGAGAGACCGCAGTCGGCCTACGAGAAGGCGTTCTATCCTAAGGGGTCAGCGAGTGTGAGGTCGATTCAATGGTTGAGCAGAGAAAGAGGAGAGGGTGGGGAAAGCACATACATCACGCCAACTGCGGTCACGGTGGTGAGAGGTGGGTGGCCGGTGATCCGGTCGACGGTTACTGTCACGAGACCGAGACCGTGTTTCAGTTTCACGGATGCTACTGGCACGGGTGTCCGAGGCATTGCATGACAGGTAATGCGAGATCGCTGTACAAGAGGACGAAAATTCAAGACGCCAAGATAAGGAAGGCGGGGGTTACGAGCTGGTGGTGATGTGGGAGTGCGAGTGGTTGAATGAGGTGAATACCTACTATCCACAATTGCCACGCGAGGAGGAGACGACTCTGTACCCCCACCAGATAGTCTACGACTTCGAGGCGTATCTCGACAAGTCAAAAACCACGCGACCCCCCACCAAAGACCTGACCTTCGAGGTCGAGCACGTTCCTATATCGGTGTCGTTGGGGGATACGATGCATGAAGGGATCACACACCTATGCGAACGAGATCCCGACACGCTAGTCGAGAAGTTCGTGACCGAGCTGCAGATGAGAGGCAAGGCAATCAGGGAGGGGGTTAGGAAGAAGTATCTGCCGGCCGACATAGATATGTTATCGAAGTCTCAGCAAGCAAATATTATTTCTTGAATTAACCAAGTCCCGGTGGTGGGGTTCAACTGTAGCAGGTACGACCCGAACCTCATCAAGCAGTACTTTGTAGAGAAGTTGGCGGCCACCGTGAATAAGATGATGGTCGGAAAGAGAGCCAGCACGACGATGTTTCTGTTTACCCCGGAGTTTAGATTTCTCGACATCATCCAGTATCTGGGACCCGGTACCACGTACGACCGGTGGGTTAAGGCGTACGACTGTAAAACAGTAAAGTCTCACTTTCCATACGAGTGGTTCGATAGCGCGGACAAGCTCGACCATCCCGGGCTGCCAGACTATCCCGAGTGGTACTCGAAGTTGAAGGGTGAGTTCCTACTGTCGTTGTCCGAGTGGAAAGAGTATAAGAAGGTATTCCGAGGAAAGGGGATGAAGACGTTCAAGGAATGGTTGCAACACTACAACGACTTGGATGTAGGACCGTTCCTAGAGCTCTGACTAAAATGACGGAGTTCTACAAGGGAAAGAGGCGTGGATATACTCAAGGATGCTGTGTCTCTGCCCGGTGTTTTCCCTTCAGTACCTACTCCGCGGGTCGATCGATGGGAAGGCGGACACGCACGAGCTGTGGTCACCGAAGTCTGAAACTTACGAGATGATGAAGCAGGGATTGGTCGGTTGGTCCGTCCATAGTATTCTCCAGATACGCGCCGAGGTGGAAGGTCGACGATCAGGGTCAGGTGGGGAGTCGGGAGGAGAAGATGTGCAAGGCGGTGCTGGGGTACGATGCCAATGCTCTATACCTATCTACTCTGTCCGAAGGACATGCCGTGTGGTGAGGAGCAGATATGGACGTGTGACGACTCGGAAAGACAGTCGTATATAGACCGTTTCGTGAGGAAGGTCAGGAGTGAAAAGTGGTTCGGTATTTGCGGAGTTGGATATAGAGGTCCCTGAAACGTTGAGAGACAAGTTCTCGGAAATGTCACCGCTGTTCGTTAATCGAGAAGTCGATGAGAACGAGGTTCCACAGCACAGAAGGACTACCTGGCCGGGACCGTGAGGAAAAAGAGTCGAAGGACAGAGAAAGCTCGTGGGGGCAATGTCCGCCAAGAAGATGATCATATACTCCCCGCTGCTAAAGTGGTATCTGGAGCACGGTCTGATCGTCAAGGCGGTGCATAGGGTGATAGACTACACGGCCGGCAACCGTTTCAATGGTTCGTTAAAGAGGTCACCGCTGCTAGACGGACGGGGGACGTCGACAAGAGCAAGGCGTTGTTGGCGGAGATATTCTAACTGGTTGGCAACGCGTGTTGTGGCAAGCTGATAGAGGCGCAAGAGAGACACCTGAACACCACATATACGAAGGATGAGAAGACTGTCGATCGGGCACTGAGGTCGGCGTGGTTCGAAGACTTGGAGGAGATTGGGGAGGCTTACGAGATATCGAGCAGGAAGACTCGAGTGGTGATCAACAGACCGTTTCAGTGTGCATAGCGGTCTACCAGTTGGCCAAGCTCCGGATGCTGGAGTTCTACTACGATTTCTTGGAGGCAAGTACGTGGATCGCGGAGATTTCGAACTGATACAGATGGACACTGACAGCATGTACTTCGCGCTGTCGGAGAAGACGCTGGAGGCGGTGGTGAGAAAGAATATGAAGAGAAAGTTCAATAAGGAGAAGACCGAGTGGTTGGCATGGGACGTGTGGAGCAACAGAACTCCGGGACTGTTCAAGCTGGAATTCGGAGGGGATAGAGCCATCGCTCTGTGTAGCAAGTGTTACTACGTGAGCGGTGATGGAAAATCTAAGCACTCGGCCAAAGGGATGTCGAAGAGATCTAACGATCTGACTTGGGGAAGGTATAAGAGTGCTCTCGAAGGGGGTAGGGATATGGCGGAGAACAGGGGATTCCGAATGATTAACGGGGTGATGAATACGTACTGTCAACAAAAATTAGGACTCTCGGCGTACTACGACAAGAGGAGGGTGATGGAAGACGGGTTACACACCGAGCCTATAGGATAGATAAAAAAAAAAGAACTCTGAGAGAATACTAAAGACTCTGACGATCCGGGGGGGGGGTAGCTGGGTGTCAGAAGGCACCGCGAGAAGTTCTTCGCGAACAAACCCGCGAGATGGCCCATCATCCAAATAGTAGAGCACGGGCTCATCGGGCTTGGTAATAGATCGATCTAGATGATATACATGAGGGACCACAACGGGGATCAGTCGCGCGGCGGCTGCCACCTTCGAGCTCTACCCGGTTGATAGAGGTACCGGACATCAATATCTGATGGAAGCCGTTGCTCTCTAAACCAACGGGTCGCCCGCGCGAGACGGCAGAGGGTTCGCTCGTCACCCTTTTAAACTTGATAGCATCTACGGGCTTCTTACCTATCAATCTGGTCACCTCTCCGTTCAGTGCGGAGACCACGGCGGGCAGTCTGGCCACCCACTCGGTCGATCGCGAATGAGGGTCTACAAGTTCTTTAGCGTATTGGTGTCCGAACAGTCTCTCAGCCAGGGTTCGATTGAAGCGTTCCACGATCCCCCTGTCCCTGTGGATATTGACGCGGCCGCGTCTGACAGAAACGTCGTGCTTAGACAATAGATGAGAGACCGCGCCCATGAACTCGCGGCCGGATCGACCTGGAGAAGATTCGGCCATTTGAGAGGACTCCTCTTATTATATTCGGGAGGGAGCCTCGGCAACCTCCTTAGACTCTTTAGTGGCCAACGGCTCAGCCCCCTTATAACGACTCGCTACGTCAACGATTGTCAGCGCGTACTTGTACGTCTTACGACCGACGCGATCGTGAGGGAGAAACAGGAGATCCGCTTGGTGAAACTTGGTTCGGTACCGGCACGTCGAAATTTATTTCGGGCGCGGAATATTGTGAGGCGCGGGTAAATAGATCTGCCAGATGGCCTGCTTCTTGAGCCATTCCTTGACAGCGTTTTCTGAAACCTTGGTCGCCGTCGCGAGGTTCTTGATGGCAGCGAATCCCTTCCAGTAGCTGCGGGGGCTATAGTACGTGTTCACTAGCTTGCGCGTTAGGCGAACCGATAGTTTGGTATTAAGTTTGCGCGTGTTCATAGTATGCGATGTATTCTAATATATCGGACAATCTCCAACATGCCCTCGACAGATCGTCCGGTAACTGCGTCGATAATAATAAACCTTTGTTGGAAGTACAATCGCGATTGGGGGTTAAGTTCTGAAGGAAATTGGGAAAATCTAATCCCCCAGGATTGGTGGAGGAATCTAACAAAAAGGGTGGCCGCTTTTTCGTCCTCCCGCCACGTCTCGAGAGAATCTCGGGCCAGACGAATCATACCCTTTGCACCAGCTATGCGGTGTTTAAGGGCAGTGAAGCCTACATCAATCATAGCAAAATAAAGTTCGTCAACTGACATCGTTCTATATATATATATTTATAAAAAAGATATTTAAAATAATTAATTTAAAATCTCGATTGAATATAGTAGCGGACGAGACCCACCACACCCATTCCCACGACGATGAACGCGATCTCGCGGTCTTTTTGGGGCTCTGACAGTACATAGAAATCTGAAAGTTGGGGCTCGCGATCCAGCGGCGCGAGACTTTTCTGCGGATATGCCAGCGCGTACTCGCGGTTGGCTTCTTCAACGTTCTGAAAAGTTTGTGCGGCGTGATTTTCGCGGCGAAGCTCTTCATTGACCCAGTCAAGATGGGCGGTTTCGTTTTTCGACCACGCTTCCTTTGCGCTATTGAGTTGTTCTACAGCTAAATCGTGACGCTTACGCTCCTCATCCACGTTCGAGCTCTCATTTTAGAGAATATAAAGTTGCTACCGTCTGAACGCCAATGCGTTTTACGAGCGCACCACCTACTATTACTGCGATTGAAGCCATTTATTTTCCATATATTAACTGGTAGAATTCCCAGCTCAACTAGATAATCTCGGGTCCAAACTGCGGCCGCTACATCTAAGGTCGCGAGCCCTACGTCTCTCGCAGTAAAATCCAATTTGGGAGCGGATCCTCCTATGGCCATCTCTGATAGTCGAGCATACCCGATACTGAAACCCGATATCACCACGGCGTGATAAAGCGCATTCACTAACATTTTACCATCTTGTTCAGCCATTATTGCATATAAAAGGGGGTCGCGATCAATGTTTAAATGGGGCGCATCCAACAGTGTCGGGGGTTGTTTTTTCAATTTCAACCTCGTTGATGACCTGTTGTTGAAACGGTAAAGCACATACAGGGTGCCCACGACCGACAGACCACCAACAACAACCCACGGGATCCAATCAGTATTAGGAGTTGGAGCAATCGGTTTCGATTCAATAGCGATTGGGGGAGAAAAAGCTGCCACCGGGTGTTTTGTCGTCTCCGATTGCAACTCCAATCTCAATTTGAGTTTGACATCTTGAAGCTCGGCGAGTATTTTATCTTGTTTAACTTTTCGGGTGACAGCCGCCGCCCGCCCAGTTGCCTGTCTTCGGGTTTTTATGTCGTGCTGTTGAGGGTTCATTCAACGTGCTCTGGTTCAACTCCAATTTCGATTGGGTTGAGAGTGGTTCCGTCACTCTCGCGGGTGTGTCTTGTGTCATCATTTATAATATTAGGGCTTATAGTTCGTGGGCATATATGTCCAAATTGACAGTGTTTACCCGTGGTCAACGCGGTTGTCAGCGGAGCTAAGTACATTCCAAACTTGTGATAAATTGAGCAGCAGGCTGTTCTAAGAGTGTGACCTATAAAAGGGTCAGTCTCTAGATCGTCAATCAATCCCGCGGTGTTTGGTATAGGGAGAAGTATACTAACGGCGGTTGCGTACAAATGAATAGCCGCCGATCCGAGAGTTTTTGTCATCTCCGCTCCCAATGTGGATTCGTATCGCGCACACATTTTATCGATCTCCGCATCTGACATCTTATCCACCTGAAAAACTGAGAGACGCCTACCGAGATAATGCTCCGATTGTCCCCCAGCAACCAGCGCAGCTAGCCGCTCTCGTCGCGCCGCATTTTCATTTTCATTCCGGAGTAGTTGCACTCAACCCAATACCAACCGCCGTTGGAGTTGATTCCGATTGCTCTGTCGGATCATTATCTATGTTGGCAGTCGGAGTTGAGGTTTCTTCCATTAGCTGATCGAGAAGTTCGTCGCAGTTCATTTTTCTCTAACAAGTCTCATCACTTTAACATATTGCCAAGCACACCACCCGATACTTATGATCACCATTATGCTCGCAACAAAGCTCGCAGCGGAGCACCAAATTGTTTAACATTGTTAACCATTGTTCAGCATTTGTTCAACATTTGTTAAGCATTTGTTCAGCATTGTTCAGCATTGTTCAGCAATTGCTAAGCATTGTTCAGCATTGTTCAGCATTTGTTCAGTAATTGCTAATTAATTATAAATTAATTGATAACTTCGTAAGTAGTTGGTTGATCAGTCTTTAGCAAAAGCTTGGCGTGCTTAGTTTCCGAAAGCATCTGTCGAACCTCCAGGCGCTCCTCGCGCGTTGGGATAACGTCATTCTCTCGAAGACAGTCATCGAATGAGTCTCGGTCCTTGCAGTGAAAGAGGGCGACCCATTTCGTTTGCTCGCGCAGATCCTTGAGGACGGCGTTGTACTTTTGAGTGGATATCCATACGCTTTGCCTAGCATGGCGGCCAGAAAATGCAAGCTCGGAGAGCAAGTCCTTCTTTTTGGTCATCGCCGCCTTGGCCGAGCAATCGTCAATCACGTATAGGGTGGGCTCACCCTGGAATTTTTGGTATAAACCACGCAACCAATCGTGAAGCCTATCACCGGGGTCAATAACGTATACCTCAGGGTCGGTCCATATCCACGGGCGCCGCTGATAAGTATCGTTGTGCCGCACAGTGGGACACAGGATCACAATGTGACGAAAGGCATCGCGGTAGGATCTCCAATCATGAATTGGTATTGATTGCTAATTTTCTTAAAATTAATTAATAAATCGTTAGATGATTTTATTTATTAAATCAGTAGAGTGCTGAGACGTATCGGCCATCTTCGATGTTGAGTTGTGCGTCTGTAATTATATATAAGTACACGTTCAATGGCCCGGCTCCGTCCGCCTCTTTGGTTATCTGGATCGTCACACCCTCGCTAGCGTTCTCAACTTGGCGTCCGTTGCCGTGTATTTGGTAGACGTCGCTGGCTCGCATGTCTAGCCATAACGCGTATTTGGTATTCAGGAACTCCGCGAGGGAGACGGCCGAGAGATGCAGGTCTTTGGCAACTGCTGCAACCTCCGTAGAGCGCTTAGAGCCGGCAGCAAACTGCTTTCTTACTTCGTCCCACTGCTGGTGCGCGCGAAGACCCGCGCTGTAGAGTTGATTGGGTACTCCCTCGATCGTCACCTCTACCTTCGTGATTTTGGGGTTATAGAATTTGTTAGTTTTTCTAGCACCGAACGCGAACCGAGCGTCCTCGAACAACATCAGTATACCTTTCATCGAGCGGGCGGGTACGTTGACATTAATATTCCACAATGTGTCGCTTGTGTCTTTCGTCATCTTGCGGTGGCGAAGAACTCGGTCGTAAAGTATGGCAACGCGCCCGGCGTACTGGGTTCTGATCAATCGCGGGAGTTCGGGCATCGTGACCATGTCGTACTCCAGCGAAACATTATCGATCGTATACGTCGATAACATGTCGCTGGCTATGAAAACTCGGCCGTAGTCGTTGAACGTTAGTCCGTATTCGAGGCGGTCAGCCAAAGCGCTCTGATAGTAGGGCATGTGACTCTCCAGCAACTCAAAGTCGAGCGGGATGTAGAAGCGGTTGCCGTAAGCGCCCGCGACCGCGTTGTCGCTCGCGTTGTTATCTGCCTTGTTAGCAGCCCCGATTCTAAGTTTGGTTACGTTCTTATTTTTGCTGGTGTCAATACCCTGATAGACAGCATTTTCACGCTCTTGCGCCGTCATCCATAGGTCCTGATAACAATGGTAGACGTCGCTGTCATCGATCGACATCACCTCATTACCAGAAATCTTTATCATGGTCTTCTTGACGATGGCGCGACCAAGGTTCTGAACGACGGTTCGGTCCTCGTCCGTCGACGTCAGCGAAATAGTGAAAGCGAGGCGAACAGTACCCGGCACAATGACGTCGTTAGCTCCGAGGTTGGGGAAGCGGACCAAGAGCTGCTGGTTCTTGTCGATCGTCGATGGGTTGTTCGTAATAACGACACTCTGTCTCACGCCTTTTGCCCCGAGGGGCTCACGCAGTCCTGCGGTATGGATTGAGTTGCGACGTATTGACTCGAAGACATAATTTAGTGAATCTATATTAAACCCGTATGGTTTTGTCTTTAATACATAATTAATTTTAAGAAATTAATATGGCTGATTACGATATTGACATGGATGAAATCGGCAGAGACGATTTCCGCGATGATGATGACATCGATGATGACATCGATAACTATGACGAAACGACCTTCATAGAGACACCAGCACCCAAAAATACACCTTTGTTTGTTCCAGGCGAACCACGAAATACACCTTCGCTTGGTCCAGGCGCATCTTTGTTTGATCCAGACGCACCAGGAAGTTCATCTGCTGGTGCCCCTGTGTGGGAGGCCCCACCCGCAACTCCGGCATGGGCGGGCGGTGCCGAGATTCCTGCGGGGATCTCCAAGAATGAGCTGGCGCCTCTCACGGAAACGGAGTCTCGGGTGAAACGGTGGGAGAGTGAGGTGTCTAAACACGACATCAATGCCACGTTGGAGTTCCGCAGCACTAAAAGAGGAGACTTGTGGGTTAAATGGGGTAATAGCTGGAAGTTGCTGACGTACAAGAACGACCGACCCGGTTCCTCAGCTCTCTTCCGTGAACCGATATGGAGTATCCCTCGCTCGAGCTCTCGGAGTGATCGATGATCGGTCGCAGCTGCCTCAACAAATGGTAAAAACCCTACAGTCTACCGACGAAACGCTGGCGAAGACGGCCGCCGCTATAGAAACGAGCGAGCTCAGCGATGTCCCTCGTATAGCCACCGACGCTATTAACACAGTGGAAACCACGGTCAACGAAATGAAACGGCACGAAATATGACCCACCATTACCTCTTCGCGAACTCCGGGGACTCGAGAAGGCTCTGCAAACAACTCGGGGCGAACTGGTCAATAACCTCTCCAAACTCACGGCGCTGGACAAACATATCGCGCTAGAAGAAAGAAAACTTGGGGAAATCCGTGACGATAGAGAATCTACCGAGCGGATCAACAAACTCCTGCGGTCGTTGCGGGACGAAAGAGAAGCTCGCTTGGAGGCTGCTTCGACTAACCGTGAGACGCTTTCCCGGCCAATTAAGTCGGAGCCGCGAAACAATCTCGAGGGTTCTGCATGAGGACACGACACTCGGTGAGCGTCTTCGCACTCTGTTCAGAGAGAAGGGCGTCACGATATTAACCATCATCGCAGCTTTCAGCATGATTATATCGACCCTAATTCTATCTATATCGTCTCTATTTGTAGCTGTCAATGCTGGTGCAGCACCAGCACCCGCACCAGCACCAGCACCCACACCAGCACCCGCGCCATCCGGCGGAGCCAAGGAGTGGATAAAAAAACAACTAAAAGCCCTCGCCAGTCTCCTGGCTAAATTAGCAGGAATAAAGTTGGCTGCCGCGCTGCCTGGTTTGATAGGAGGTCTCCTCTCCTTCTTGTTATCTATATTATCAAAAACGGTCGGATGGCTCGCCGAAAATACCTGGGCTTTAATCGTGGCCATCGCCGGTCTCCTACTATTCTTCGCCAGAGAGTTCCTAAAACCAAAGCGTAAATAATCCGATCGCCACGAGGGCGACGACGAGCGCTAATTTCTCCTCCTCGTGTGTTGTGCTTCCAATCTCGATTGGTGTTTCAACATTGTTGATGGAACTCGATGGTGCATCCAATTTACGAATTGGGGTACTGGGTTCGATTGTGTTGAGGGAGGTGTATCCATTTTTGTGTTTTGGGGGTTTTATGAAATCTTTTTCAAATTTATTTGAATTTACAACTCCGCGCCCGATCATCTTGGGTGGGAGCTTGATGATACCCGTGTTCACGTTCCAGTTGCGGCCGATTTTTTGATTGGTGGTTGCGACTACGATCTGATTATTGTAACCGTCAACCGGTCGTCTCGTAGTATCATATTGCTCGGCGCCATATAAAGACCTATTCCAAATGCGTAGTCTACCGGGGTGCGGGCAGTCTGCAAAACGTCTTGATAATTCTGGATCGCCTTCTGGAGGTCCACCTTAGCTGAGATGGCGTCCTCGACAAGTGCCAAGAACTGTTTTTGTGCGTCAAAGGCCGTTCCCGTACCAAGCATAGCGCTGCGCGTTTGCCTCTGTGAGGCGAAGATTGCCCATACGTATATGCGAATGGATTCGTTGAGACGAATAACCCCACCCTGCGTAAATCCAATGCTTTCATCTAACATAAATGTGGTCCAAGCATTTCGCATCTGTGGAGTATCACCCAGGTCTAGGTATTCCACATGGGCTACTTTAGTAGGCAGCCAATGGCAATCACCATCATTACACGCAAGTCCACCAAGCACTTCAGCACCGAACGTCATCTTATTCAACTTATAATTATATTTAGTCCATGTTGCCATTTTTCTAACTGGTGGTGGGGTGGCCCCTCGAGCGCTCCATAACCCTGAGAAATATACGGAACTTTATCCAGACGCTCCCCACTAACTAAGCCTTTAAGGTGAACTAACCCTAAACTGTTGGTCGGGGTGTATACTTTCTATCTCCAGTCGGCGTCTTTTGATACCCCAAATTCGCTACACAATCTTTCGAACGCCTTACGGTCGTATGCGCTGGAAATGGGATCCCAGCCATCGTCTTGAGGCAGTGGAATACCTAGTTCTTTGAGAATCCTCCTAATTGTGTAATACACGTGAAAGTTGTAGACACTTCGGAGCATGATATTCTCGGATGTCAAATGGTCTTGATGCGAAACTCCGCATCCGGCCGTTGCGCACCATACAGCGAAATTTAGCTGGTTCTGCCAGAAGTTCATATGGGAAAACTCCCATCTTAGTAATACATCTTGACTAGTAGTCTTTGGAACTACATATTTCTCAAACGTGTTAGGGAAATTGGTAGCAAAGCCACTGGCCGGTCTAACCGTTACGGTTGGGTGTACAAGGTGGTTAACAACGTCTTTTTGCTTGTATTTACCACCGACCGCGTACTTTGCATTAGAGTTAAAGCTAAATGCTTTTGTATCCATTGAAAGATATTATTATGTTTGCTACTATCACTAATGTTCAAAAAGGGAGTTGTGAACTTCAAAAATCAATCGACAACTGCTGAGGACAACGCCGGGTAGGCCTCAGATCAATCACGTTCACGGTTGGATGGCAGAATGTGGGGAAGAGCGAAGGGTTTTACTATGTGAAGGATGGACAACAATTAGGTGTAAAGCTGCCTCACGGACTGTGGGGAATAAGACAGCTCAAAGATTTTGTCAACTCAGAGCTTGACGGTGTAATCAACCTCACAGTATCGAATGCTACCGGGCTCGCAACAATGACCATCAGCACAGATAATAAGGTAGTGGTCTCCCCGGGGTTGGGTATTCAACTCGGTTTTAGAGAGACATACTCCTCAAACAAAGGAGTGTTTACCCCCGGGTGAGTACGTCGGTGATAACCCGGTGGACTTCGCCTTCACGAAAACTCTCAGGGTGCACCTGGATCGGGTGAACACATCGTACAACACGGTAGACGGCACTCCCAGCACATTACTGAAAACCGTGCACGCCAGCGACTGTTTTCTATGGTGAGACTGTGACCTTAGACTTCCCACACCCCGAGATGAAAGTTTTGGAATCGGGACATATCCACGAATTTACGGTGGCTCTATTCTCGATGATCAAGCGAGAAAGTTGAAAAACGATTACCCGATTTCGGTAGTTCTCGAAATTTCTAATTGAGTATAGGTGCCCAATAATTATAATTAATTTTATTATGAAAGTATATACGGACCAGGTAGTTCTTCCGATTGGGTGACAAATTCAAAGAATTTGGAACCGGCAGAAGGTGGATTCATCCAGACAGAGGGCGACTTTTTAACTACTGGAAAAACCAAGGCCCTGATCAATAAAACCATATCGAAGGTCACAAACGGGATTCACAGGAGTATATCAGATGTTAGAGTAGAAGTGCTGACGGCGACTGCACAAATTGAGAAAGATCAGGCGGCTTATAAGGTGTTGCGCTCAGAGGACTCTCTCATCAGAGAAACGGAACTAAACGAACTAGGTAAAAAAATAACCAAATTTCGAAAAGAGAGCAGGTCGGATATTGATAAAGTCCGAGCAGACCGCCAGGCGGCCCTTACGTTGAGCTTAGAGGACTCTCTCATTAGAGATGCGGCATTTACCGAACTAGATAAAAAAATAACCAAATTTCGAAAAGAGGCCACGTCGGGTATTGAGAAAGCCCGAGAAGACCACCAGGCGGACCTTACGGAGGCTTATGAGGTGTTGCGCTCAGAGGACTCTCTCGTCAGAGAAGCGGCGGTTGCCGAACTAGATAAAAAAATAACCAAATTTCGAAAAGAGACCCGGTCGGGTATTGATAAAGTCCGAGAAGACCACCAGTCGAACCTTGCGGAGGCCCTTGCGGAGGCTTATGATGCGTTGCGCTTAGAGGACTCTCTCAGTAAAGAAGCGACACTTACTGAACTAGACGGGAAAATAGCCGAATTTCTGAAAGAGACCCGGTCGGGGGTTGAGGGGTCCGAGAAGACCACAAGGAGGCCATTGCGGATGGCTTATGGGGCTTGCGCTCAGAGGACTCTCTCAACAGAGAAGCGGCACTTACTGAACTAGACGAAAAAATAACCAAATTTCGAAAAGAGGCCCGGTTGGGTGTTGAGAGGGTCCGAACGGGTATTGAGAAAGCCCGAGAAGACCACCAGGAGGACCTTACGGAGGCTTATAGGGTGTTGCGCTCAGAGGACTCTCTCATCAGAGAAGCGGCGGTTGCTGAACTAGACGAAAAAATAACCGAATTTCAAAAAGAGGCCCGGTCGGGTGTTGAAAAAGCCCTAGAAGGGCACAAGGCGACCATTACGGAGGCTTATGATGCGTTGCGCTTAGAGGACTCTCTCAGCAGAGAAGCGACACTTACCGAACTAGACGGAAAGATAACCGAAGTTTCCGATAAACTGAAACATGATCGTATAGCCGCGACCAAAGCTCTTGAGGAGGCCTCTTATAAGATTCGTACTGAGGCATATAACGCAAACAGTGCACTTGCCGGAATAGTGCGAACAATGAAAACGCTAAAACGTGCCATAACAGTTTGGGCTGAGAAGCGGGGCCCATTGGTTGAGGGGCACTATGAATATTCGTTCGGTGCCAAAGCGAGTAATAAATGTGGGGGATACACTATGACAGCCGCAGGTGAAGTTATCCAAATGGCGGTCTGCTCGGCTCGGTTAATGGTAGTAGTAAACCTGTGGGCGCGATCGCGATAAATATTGTAGTAGATGGGGAAGAACGGGGGGTTGGAGTCACTAAAATCTCTGGAGATAGTTCGACGGTGGTTTCGTTCTCCGGTGATGATCGAATTAGACTTTCCGAAGGCAGTGTTATTAACTTTGTTACGAAAATCGGTGACCCAGAGAGTTCTTCCACTATTGTCTCATTGTTAATTGAACCTAATTTGTAAATATTAATATATTGAAAATCATGAACGAATCACCGCTTCCAATTGTCAATACCACTCCATCAACACTGTGTACAATTAACGAAAGAAGTTCAGATTTTAGGTTGAATAATATCGTCGCTATGCAGGATATTTTAGTTAGAGAATATACAAATAGAAAAAGAAACGCTAAAAAATATAGACGCGCTGTGAACACGGCTGAAGCATCTAGCACGGCTCTAGCGAGTGTTTCTGTGTTGTGTGGGGCGGGGACAGCTGCAACTATATCCACCATTATAACGGTTCCTGTAGCGGGGATTTTATGTGCGGTGTCGGCCGTTTCTGGGTTGTTGTGTATGGTAATTAGGGCGTCGGGTGGAAAACTCGAGAAAAAATGTAGAAAACATGATAGAATATCTGTTCTCGCCAGGTCGAAGAAAAATACCATCGACGTTATGGTGTCCAAAGCGTTGGCCGATAAGAAAATATCAAATTTAGAGTTTGAATCCGTGGTGGAAGAAATGGGGAGATATGAACAATTAAAAAATGATATAGAATCAAGGCACGCGCCACCATGCCCAAAATTGAGTGTACTGATTGGGAATATTTAGGGGGAAAAACTTGGAGATAAAGTCGGAAGAAATGTTACAGCACCATTGTGATATTTTATAAAATAATTAAGTTTATAATTAATTTAAAGAAAATTATAAAATTAATTATAAAATTAATTATATTGGTGCAGTAAACAATTTATTAATTAATTTTAGGAAAATTATTAACAATTTAAAAAAAAAAAAAAAAAAAAGTTTTAGGTTCCACCGAGGCTCGAACCCGCGCCAGCAAAACCCTTCTGGGTCCACCCCGCTAAGCTTTCGCTTTATTTCTTCTATTTTTTTTATTTTTTCGGCTTAGCGAAGTGTGTTACACTCACATCTCCTACACTCTATCATTGGACCGATGCCGCGGACCCCACCTCATCGTTACCTCCATCCGCTATAATGTGCAGAGCGGCCAGAGTGAATTACATGTGGCGAAACTTATCTCACTGTTGAGATATTAATGCCGGCGTCCCGACACTGATCTGTGTTTATTTCTCGTATATAAACTTAACTTTGCTGGTGAAAATAAAAAAAAAATGTTATTTATTATTAATTAATTAATTTTATTATATTAATTAATATGTTTTCTATATAATAGGGGTGTTCAGCTTAAATTATAAATAATAATTTTATTAAAATTAATTAAATAACGAACCATCCGGAAATTCGTGAACTATATAACCCTCACTACGTGTTTATAAACTGTGTACACCACCTGTGTAAATCGATAGCCTGTTTACATACCATCGATAAGGCTATAAATAGCCGTGTGTGTAATATATATTACAGTGTGTTTATTTTCCATCCCGGAAGACGTAATCGTGTAAACCTCTCTATAAATGGACACTTAATATACGTGTAAGGTAGGACACCTTATTTACATTTTCATAACGCGTGTAATTGGAACATTGTCGTCTGGTTGGTGTTGTGATTACAACATAAATTTATAAGCGATATCGTAGAAATGTACATTCGTAAACGAATCGTTGGGTTTTAAATTTTTTATATAATACGCCTTAGTTTCATATCCGATACGCATTATCCGTCTTAATGTTTGTATTTGCCTCTTGTATAGTTGACATAATTGCCGGTATAATATTGTAAATGCAACATTTTTATCGGAGCGTAATAAATTACGCTGGTATTTCATGTATTCGATATCGCCTAGTGTTCTCATTTTATAGAATTTATATACAGGATTATAACCCCCGTATTCTTCGTAAACTTCTTCAACACAGCCATTAAAAACTTTCAATTCCAATTGTACGGTATTATCCATTTTCTCTAATAATATTGGTACTTGTTTTTTCTGTTCAATTTCCAATTAGAATTTTCAAATCCATTACAATATGATTGTAGAAACGCATTTCCGTAAACGAATCGTTGATTTTAAAATGTTTTATAAAACTAGTTTTATGATGTTCCGGTAGTTGTTCTCCAATCCTATTTAGTCGCTTCGTTTCACGAATTTGATCCTTGTACCGGCGACATAATTGCCGGTATAATATTGTAAATGCAACGCTTTTATCGGAGCGTAATAAATTACGTTGATATTTCATGTATTCGATTCTGCATAATGTTTTCAATTTATAGTAATATTTTTCACCAAAGACATTACAAAATTCCAATTCCCATTCTATTTTATTATCCATTTTGTTATAATATTTGTATTGTTTTTTTCTGTTCAATTTTCAATTTTATAAAATTAGTTTGATAATGTTTTTTTTACAGTGTTTTAATGCTGTAGAAACACCGTGACTTATTAGATCGATTCTATCTTTGTAACTGACTTTCCGATTTGAATATTACTAAACGATAATACTTTCGAGCACGTAATCCCTTGTTAACC
This sequence comes from Conchocele bisecta, assembly GCA_029237695.1. Lineage (NCBI taxonomy): Eukaryota > Metazoa > Mollusca > Bivalvia > Lucinida > Thyasiridae > Conchocele > Conchocele bisecta. The sequence goes on from CM055267.1 coordinate 46,527,182, forward strand.
ATTCGATGAGTAGCCTGAGTGCCACCGCATGGTGGACATATCAATGACTCGGCTTTGGTCCCTACCCCACAATGCCGACATGGGCGAGGTGAAACGGAACCTCTTCGCATCCATGCACGGTGATGTTTGCAATATTCGTAAATACCGGTGCGAAAACACCTCTCGTGACTACCTGTCTTCAACCACGCACACTTAATTAGAACCATTATGTTTGTATATATATACGATATAACATAGGGATTTTTATCTCTAATAGGGTGTATCTTCTCATGTCATAAATATATGGTCTCGCGGTAGTAGTATATAAGAGTCACAAATGATACCATCATGCTGTGGAAGGTGCCGCGCGTAGCTGGCACCTTCCATAGGTGATGGTATCATTGTGACTCTTATATACTACTCAAGTACACACACATGCCAATTATAAACACTTCAGATTGTTTATAGAAAACTGTAGCTACATGACAAATACCTCAATAGCAATATTAACGAATTATGTTACAGGCCCTGAGAAATCGGACTTTGTGTAAGTTTGCATGTCCTACGTTTTATTATCTGGTACATTTATTATTCCAAATCGAACATATCCCACGAATCTGAACACGTATATTGTTGAAAACCGCAGTGTTTGATCTTTGTACGTGACTGCCATGCGCATAAGTGTGTGTAGGCTGCGTTGTGTGTCGGCTCCACGCCATATACTTTTATCGCGCGTTTACTCCATGGCATAGCATTTACCACGCCAATGTTGGAAATGTCATGGACTTCAGAACAGCTATATTCTATCAGACAATAGTTTCTACGTGCTCACCGAGCATACATACTTATATACAAATCCAAAACATTCTGAAATCCTTGCGACTAGTATTTAACACATAAAAGATGCATACATTTCAAATAGAACCGTATCTCTGTTTCATAACATACGACACTATGTTATGCCACACTGTTCCAGTCTATTGGTTACGCGTAGCTACACAAATATTACACCAGTCATACAGATGAAACATGGCAACTGGCAAGCATTGCAATAATTGTCTAGTGTCATACCGCTAAACACTTAGGTAACCAGATTTGCATTACAATATGTACTTTCCAATGTAGCGTGGACTATAATATATTGAACCAGCTACACAACGTTGTTTTCAATCATATTTCATTTATACTAAATTCAACTGATATTGAAACATTTAATATCCAATTCTACATGTCCTGGAAGTATTTCAACAGACCACTCCATTTTAAAGGATAAAGCATTGTACTAACTTAAAGTTAGTCACTGCCAGACATATAGTCAACGACAATTTCTACATATGACAATCATTGTAGTATAGTCCATAAACCGAGCGGGGATGTTCATCTGATGTTCGAATTGGCTATCATTTACTTACTATCAGGACATTTACTTCTGTTGGCGCCAACTAGTGCTGAGAGCGGATGATGTCAAATGCAGTTATGAGTAGTATTTTACTATATATGTTTAAGCGCTACTGATATTACTTTGAAGTACAATGTTGCTATGACGTGCTTGTAATTACATGGCATGTGTAAAAATATGTTGTACAGCACAGCACGTGACAGCTTCCACAATGCTACTCAATTTTACCATATTGTCACTTCTTTTGCAGCATTTGCTTTGTTTCATTGTACTTATGGGTGACCCTGTTACATGATTTTCGCACTATAAACTATAGTGTTGAGGTTTGTCACTGTCAGGGTGTTGGCTTATCAGCCGTTTTATTTCGTCACTGTACATTTCGTCTATGTTACTGTCTCTGTGCGCCATAATAAGAAGTTAAGGAGACGGTGCGGGCGTTGTAACGTTACGGTTTAACTGTCTCTTCGTACTATATTGATCCCTGTAGATTCGACGGTTGTGTGCCTCATTGGACTGTACGCGAGTGGCTGTTTGAACACATACGCAGTAGATATCCGTGTTTATATATTACATGTGTGGTTTATCTAAATGAATGTCGAAATAGTAACACATTCCGCGGTTGTGTGAAAAGTATTGTTATATGAAATATGTAGCAGTGATGCCTGTTAATGATAGACCCACACATGAAGCAACATGACGTATATGGATGTTCAATAAATATATATCGGAAGATTATAATCGACTCCTGCAAATAAGATCATGACTAGTGATTAAATAACATAGTTATTTCAGTATTAAAATAAGTTTCACAGGCAGCAGTACAATATGCTTCATGCTATTCGAAAACTGGGTATGGGCATGCGATACACGTACATGCATGTCGTTAACGTCATGTTCGTGAAATCCGCTTAGTGAAAATAGAAAATAGCCTGATGGAGTAGAGTAGTTTTAGACTTAATTATATATACTTCGCTAACACTTAAGTGCGTATGAAGCTATGTCTGTACTATTTCTATATCAGTGGAACAAAACATGTTTACTGTTTGATTTAATAAAGGCAATATACTGGATGTCATATCGCCCAACTTATAGGTTGAAGCTCAGAAATATTAATATGAAAAACATGTAATTGCATAATTTGAAATATTTCACCATCCCTGCGTAATATTACTGCTTTGGGAATTAAAATATACCAAAATCAAAGTAACAAAGTAGCTATGTCTGTTTCATACACATGCCGCACTTACTCAGGAATAGTGCATAGTATAATAAGTTCCAAATTATAAACCGTGTCATAACAGAGAAATAAACATTACGGTAACCGTCTTATCCAATAGTATGTAACCCATAATAATAAATTGCTGCAGTACAATGTGAACTTATGGCGGCCATCTTAGAATTTGGTTAACTAGTCATTTATCCAAGTATGTGCTACATTTGTTTTATTGTGTCAATGTAATACTGTTTACTTGCTTTAAATGATTAATGCTATCAAATAGATAATACGATGTAAATCGATGGGAAATCGTGATATATGGCGGCCATCTTGGATTTTGGTATGCAAAACAGTTATCCAAGTATGTTTTGTTATTGTCATGGCCATTTATTTTGTACGTATGATCGTACGTAAGTATGTTTTGAAATGTTTAATGATGATATATAAGTGACACGATGGCAAATTAACGGAGATTGTGATTGTTGGCAGCCAGTTTGGATTTATATACATCATTTCTCAAGTAATACATATGTATTGAAGTAGCATAACTTTTACTTCACTTATAAAATACAGTCCAATACGAATAAACCAATAACTGGTCCTATAAAATAGTTTTATATATGGTTTAATGTAGTGGGGTAAGATAGTGGTGTATTGGCCGCCATCTTGGATTTTGGCGGCCATTTTGAATGAAAATGTTCTAGTTCGATTGTATGTGTACATGCGGTTATGCGGAAGTTTTATGTGAACGATTGCAAAACAGCCCTCTTACGTGCAGAAATGTTGCACTTAGGAGGGGGGGGGGGTCCACTTATAGGGGCATAACAGCTTAAACGAAGACTTATAAATTGTTATCATGCGGAAATGATATGCTGGGATATATAAGAAAACATAGTGGAAATTTGCAACACCCCCCCCCCCCCAGGGGGTAAGGTGCCTCCTCTTGGCTCACCCACTAATACAGAGACTTACTGTTTGGAGTACTGGTTACTGCCAGGAACGAATGCATTCGATTCTTTCTTTTCCAGGTCACGCTTATCTGGAAAACAAACATACATGAAATAATTCGCTATATATATAATTACAGTTTTGTAATTATACGTATATGTAATTTGTTAAGTAAAATGGTAGACCCTGATAGAATTATACACATTACCACAATCGCGTATTGCTGGCCATCCTTTTTCAGACGGTAATACGCATATTTCACTGACCGAATGGCGAACAACGTATGTCATGCACAGGCTGATCTGGGGCTACGCTGGTCACAAATGTCGCAGTTTCTCTGCCGGGTTGTGGGGCATATGCACATCCAAGAAATCGAAAGGTTTTATCACAAGCGTAGGTGCAATGGACCGGCAAAGAGTCTGAACCATAATTGCGAATGGAGCAATCGCGATCATAAATGTTACTTTTCAGGTAGCTATATTGTCCTTAAAATATTTCCGTGGGGCAAATTGTCTGAACCATGATTGATACTGGAAGCAATAATAGTGGAAGCTAGATTGTCCTTAGCCTTTTGAACCCGAAATCCCACTATAGTGGTTTATGCAAACAGTGCAGATCCAGATGAGCCGCCTCGTAACGAGCAGTCTCATCAGGATCTGTACTTTTTTAAATTTTCATATTTTTGAGAACAAAAAATACCCTCTTTTCATACATTGACTAGTCTGAAAATCATTTTGTGATGATTGGATTGGCTGCAAAATTAACATATCAAAATCCATTCCAGTTACTTAGGGGTGAAAGGGTTAAACTATTGCCGTGGGGCAGAGACTGAATCATGATTGAGACTGGAAGCAATCGTGATAAATAAATGTTACTTTTCAGGTAGCTATACAATCAGTGTAGTTGTGTTCACGGATCAACACTGATTATGTGTGTCAAATGATGGTCATATCATTGTTTGACTTCAGTAATGAGCGTTGATCTGATTGGATGTTATAGTCATCGCTGCTGAACGAATACTCTGAAACCTATCTAAACCGGACACCTGAGAAGTCCCCAGGGTGTCCGGTTTGGAGAGATCCCAAGCCAATTCAGGAATATAAGCTCGCATCAAGATGTGTCAGCCTTGTTGACTGATATCATAATGAACTCGGCATAACCTCATTTGAGATACAGTTTAATATTAAACTACATGTAGTTTAATAAATATTACCAGTTCAAACATGCTGGTTAATCAGCAACGATACGCATACAAAGTTTTGCTGTCGCTATTAACAAACATAATATATGTTAAATGGTTTTATGAGATAATTGGTTTCAACCAGACTTATCATTAAACAATGGCTTACAGAATACTAGTACCGCCAGCGAGGCTACATGGGTGGATATGGAGAGGTGGTTCCGTGGTTGCAACCGCCCCCGCCCCCCGTTCAGCCACGGAGTTTACATAGATCACAGTTTACCACCAGTTGGAGTCTGAATTTAAATGCCGTAAAACACAGGAAAGTGCATTTCGAAGAGCTCAAAAATAGGACAACCCCCTAGTTGCGAACGGCAACTCTTGCAATCACTCCCGTACCGTCCGTAGCTAGCTACGGACGGTACGGGAGTAGATTGCAAGAGTTACCTTCGCAATTAGACAACCCCCGTTCCCCAAATGCTGAATCCGCCCCTGGGGTATGAGGCCATGTTTGTTAACGCAGCCACCTTGGCATTGGCATATAGAGGTCATAAATTGGCAACCGCATGACAGAGGAACATGAAACATAATTTATAAGATATTTACCCAAAGGTTTGAAAATGCAATAAATCGGACCTAACAAGGGCTGGGATCAACAGGTCGTTGACTTGTTACATCATGGTAGAGAACCACCAGAGGAAAGGATATGTGATCTATCAAGATCTTGTGAAAGTAAACGGCAGTAATGCTATGAGGAACGATGTGAAATTATTTATCAAAGACGTGGATGACATCGCCTTAGTTAGTGACGGGAAGTTCCCTAGCCGCAGTCACCCATAGGAAACTAGATTGGTCAGTAAGCGAGGCTTACGGAATACCCCCCGCGTGGGCCCAGGTACCCCTCAATATGTAAAATTTTCCAAGTGTGTGGGCTTGTGACCTTGACTCTGGGCTTAGCGGGGGCGGCACGAACGTGAATGTGAAGCACATCCGAGCAAGGAAATATAAGTTATAACCGATTTATCTGATGTTAAGTTTTGTAAAGATACTAAATATGTGATCTTAACCTTGGAATCAGCAGGGATATGTCACAGCACCATAGTAGAGCCTTAGCGGAATGCATGCATGCCAAATATTAAGAATTTTTAGATGAAGTTTATAACATGTTTCTCTGAGTTAAGTTTTTAAGTAAAGAGACCATGTATTTGACCTTAATTGGGACAGCGGGGGTTGGAACGGTCGTGGATTTGGCACAGCATGGTATAGAGCCTTACAGGAATGCTGTGTGAAATATTAAGCTTTTAAGATGAAGGGAATAAAGAAGTTAACCAATATTTCTCTGATGTTAAGTTTTGTAAAGAGACTAAGTATTTGACCTTGACCTTGGGATCAGCCGGGTTGGACGGTCGTGGATTTGGCACAGCATGGTAGTAGAGCCTTAGAATGCATGTGTGAAATATTAAGCATTTTAGATGAAGGAAATAGAAGTTATAACAATATTCCTCTGATGTTAAGTTTTGTACTAAGTATTTGACCTTGACCTTGGGATCAGCGGGGGTTGGACGGTCGTGGATTTGGCACAGCATGGTAGTAGAGCCTTACAGGAATGCATGTGTGAAATATTAAGCATTTTAGGTGAAGGAAATAGAAGTTATAACAATATTTCTCTGATGTTAAGTTTACGGACGCACGGACGGACGGACGGACGGACGGACGGACAACCTGACTCCAGTATACGCCCCCCACCCCCACAACTCGTTGCGGGGGGTATAAATACGTTACGAGTGTTTTGACAGAACTCACACAACACAACGAGTGCATATCACGTTCTTATTGCAAACACTTAAACGTACACGTAAACATGTACATGATAAAATAACTCCAAAATAACTATGCACCTGATACAGCCTAGAAATCTACACAGTCTATTCATCGACATTAATTGTCCAATAGTCCTGCACAAACCAGCGCTTATTGTATACATCCCGCTGCTGGTCACTAGCAAGACAACCTGGCCAAGTGGACGTGTTCACCAGCATAGCCACTGACCCGCTAGTAATATAATGCATTTGACACGAAAGTACGCAAGTGTGATACCTGACACAACTGTGGCCTTTGATATAAAGTACACAGCTGACAAAGTGATACACTGTTCCTAATGGCATTTAGTTGCACATTTCCACTGTTGCCTCTATACTGTATATTTCTATGATATAGTCTGTGTAATCACACATGTACAACGAGTTGCGCCTATGCTAAAACGGGCCTATTGTAACATGTACATGTACCAGTATAGATCACGTCCACGTTGGGTCCTACTACGCCAATGCATGTAGCACCAACATACCCTGGTCAGCGTATATGTATGTTCAGTGCTAATTAACAGTGTCTACCACAAGACATCCACATCACCACTTTCTCGCTCATAAGCTGGATAAATACAGTAGTGTAGCTGGTTACACGATGCCCACTTGAACCCCGAACTTAAATTAGAAACAGGTGAACGCGGTTCGGCGATTGACCCTTAGGAAGTGGAAAAGAAGATTGTCGTCTGTTGTTGTTTTGTATCTTGTCTTCATTCTAAGTAGTGATATGGTTTGACAACACTTTAGAATCGTTTCCACTGAAGATGATTACGGAGTGTTGTCAAACCATAAGTTTGGTGGGAAAAACCGAAAGTAGTAAATAAGCAGCAGACGACTAAATTTAATTCATCACTCTAATGGTTAATGCTTTACCTGATTAGCTACATATATTAGATGTTAAATTACTTGTACATTAATATTGCATGTACCATGCGGCCCAGACTACTTGTACATAAAGAGACTCACTACATGACTGCAAGGATCTCCGCATGATCATGACCTACCCAGTAGTATAGAGGGAGTCAAAATGATACCACCTACGTTGGAATCATTTCCAACCCCATATACTACCCCCACCACCCCCGAAAAATCAAAAATTGGTTAACGAGGAAATTGTCTCCCGACAGCAAATTCATGAATTTTGGAGAAATCATTAATGCAATTTCAATGTGCCCACGAGTGATAGTTTATATTCCAAAACCCCTTTTTCTCCTCCAATATAGCTAATTTATTTCGCATATCAGAAACTAATTCTACCAGCTCTAGTCTACCACGTTCACCTTTAGCCACCTGACAGCGTAGTTGCTTATGTCTACAAAGAGTTTGGGCACTAACGAATTTACAAGGGCATCTGGGGCATTGAATTGCGGTATGGGGGGGGGGGGACACAAGGAATTTTTCTACGTCTCGCTAGATGCCTTCGTAGATAGTCTTTACACGTAAACGTCTTACAACAAGTCTCACACTCCATTATATATGTATATGTATATGTTTATATTCAATTGGACGTGAAAAAAACATAATGTTTTCACGACCAATTGAACAGATACATTTCATAGGTTATAACAATAGAAACTATGATAACGCCAGAAATCGAAAGTTTGAGAAGAGAAGCCGAATCTCTAGGGATTACTTATAGTAAACGGTTGAGAGTTAGGGGGTTGACAAATCTGATAAACGCCACAAAGAATGAAGCGTTTATGAAGCGGTTTACCAGCGCCCACAAACGAGGAGCCTTTAAAGACCTCTCACTAGCAGAGGAAGTTGGTAGCAGAATTCAAAAAGAAAGTATTGCGGGGTTAAGGGCTAGTGTAATAAAACCTTCAAGCACCAATAATTTGTCCCAAATTAGACGCACAGGTGGCCCAATACAAAATAATAAGATAAAATCTATCGTTCGCGCGATAGTGGTAGAAGTTGAAGAAATATTGTGGGCTCGTGATGAAACATTGGAAAAGGTAGAAAATGGAAGACGGGTAGTTACATTATCCTTTCGTCAAAACATTGACATCAACGAGTCTGAACGCATATCCGATAAACTCGCTCCGTATCTAACAACAAATCTTTATTTGAGATATTCATATTCTTACAAGCTAGAACATATGGAGGAAACTAAAAATGGAAAACCTATAACTCTAATATTTCACAAAAATCTCGGTGGTAGCGAACCACTATTATCAATGAAAACCGTAAAAAATGGCTGTCAGATAAGGAGCAAACACGAATAATGTCGGATAAAATAGACAGACCAAATACAAAGTGGAAGTTTGTAAGATGGGTAGAGGTTTTTGTAAAGCTAATACAGGGCAATAGTGGAATAGATTTAGGACTACAATCCAAAGAAGCAGCGGGGAGGGAGAAACTTCCAGAAGTGGTTGAAGAATAAAAAAAGGTATGCATTCTTTAGATAAGTATAATGACGACCTTTGTCTGTTCAGATGTTTAGCGATGCATATGACAGGTAAAATACCTGACAGATGTACGGACAAGGCGAAAGAGTTTAGTAAGCAATATTTCGGTAGTAATGTTGTTTCACCAATTCCTTTTTCAGATCTAAAAAAAAAAAAAGGTTGAAGAGTTTTTTAAAATCGGTATAGAAGTATATCAACCGACCACCTAAATGGCGTATGGTGGTTGAAAAAGGTACCAGCGCACTACAAGGAAATAGGTAATAAACCAATGACAATAGGACTGTTTAATAATCACGCATTTCTGATAAAAAAACCTTAAAAACCTATCTAAAATTTAAGCCTGCGATAATTGCAAACAGAAATTCACGAAAGCGAGTAATATGAAGAGACACGGACCAAAATGTATGAAAGGTGAGACAAAAGTAATATGTGATGGTAATTATTTAAAGCGCCCGCGTTCGTCGTTCGAGAAAGCGTTCTACCCAAAATGTTCTAACAGTTATGGGGCGATCGATTGGATGTACTCTGTGGAAAAGCGGGGGGGGGGGGAATTCACATTACCACGAACAGTGCGGACACGGGGGTGAAAGATGGATTTTAGGAGCTCCAGTAGATGGATACTGCAAAGAAAACAATACCGTATATCAATATCACGGCTGTTACTGGCACGGGTGTGAGATTCATGCAAAGCATAGAAAAAAAGAACGCTCATCCACTATGAGAAGAGATACATTTATTAGAAGAAGCAAAGAATTCAACCTAGTAGTTATGTGGGAATGCGAATTCCAAAGAACGGGTAAAGATATAAAGATCGGTTGCGACACTACTCTTTATCCATATCAAGATAGTATATGATTTTGAGGCGTATCTCAACCCAGAATTTTACAACGCTAGGTAATAGTTTAGAGTACGAAGCTGAGCACGTTCCGGTAAGTGTTAGTATAGGAGGATAATTTCTCAGAACAGTAACTCATATTTGTGATAAAAGATCCTGCAAAAACTTATAGAAAAATTCGTAGAAGATTTGAAAGTCAGGGCAAAAGCTATAAGAGAAGAAGTGTGGTTAAGATATGGGTTTAATACAGAACATTTACGTAAAAACCAAATCGCCAAGATCGAACAGTGGATAGAGCAAGTACCGGTTATAGGTTTTAACAGCAGTAAGTACGATATGAACTTAATAAAGAAATATTTAGTAGGCGAATTGGCATCAACAACAAAAAATGTAATGGTCGGAAAACGGGCAAACGAAACAATATTTCTATTTACTCCGGAGTTTAGATTTCTTGATGTAATACTTTACCTAGGACCGGGTGTAAGTTACGATGTTGGAATTTTACTACGAATTTCTCGACAAATACGTAAAAAGAGAAGACTTTGAATTAATACAGATGGACACGGATAGTATGTATATAGGAGTTAATGAAAAAACGATAGAGGAATTGATTAGACCCAACTTACTAGACGAGTTTGAAAAAGAAAAAAAGAAATGGTTGGCTTGGGATAAATGGAGCGAAAGAGAGCCAGGACTTTTCAAAATGGAATTTAGCGGAGATAGGGCGATAGCGTTATCTAGTAAGTGTTATTTCGTAGAAACAAAAATTTAATTCAATTAATAAAAAACTCTGCGAAAGGAATGTCCAAGAGAACTAACAATTTAAATTGGGATAGATATAAACGAGTACTAAGTGAAACTACAGAAGATGGACATTATAGATGTAGCACAAAATAGAGGATTTAAAATGAAAGACGGCGTTATGAAAACGTACAGTCAACACAAATTAGGACTCTCGGCGTACTACGATAAAAGACGCGTGTTACCAGACAGAATACATACAGAACCTCTCTTGATTTAAGCAATCGGGGGTAGCTGGGTGCCAGAAGGTACCATAAGAAGTTCTTCGCGAACAAAACCACGAGATGGACCATCAGCCAAATAGTAGAGCACGGGCTCATCGGGTTTGGTAATAGAGCGATCCAGATGATATACATTCTGAAACCACACGGGATCAGTCGCGCGGCGGCTGCCACCTTCGAGCTCTCCCGGTTGATAGAGGTACCGGACGTCAACATCCGATGGAAGTCGTTGCTCCTCTAATCCAACGGGTCGCCCGTGCGAGACGGCAGAGGGCTTGCTCGTCACCATTTTAGACATGATGGCATCTACGGGCTTCTTACCTATCAATCTGGTCACCTCTCCGTTCAGTGCGGAGACCACGGCGGGCAGTCTGGCCACCCACTCGGTCGATCGCGTATGAGGGTCTACAAGCTCTTTCGCATATTGATGACCAAACAGCCTCTCAGCTAGGGTTCGATTGAACCGCTCCACGACCCCCTGGTCCCGGTGGATGTTGACGCGGTCGCGTCTGATAGAAACTTTGTGCTTAGACAATAAATGAGAGACCGCGCCCATGAACTCGCGGCCGGGATCGACCTGGAGAAGATTCGGCCATTTGAGAGGACTCCTCTTATATATTCGGGAAAGAGCCTCGGCCACCTCCTTAGACTCTTTAGTGGCCAAGGGCTCAGCCCCCTTATAACGACTCGCTACGTCAACGAATGTCAGTGCGTACTTGTACGTCTTGCGACCGACGCGATCGTGAGGGAGAAACAGGAGATCCGCTTGGTGAACTTGGTTCGGCACCGGCACATCGAATTTCGGGCGCGGAATATTGTGAGGCGCGGGTAAATAGATCTGCCAGATGGCCTGCTTCTTGAGCCATTCCTTGACAACGTTTTCTGAAACCTTGGTCGCCGCCGCGAGGTTCTTGATGGCCGCGAGTGCCTTCCAGTAGCCACGTGGGCTATAGTATGTATTCGCTAGCTTGCGCGTTAGTTTGGTATCAAGTTTGTGCGTCTTCATCGTATGCGAAGTATTCTAATATATCGGACAATCTCCAACATGCCCTCGCCAGTTCGTCCGGTAACTGCGTCGTTAATAATAAACCTTTGTTGGAAGTACAATCACATTTGGAGGTTAAGTTCTGAAGGAACTCGGAGGAATCTAATTCATCGATTGGAGTTGAGGAGGAATCTAACATCCGCTTTGCGAAAAGGGTGGCCGCTTTTTCGTCCTCGCGCCACGTTTCGAGAGAGAATCTCGGGCAGACGAATCATCACCCTTTGCGCCAGCTAATACGTGCTTAAGGGCAGTGTAGCCTATATCGATCGTAGCAAAATAAAGATCGTCAACTAACATCGTTTATATATATATATTTATAAAAAAAATGTTTTTTAAATAATTAATTAATTTGAAATCTCGATTGAATATAGTAGCTGAAGAGACCCACCACACCCATTCCCACGACGATGAACGCGATCTCGCGGTCTTTTTGGGCCTCTGACGGTACATATAAATCTGAAAGTCGGGGCTCGGGATCCATTGGATCGAGACTTTTCTGCGGATATGCCAGCGTGTACTCGCGGTTGGCTTCTTCAACGTTCTGGAAAGTTTGCGCGGCGTGATTCTCGCGGCGAAGCTCTTCGTTGACCCAGTCTAGATGGGCGGTCCGTTTTTTCGACCATGCTTCCTTTGCGCTATTGAGTTGTACTACAGCTAAATCGTGACGCTTCCGCTCCTCATCCACGTTCGAGCTTCTCATTTTCGAGAATATAAAGTTGCTACCGCTGAATGCCAATGCGTTTACAAGCGCACCACCTATCATTATTCCGATCTAAGCCATTATTTCCATATATTAGTGGGTAGAATTGCAGCTTTAATTAGAGCATCTCGAACAAATATTGCGCTCGCTACATCCAAGGTCATGAAAACTACGTCTCTCACGGTAAAGTCCGATTTGGTAGAGGGTCCTCCTGAGATTATCTTTGATAGTCGAGCCGATCCGATACTGAGGCCCGATATCACCACGCCGTGATAAAGTCCATTCACAAACGTTTTACCAATGTTTTCAGCCATTGTTATAATTATTGCATATAAAAGGGATCGCGATCAATGTTTAAATGGGGTGCATCCAATCGTGATTGGTGTTTCGTAACTTTTTTAGGAACCGCCGTTGGAGTTGGGGTTCTGTTGTTGAAATGGTAAAGCACACACAGGGTGCCCACAACTGTCAGACCACCACCAACAACCCACGGGATCCAATCAGTATTGGGAGTTGGATTCAACAGTGTTGAGTGCGCTTCCAATTCAATCGGGGGTGTTGTTGCAATTCCCGATTGCTCTGTCTTCAGAAGTTTTGCTGTCTCCGTCCCCGATTGCAACGACTGTTTGGCCTCCCGAAGCTCGGCGAGTATTTTATTTTGTTTAACTTTTCGGGTGGCAGCCGCCGCCCGCCCAGCTGTCTGTCTTTTTGTGTTTTTATGTCGTGCAACCCCCAACTCCAATCGCGATTGGGTTGGAGTTGGAAGTGCTGCAATCGGGTTCGATTGGGTTGGAGATTGTGGTTCCGTCACTCTCGCAGGTATGTCTTGTGTCATCATCATTTACAATATTAATATCTGAGCTTATAGTTCGTGGGCATATATGTTCAAATTGACAGTGTTTACCCGTGGTCAACGCGGTTGTCAGCGGAGCTAAGTACATTCCAAACTTGTGATAAATTGAGCAGCAGGCTGTTCTAAGAGTGTGTCCTATAAAAGGGTCAGTCTCTAGATCGCGAATCAATCCCGCGGTGTTTGGTATAAGGAGAAGTATACTACGGTTGTTGCGTACAAATGAATAGCCGCTGATCCGAGAGTTTTTGTCATCTCCGCACCTAACCTAGATTCGTATCGCGCATACAATTTATCGATCTCCGCATCTAACATCTTATCCACCTGAAAAACTGAGAGACGCCTACCGAGATAATGCTCCGATTGTCTCCCAGCAACCAGCGCAGCTAGCCGCTCTCGTCGCGCCGCATTTTCATTCGTATCGGCCCCAATCGCGATTGGAGTTGCACTCAACACTGTTGAACCCGATTGCTCCAACTCCAATTGGCTTGAGGTTTCAGTTCCTCCCAATTCACGATTGGGCACGAGTGTTTCTTCCATTAGCTGATCGAGAAGTTCGTCGCAGTTCATTATTGCTAATTTTCTTTTAACTATTCTAACAAGTCTCATCACTTTAACATATTGCATAGCGCACCACCCGATACTTATGATCACCGTTATGCTCGCAACAAAGCTCGCAACGGAGCACCATATTGTTAATATTGTTAACCATTGTTCAGCATTTGTTCAACATTTGTTAAGCATTTGTTCAGCAATTGTTCAGCATTGTTCAGCATTGTTAAGCATTTACTCAGCAGTTGCTAACGAGCGTTAAGTAATTGCTAATTAATTTTAAGACAATTAATTAATTGATAACTTTATAAGCAGTTGGTTGATCAGTCTTTAGCAGAAGCTTGGCGTGCTTAGTTCCCGAAAATATCTGTCGAACCTCCAGGCGCTCCTCGAGCGTTGGGATAACGTCGTTCTCTCTCATCGAATGAGTCTCGGTCCTTGCAGTGAAAGAGGGCGACCCATTTAGTTTGCTCACGCAGATCCTTGAGGACCGCGTTGTATTTTTGAGTGGAGATCCATACGCTTTGCCTCGCATGGCGACCAGAAAATGCGAGCTCGGAGAGCATGTCCTTCTTTTTGGTCATCGCCGCCTTGGCCGAGCAGTCGTCAATCACGTATAGGGTGGGCTCGCCCTGGAATCTTTGATATAAACCACGCAGCCAATCGTGAAGCCTGTCGCCGGGGTCAATAACGTATACCTCAGGGTCGGTCCATATCCACGGGCGCCGCTGATAAGTATCGTTGTGCAGCACAGTGGGACATAGAATCACAATGTGACGAAAGGCATCGCGGTAGGACCTCTCGAGTAAGTCGAGTATGAAAACCGTTTTTCCACATCCTGTCTGCCCACATATTATGGCAGAGTGGGCATCTCCAATCGTGAATTGGTATTGATTTTTAGTAGATCGCTGATACGTATCGGCCATCTTCGATGCTCAGTTGTGCGTCTGTAATTATATATAAGTACACGTTCAATGCGCCATTTCCATCCGCCTCTTTGGTTATCTGGATCGTCACACCCTCGCTAGCGTTCTCAACTTGACGTCCGCTACAGTGCATTTGGTCGTCGTCGCTGGCTCGCATGTCTATCCATAACGCGTATTTGGTAGTCAGGAACACCGCGAGGGAGACGGCCGAGAGCTGCAGGTCTTTGGCAAACGCGGCAACCTCCGGAGAGCGTTTAGAGCCGGCAGCAAACTGCTTTCTTACTTCGTCTCACTGCTGGTGCGCGCGAAAGCCCGCGCTGTAGAGTTGATTGGGAACTCCCTCGATCGTCACCTCTACCTTCGTGATTTTGGGGTTATAGAATTTGTCGGTTTTTCTAGCACCGAGCGCGAACCGAGCATCCTCGAACAGAATCAGTATACCTTTCATAGAGCGGGCGGGGACGTTGACATTATTATTCCACAATGTGTCGCTTTTGTCTTTCTTCATCTTGCGATGGCGAAGAACTCGGTCGTAAAGTATGGCAACGCGCCCGGCGTACTGGGTTCTGATCAATCGCGCGAGTTCGGACATCGTGACCATGTCGTACTCCAGCGAAACATTGTCGATCGTATACGTCGACAACATGTCGGTGGCTATGAGAGCTCGCCCGTAGTCGATGAATGTTAGTTCGTATTCGAGGCGGTCCGCCAAAGCACTCTGATAGTATGGCATGTGACTCTCCAGCAACTCAAAGTCGAGCGGGATGTAGAAGCGGTTGCCGTAAGCGGCCGCGATCGCGTTGTCGCTCGCGTTGTTATCTGCCTTGTTACCAGCCCCGATTCTAAGTTTGGTTACGTTCTTATTTTTACTGGTGTCAATACCCTGATAGATCGCGTGTTCGCGCTCTTGCGCCGTCTTCCACAGGTCCTGATAGGTAGACGTCGCTGTCACCTCATTACCAGAAATCTTTATCATGGTCTTCTTGACTATGGCGCGACCCAGGTTCTGAACGACGGTTCGGTCCGCGTCTGTCGACGTTAGCGAAATAGTGAAAGCGAGGCGAACAGTACCCGGCACAATGACGTCGCTAGCTCCTAGGTTGGGGAAGCGGACTAAGAGCTACTGGTTCTGGTCGATCGTCGATGGGTTGTTCGTAATAACGACGCTCTGTCTCACGCCTTTTGCCCCGAGGGGCTCACGCAGTCTGCGGTATGGATTGAGTTTGCGACCGTATTGACTCGAAGACATAATTTAGTGAAACTATTAAACTCGTATGGTTTTGTCTTTAATACATAATTATAAAGATGGCTGATTACGATATTGACATGGATGAAATCGGTAGAGACGATGATTATGATGATGATGACATCAATGATAACGAAACGCCCTTCATAGAGACTCCAGTTCCAATCCAATCGCAATTGGGGGAAATAGGTGGCGCTACCACTAGTCAAAGTCGGGAATTACTCGAGGGAGCTGTAAACGACTACTACAACACTTTGATAGAAAAAGGTCTGGTCCCATCTGTCGGTCGCGACTACTCCAACGGTAGATTGCGACGAAAAGCAGCATCAAATCTCCCAATAGTCAACACGAGGACATGTAAACCCCTAGCGCTGAGCACCAATGCCGGAAACCCGGGCGGTGGCCAAATCTTAAGGAACGAACTCGGATTTCCAGATTGGAAGCGTGGTAAAACAATTATGCCAACCCGCGCTGTAGAGGCCCTACAGTATACCGACGAAACGATGGCGAAGACGGCCGCCGCGATAGAAACGGTAGAGCTCAGCGAGGTCCCTCAAATAGCCACCGACGCTATTAACACGATGGAGACCACATTCAGCGAAAACGAAATACTCAACGATGACCCACCGTTACCTCTTCGCGAACTCCGTGGACTCGATAAGGCTCTGCAAACGGTCCGGGGCGAACTGGTCCTTAACCTCCAAACTCTCGTCGCTGGATGAACATATCGCGCTAGAAGAAAGAAAACTGAAGGAAGCCGGTGGCGATATAGAATCTACCGAGCGGATCACCGAACGACTGCGGTCTTTGCGGGACGAAAGAGAAGCTCGCTTGGAGGCTGCATCGGCTAACCGTGAGGCTCTCCGCACACAAATAAGTCGGATCCGCGAAACAATCTCGAAGGTCCTGCACGAGGAGACGACACTCGGTGAGCGTCTTCGCACTCTGTTCAGAGAGCAGGGCATCACAATAGTAAGCATCCTCACAGCTTTCGGTATGACTATATCTACCATAGTTCTAGCTTTCACTGGTGGCGCGGCGCCACCACCCGCGCCACCACCCGCACCAGCACCCGCACCAGCATCCGGTGTAGCCAAGGAGTGGGTAAAAAAACAACTAACGCGAGTAGTCCGATCACCACGAGGGCGACGACGAGCCCTAATTTCTCCTCCTCGTGGGTTGTGCTTCCAATCTCGATTGGTGTTCCATTGTTGATGATTGGATTGGGGGAACTTGATGGTGCATCCAATTTGCGAATTGGGTTCAACGGAGGTGCATCCAATTCGTGAATCCGCTCCGGATCATCTTGGGTGGGAGCTTGATGATACCCGTGTTCACGTTCCCGTTGCGGCCGATTTTTTGATTGGCGGTGGCGACTACGATCTGATTATTGTAACCGTCAACCGTAGTAGTCTCGTAGTATCATATTACTCGGCGCCATATAAAGACCTATTCCAAATGCGTAGTCTACCGGGGTGCGGGCAGTCTGTAAAACGTCTTGATAATTCTGGATCGCCTTCTGGAGGTCCACCTTAGCTGAGATGGCGTCCTCGACAAGTGCCAAGAACTGTTTTTGTGCGTCAAAGGCAGTTCCCATGCCCAGTATAGCGCTGCGCGTTTGCTTCTGTGAGGCGAGGATTGCCCATACGTATACGCGAATGGATTCGTAGAGGCGAATAACCCCACCCTGCGTAAATCCAGTGCTTTCATCTAACATAAAGGTGGTCCACGCATTTCGCATCTATGGAGTATCACCCAGGTCTAGGTATTCCACGTGGGCTACTTTAGTAGGTAGCCAATGACAATAACCGTCTTTACACGCAAGCCCACCAAGCACTTCATCACAGAACGTCATATTATTCAACTTATAATTATATTTAGTCCATGTTGCCATTTTTCTAACTGGTGGTGGGGTAGCTCCGCGAGCACTCCACAACCCTGAGAAATATGCGGGGACTTTATCCAGATGCTCACCACTAACTAAGCCTTTAAGGTGAACTAACCCTAAACGTTGTTGGTGTATACTTTCTGTCTCCAGTCCGCGTCTTTTGGTACCCCAAATTCGTTACACAATCTTTCGAACGCCCTACGGTCGTATGTGTTGGAAATGGGATCCCAGCCGTCGTCTTGAGGTAGTGGAATACCTAGTTCTTTGAGAATCCTCCTAATTGTGTAATACACGTGGAAGTTGTAGACACTTCGGAGCATGACATTCTTGGATGTCAGATGGTCTTGATGCGAAACTCCGCATCCGGCCGTTGCGCACCATACAGCGAAATTTAGCTGGTTCTGCCAGAAGTTCATATGGGAAAAATCCCATCTTAGTATTACATCTTGACTAGTAGTCTTTGGAACTACATATTTCTCAAACGTGTTAGGGAAATTGGTGGTAAAGCCACTTTTCGGTCTAACTGTTACAGTTGGGTGTACAAGGGGGTTAACAACGTCTTTTTGAGTGTATTTACCTCCGACCGCGTACTTTGCATTATAATTGAAGCTAAATGCTTTGGTATCCATTGAAAGATATTATTATGTTTGCTACTATCACTAATGTTCAAAAAGAGAGTTGTGAACTTCAAAAGTCAATCGACAACTGCTGCGGAAAACGCCGGGTAGGCCTCAGATCAATCACCTTCACGGTTGGGTGGAAAAACATTGAAACGTTCGAGTCTATCGATTCCGGAGATGCTGTAGATATTTTCGATATTCTCGAGGGCACCGATCCTACAGACGTAGGGAGACGCTTTCTGGAAACAACTGCCGCATTATTTCCTGGCCTTTGGGGTTTCGGAGATGTTCAAGCTTTAATCGCGACGAATATGCCTGGTAAGGGCACTCTCGCAATCTCAAAATCCACGGGGCATGCGACATTGTCCGTTGAAAAAAAATTAAGGATCTCCCCGCGGTTGGCCTCAATGTTAGGATTTAAATTTGCACCCCCTTACAACGAGGATGAAGGGTTTAAGTTCCCGTTGAAATTTGTCTTCCCCGTGGGCGAGCACCGCGGCGATACCGCGGTGAATTTTGCCTTCACGAAAACTCTCAGGGTACACCTGGATCGGGTGAACACATCGTACAACATGGTAGACGGATCCCCCAGCACATTACTGAAAACCGTGCAAGCCAGCGATTGTTTCTTTGGGGAGACTGTGACCTTAGACTTCCCACACCCCGAGATGAAAGTTTTGGAATCGGGACACATCCACGAATTTACGGTCTCTATTCTCGATGATCAAGTGAGAAAGTTGAAGAACTATTACCCGATTTCGGTCGTTCTCGAAATTTCCAATTGAGTATAGGTGCCCAAATATTATAGTTTAATTTTAAAGAAAATTATTATGAGTATATACGGACCAGGTAGTTCTTCCGTTTGGGTGACAAATTCAAAGTATTTGGAACCGGCAGAAGGGGGATTCATCCCGACAGAGAGCGACTTTTTAACTACCCAAAAAACAAAGGCCTTGATCAATATAACTATATCGAAGGCCACAAACGGGATTCACAAGAGTCTACTATCACAACTTAGAGAATATGCCCTGGCTGTGAATACACAAAGTCGTGAAGAAACGCATACAGAACTAAACGAACTAGGTGAAAAAATAACCACATTTCGGGAAGAGGCACGGTTGGGGATTGAGGGAGTCCAAACGGGTATTGAGAAAGCCCGAGAAGACCACCAGGCGGACCTTACGGAGGCGTATGGGATGTTGCGCTCAGAGGATCATGCAGCAGTTGCTGAACTAGGATTAAAAATAACAAAATTTCGGAAAGAGACCCGGTTGGATCTTGATGGAGTCCGAACGGGTATTGAGAAAGCCCGAGAAGACCACCAGGCGGCCCTTACGGAGGCTTATAGGGTGTTGCGCTCAGAGGACTCTCCCAACAGAGAAGCAGCGCTTGCTGAACTAGGCGAAAAAATAACAAAATTTCGAAAAAAGGCCCGGTTGGGGGTTGAGAAAGTCCGAGAAGACCACCAGGCGGCCCTTACGGAGGCTTATAGGGTGTTGCGCTCAGAGGACTCTCCCAACGGAGAAGCAGCACTTACTGAACTAGAAGAAAAAATAACAGAATTTCGGGAAGAGGCCCGAACGGTTATTAAGAAAGCCCGAGAAGACCACCAGGCGGCCCTTACTGAGGCTTATAGGGTGTTGCGCTCAGAGGACTCTCTCATCAGAGAAGCGGCACTTACCGAACTAGGTGAACAAATAACAGAATTCCGGAAAGAGACCCGGTTGGATCTTGATGGAGTCCGAACGGGTATTGAGGGAGTCCGAGAAGACCACCAGGCGGCCCTTACAGAGGCGTATGGGGTGTTGCGCTCAGAAGACTCTGTAGCACTTACTGAACTAGATGGAAAAATAACCGAAGTTTCCGAAAAACTGAAACGTGTTCGTCGAGCTGCGACCAAAGCGCTTGAGGAGACCTCTGAAAAGATTCGTGCTGAGGCCCATATCTCTATCGGGGGGTTTGCCGGATTGGTAGAAACATTGAAAACGCAAAAACGTGTCATCACAGTTTGGGCTGAGAAGCGGGGCCCATTGACTGCGGGGCTCTATGAATATTCGTTCGGTGCCAAAGCGAGCAATAAATATGCGGGATACGCCATGCCAGCTACAGGTACACTTCTCCGAATGGCTGTCTGCTCAGTTAATGCTAATGGTAAATCTATGGGCGCGGTCGTGATAAATCTTGTTGTTTTTTTTTTTTTTTTTTTGCTTATATTTAACGGCAGCACTGGCTCTAGGACCTTGCATGCCGTCTCCCAAGAATGGGAGAAAGAACGGAGGTAGAGATGTTTTGAGAGAAGCCGGTAATTCGTATTTACAGAGCAACTACGAATTATCGGTACCCATTCACAGCTGGGTGAACTGGAGCAGTGTGGATAAAGTGTCTTGCTCAAGGACACAACGCAGCGCCTCCGGTGAGGCTCGAACCCACGACCTTTAGATCAGCAGTCTGACGCTCTAACCACTAGGCCACTGCGCTCCACTAAATCTTGTTGTAAGGCAAACAAACGTATATATAGTTATCAGTTTTTTCATATACAACATACAAATGGTGTGCAAATTATAATTATTTATTAATACCTATTGGCGAAAGAAAACATGGGATGGTTCGTTATTTTGTTAATTTTACGTAAATTTTCGGCCCGGTGCTACGTTGGTTGAATAAAACATGCGGACTACTTCCTTTATTCGTGTATAATTAGTAGGCCACATGCATTATTATGTACCGTGTATGTTCATACGCATGTGTAGATTCAATGCCTTGACACATCCATTACTACACGTGGCGTGTTCTTATCTTGTGTTACTACTGGTTAGTCTTGATATCACACGGAGCACCATTAAACGCGCAAACTAGTATAGACCTGGATCAGGCTGCATGAAAACACTGACAACATGTAAAACGCATCACGTATGCACATACACAGTGTCTAGAAGTGTACCACTCACAGCATAACACCGGCTTAATGTTATGTACGTCAGCACATTAACCGGCCAGCCGTCTCCAGGTCATTCATCGAGATGCTTGAGACAGTGTGGATCCAGACCTGGCTACATGATGTGTAGCATGGCCATAGTCTTCACTGCATCCTGCCTTAGCGGTGCACATTGTCGCGGCGCTCGACAATTGTGACGATATATCTACGCTGGTCATCAGCTTAATAATTCCACTTTTGTAAGGGCTATTTGTGTTGCTAAAATCCTTTGTATCGCCGGGAATTCCTGCACGTCATTGTATTTTATCCCTGATGTGTCCATCTATGCGTAACAAGCAAATATCGTTACCCAAGCGTGTACATTGCAAACGTATTTGTACTTCTAATACATATACATGTGATTTCGATATTTAGAAATCCATCTGATTACTGCACACTATAAAGACATGCATATACAATAAATATTATTAGCATGTATAGCTTTAGGCGTAATAGTTCCAAATATCGATGTAAATGCATCACTGACACAGACTATGTCATGCGCGTAGCCCGACTAGACGACGGCACGGGAAACCCATTCATTAATAGGTCAAGCCCGCGAGGAGTGTGACGAGCGACACTTACTATTTAGATGTCCATTGGAGGTACTGTACATGTATATATACAAGGGAGGTAACACCACATTGCTATATATGACCGACACAGTTACTCCCCATAAAATCAGGAGAACGTGGATTGTGTTATTTCATTAACGTTCTAATTATATAGATATTGGTCCACCGGGATACTACGCAATGACATGCAGTCTATTCAAACTATACATGTTTATCGAATCACTTTCATTACAACTTGTATCATGTACATGCAGAAAAAATCATGCCAATAATGTTTTTAAAAATAGAACATGCGTCCTATTATCCCACTCAGACTCCGGAAGATGGGTTTCATATCAGCTCTGTTGTTTTGTTATATTTTGTTCATGTATAGTATGCGACACCTCTGCGAACCTACGTCACCCAATAAATATTCACGTCATCACATCCGTCCCTCTCCGCCCGTCCGTTACGCACAGCACGGAAGCCTCATATTATGTTATAACTCATGATCTGGTCCCATAGCAACTAGGTCTGGTGTTTCCGTGTGCCAGCAGCGTGAGACAGTCGGTTCCTGGTGCAGCACCAACACAGAGTGTATACATATATGTCATGCGTCGTACTCGGCCAACATACAAGGACTCCTGTTATTAAAATCTGGCGATATTCATCCCAACCCTGGTCCAAGCTCCAATATGGACTCCTCTTTATCAACAGATTCATATACGGACCTACTTAACAGTGATATCAGTGTTATGCACTTGAACATACAAAGTCTTAAACCAAAATTAGACATTTTGCAAATCGAAGCACAACCATATGACGTAATTATATTCACAGAAACATGGCTCTCACAAACGACGACTGACGACGAACTACTTATCTCTAATTTTAACCCCCCTTTCCGTTGTGACAGACCAGATAGACACCTCTGCGAACCTACGTCACCCAATAAATATTCACGTCATCACATCCGTCCCTCTCCGCCCGTCCGTTACGCACAGCACGGAAGCCTCATATTATGTTATAACTCCTGATCTGGTCCCATAGCAACTAGGTCTGGTGTTTCCGTGTGCCAGCAGCGTGAGACAGTCGGTTCCTGGTGCAGCACCAACACAGAGTGTATACATATATGTCATGCGTCGTACTCGGCCAACATACAAGGACTCCTGTTATTAAAATCTGGCGATATTCATCCCAACCCTGGTCCAAGCTCCAATATGGACTCCTCTTTATCAACAGATTCATATACGGACCTACTTAACAGTGATATCAGTGTTATGCACTTGAACATACAAAGTCTTAAACCAAAATTAGACATTTTGCAAATCGAAGCACAACCATATGACGTAATTATATTCACAGAAACATGGCTCTCACAAACGACGACTGACGACGAACTACTTATCTCTAATTTTAACCCCCCTTTCCGTTGTGACAGACCAGATAGACATGGTGGTGGAGGAGTAGCAATTTATATAAAAGAAGGCTTACACGCTTCACGGCGTTTAGACTTAGAAATAAATGGTATTGAATCTCTCTGGATTGAGCTTCACATAAATCGGAAACAAATATTAATAGGTGGCATATACAGACCACCTGCAGACTCAAACAATAGCCACTGGATTTTACTAGAAGAAAGTATTGACCGCGCTTTCAATCAAGTATGTGACTTGTTACTGGGGTCTTCACATACTAATAAAATGAGCAGGCTCATCACTTCTTATGACGCACAACAATTAATTTCTACGCCCACTCATTTTACTGAAAACTCCTGTTCACTAATCGACCTAATATTTGTCAAACAAGCGAGACACATCATTGCAAGTTTTGTTGCAGATCCTTTCATTCCTGATCTAGTTAGATTCCATTGCCCGGTAGTTGCTATTCTAAAATCCCAAAAAACGAAAACAGCTACATACAAAAGAAAAAATATGGCTCTACGAACAAGGCAATTACGATGCTTTCAGAGAAAAACTAAATGCAGTCAACTGGCAAGAACTTCTTAGCAGCGAAAATTTAGACAGCACGGCAGAATCTATTTCGAACTCCATTTCCAAAGCAGCATCGGAAACTATACCAAATAAATTAGTCACAATTAGGCCGAACGATATCCCCTGGTTCAACAACACTATCAGGAAAGCGATGAGGAAACGCAATAGAGCTCATAAAAAACACCGATTCCGTATGGGCCACTTTTCGAAAACTGAGAAACGAAGTAACTAAACTAATCCGAAAGTGCAAGTCTGAATACGATACTAACATTACTGAGAAAGTTAATGATCCAAATACTCCCATAAAGACATGGTTTAAACTCTCTAAGCAATTAAACTATAACAATAAATCAACAACAATCCCAACATTGATAGACGACGGCATCGATGCCTCATCGGACGACGACAAAACAGAATTACTGAATAGGTTCTTCTTTAAACAATCGACTATCGACGACAGTGGTCATATCCTGCCTCCTACCCCACCACATTCACCTCATAGCCTATCGACCATCTCAATTTCTCCAACAGACGTCATTGACGCCATAGCTTTAGTAAATCCATCCAAAGCTAGCGGTCCAGACCTTATTAGTCTGCGAATCTTACGCGAAGGCGCACGGGAACTATCTACTCCCCTTTCAAAATATTTCAATAAGCTGATAAACAAATCTTTCTTCCCTTCCCCATGGAAATTAGCCAATGTCACTCCAATCTTTAAGAAGTCGGATCCATCAAGTCCACATAACTACAGACCTATATCACTTCTCAGTTGCATAGGTAATTAAGCTTATGGAGCGATGCACACACAAATACTTATATAACTTTATAACTACAAATAATAAACTTACATGCTACCAGTTTGGTTTTATAAGAGGATATACGACTGTAAATCAGTTTGCATTTCTATATAATGACATATGGAAAGCACTGGACGAAGGAAAGGAAGTCCGTGCTGTCTTTTGCGATATTTCCAAGGCCTTCGATAGAGTATGGCACCGAGGCCTCCTATATAAACTTTCGTCCATTGGCATCACTGGCCCCCTGATTGATTGGTTTTCTTCATATCTTTCCCAAAGACGCTAACGTGTAGTCTATGGCAACTCGTCATCCCGCTGTACATCTATAAATGCTGGCGTTCCACAAGGCTCGATTCTAGACCCTCTCCTATTCTTAATATATATCAATGACATTGTAAGTTACATTCACTCTAATATTCGACTATTTGCTGACGACACTAGTCTTTACATAATCGTTGACGACCCGCTAGCCTCATCTGCAACATTAAACTACGATATAGAATCTATTCACCAGTGGTCTATAAAATGGTTAGTAAAATTCAACCCTTCAAAGACTGAGACCATAATCTTCTCTAGGAAGCTGAATAAACCACAACATCCTAACCTCTTGATGAATGGCCAACCTATTAATACATTTAAAGAGCATAAACATTTGGGTCTTACTCTATCAGACGACGGTAAGTGGAACTCACACATATCCTCGTACATAAGCAAAGCTTGGCAGCGAATTGGTATGTTACGATTCTTTAAATTTATATTAAGTAGATCGGCCCTTGAACGAATGTATGTTTCATTAATTCGTCCTCTGCTAGAATACGCAGATGTAGTATGGAGTAACTGTACGATCGAGTTAAAAAAACAGCTTGAATCTGTACAAGTCGAGGCTGCGCGCATCGTGAGTGGAGCCACAAAGCTATGCAACATTGACAAGCTATATCACGATCTTAAGTGGGAAACTCTTGACAACAGACGTAATAAGCATAAATTAGTTTTCCTATACAAAATGAAAAACAACTTAACTCCCCAATATCTTAGTGAGCTAATCCCACAGCAAACTCAAGTTCGCTATAATCTCAGAAACGCGTTTGACATACCATTAATACCATGCCGTACCCTACTATATAGAAATTCATTTCTTCCTTCATCGATCCGAGAATGGAATTCTTTGTCTGAAGCGACTAGAAATGCCCCAACAATAACGTCCTTTAAAGCACGCTTGAATAAAAACATATTAAAATTTTCGCCTTTATATAATATCGTGTCGAGACAGGGTCAAATACTCCATACACGCCTTCGCCTATCATGTAGTTCATTAAATTATGACCTTCATCGTAGGTCGATAGTTGACACACCCAACTGCACATGTGGTGCCATAGAAACAACCAGTCACTTCCTGTTACAGTGCAACAATTACCGCACATACGACAACAATACCTAGAAAACCTCCCTTTTCCTCCAGTTGTCGATAACTACTTATTTGGTAACGAACGACTAAGCTTTAAGAGAACAACACATATTCACTCCGGTACAAACATACTTGCTAGCCACAAGACGATTCTCTTGACGTAAATATTTCGCATGTATGCGTGCATATGTATATATACGCGTGTAAAAGTGTATGCATGCATGTGTATGCATGTGTATGTATGCATGTACATGTAACCTATTAGATAAAACATAGACCACAATTAATGCATAATTGTCCTCGCTAGCCTCATTTTATACATGTTCCTCATTTCTATTGCTCATAATACATTTATTTTTATCTTACCCTAATCATCTGACTGCCTATCACAATGAACATCAAATTTGACTATTACTTTCTTCATCTAAATTGCTTGGCCCTAAATGATACTCTTTTTGTTGGTGGGTCGTTAAGCACCATTACCTTGCATTTTTGCCTCTACGCAGTGTTCTGTGTGTGTTGTGCGGTGTAGTCCGGGGACGGGGGTGATGTAGTTACATTCTGTTAGAGAAAAGACAGTTCGCATGTGTCTCAGAACATTCAGTATTTTTTTTTTCATATTTTAATTTCAATGTAAAACATTTAATGGAGATCAAGGTACATTCTCACCCGCCTGTATACGGATAGCAGGAGCCGAGCCCGAGTACCCTATACAAAATGAAAAACAACTTAGCTCCCCAATATCTTAGTGAGCTAATCCCACAGCAAACTCAAGTTCGCTATAATCTCAGAAACGCGTGTGATATACCATTAATACCATGCCGTACCCTACTATATAGGAATTCTTCCGTCATCGATCCGAGAATGGAATTTTTTGTCTGAAGCGACTAGAAATGCCCCAACAATAACGTCCTTTAAAGCACGCTTGAATAAAAACAACATATTAAAATCTTCGCCTTTATATAATATCGGGTCGAGACAGGGTCAAATACTCCATACACGCCTTCGCCTATCATGTAGTTAATTGAATTATGACCTTCATCGTAGGTCGATAGTTGACACACCCAACTGCACATGTGGTGCCATAGAAACAACCAGTCACTTCCTGTTACAGTGCAACAATTACCGGCACTTACGACAACAATACCTAGAAAACCTCCCTTGTCCTCCAGTTGTCAATAACTACTTATTTGGTAGCGAACGACTAAGGTTTGAAGAAAACAAACACATATTCACTCAGGTACAAACATACTTGCTAGCCACAAGACGATTCTCTTGACGTAAATATTTCGCATGTATGCGTGCATATGTATATGTACGCGTGTTCAATTGTATGCATGCATGTGTATGTATGTGTATGTATGCATGTACATGTAACCTATTAGATAAAGCATAGACCACAATTAATGCATAGTTGTCCTCGCTAGCCTTATTTTATACATGTTCCTCATTTCTATTGCTCATAATACATTTATTTTTATCTTTACCCTAATCATCTGACTGCCTACCACAATGAACATCAAATTTGACTATTACTTTCTTCATCTAAATTGCTTGGCCCAAAATGATACTCTTTATGTTGGTTGGTCGTTAAGCACAATTACCTTGCATTCTTGCCTCTACGCAGTGTTCTGTCTGTGTTGTGCGGTGTAGTCCGGGGACGGGGGTGATGTAGTTACATTCTGTTAGAGAAAAGACAGTTCGCATGTGTCTCAGAACATTCAGTATTGTTTTGTTTTCATATTTTAATTTCAATGTAAAACATTTAATGGAGATCAAGGTACATTCTCACCCGCCTGTATACGGATAGCAGGAGCCGGGCCCGAGTAACTATTCAGCGTTTAGTTAACTTTTCAACGAAGTTTTCATATTACCAGTGCTAAACATGAATGTATACGTTGGACACTACCTCAGCATTCGGTCTGGCGGTGTTGAGCTTGCCTATGTCTTCAATTTCTCTTATAAATACCAATGTTTCGCACCATGATAAATCGGTCTGCGTTTTAGCTAAGTCCCTTCTGATCGGTACTGTCCACCGTAAGTGAGACGTTCAAACACCACATACGCTTCCATCATGGTGTGACGCATTCATTTTGATATACACATTTTTTGTTTGGTTTGTTCATACAATGTTACCTTATTTCACCAACTTGTTTCTTAGCCATATTGTAAAACTGATCTTCTGCAGGAGAAGAATTCACATAGGTGTAAAAGCTTGTTTTCTAATCCTGTTCTCAATTGTATGTATATATATATATCACTTGCCACAACTTGAAATAAATATTGTTTAAACTAAACGGCAGTAATAACAAATTTACCCGCAGTGTTACGTTTTGTGATGGACGGAAGCACTCACGGACGGACGGAGAGACGATCAGCATCCAGTTACGAGGGTATAGTTAAGCTGATGTTGATTGTAAGCAGCACAAATATAGTATATGTATTTGTGCTGGCTGTTGGTAAATTCAACATCAGTGTATTATATGTAGTCCATTACAGACGGGATACAATTATAGTAGTAAGAAACTTTTATGAGAACAAAATCCATATTTTCTTATTTCATCTCGAAAGTGTATGTTGTTACGAGACGGTTTAAATGAGTGGTAACAACATATACATTCATGGAGAAATAAACACATTAATGAGTGTATTTTACAAAAATGTATTGTATCCTTAGACTAAAATAGGTTAAGAAACATTTCGGTACATATACCTACCAATGGTTGTGACTGTTGCTGCTTTCAGTTTCCGTTTTTGCCTGTAGAAAGAAAATGACACCTGTAGTATACACTGAAGCGGCAATGTTAGTTGACACAGTTTATGAAAGATATTGACACTGCAAATACTATACAATATAATATTAAGCACACTATCATATTAAGTAAAAATCATCACAAATGTTATTTATTTATTGCATCTGCAAAGATATACTGATCACCCAGCATGTTTTCTGCAGTGATCTCATTTGCATATTTAATACACCAGTGTATTATAATGTTAATACACTGTGTTATTAAACTGTGAAAGTCCATTTTATCCAATAATATATAGATAATACCAGCCTAGTATATTTTGATATAACGTTTATCAGGCAAGGTTAGGAAACTCGTAGGAATTCCGAGGCTCGCCGATAAACTTTATATCAATACACAGTAGGCTGGAATCCTATTTATCAGGTAAACTTTTACGTTAGACGATGCTCAAATATAAATTAGTTTTCGTTGAAAAGAATGCAGACTTGTTTATGTTGCGTTATTACGCCAACATTATTCGGTACCGTCATGTGTCGCCGTTCGACCAATGAAACGTTAGTTTTCAATTCGTTGTAACCGGATATTTTTATCAGGCAACTGCCTAATACGACATTATGTTATCAGTCAGTACGTATTCAGCCAATAAATAGCTCGTTACCTGATACAGTATAATCTATACGGGACCTACTTTCTATGACTGACCACGGCCACGTATACGATGACCATTATGGTAACGCCCAGCACAACATTCCCCGCGATGAGGATATAAAACGACTTTTCGGAATTATCTTCTTCCGTTACCTTCTCCGTGTTAGCCTGCAATATGACATCGTATTTACCCTTTCACCCCTAAGTAACTGGACTGGAATTTGATGTTAATTTTGCAACCAATCCAATGGTCACAAAATGATTTTCAGACTAGTCCATTTACGAAAATGGTGTGTTTTTGTTCTGAAAAATATGAAAATTACTTGCAAACGTGCAGATACTGATGAGACGGCTCGTCATGAGCCGGCTCATCTGGATCTACACTATTTGTCAATACCACTATACAGGCATGTGGTGCTGAAAAGGTTAATGGAGAATAACGATCCATTGTTTGATACATAATAGATTTCACAGCCAGCCAGGCCAGGTTATGTGGTTGACTAAGGAGTCCTGCGTACTCGTTATTTGACCGAATTACGTGGCCGAGCGGTCGAGACAAATATTTATCCCGTAAACACAGTGTGTATGTGCCGTGAAACACGATGCCGTGAAACATTTTTGATATCCTGTCAATACGACATAATCACTGCGTATGAATATGTGCGGTGGCTGGGGTTATTTTAAAGCCATTTGTAGGTGTTGACGGGATAAATAGAATAGTAGGTTAGTGCCGTGAATGGGAAACAATATCTGGTGCGGCACGGAAACGGTATTGCTCGGCAGAGCTTCGCACATCCCGTTCCCTAAGCCTGGCCAAATATATTTCCCATTCACGGCACTAACCTACTATTCTCTATATTCAGCACCAAACTCTTCAAAACTATGCATAATAATATAGAATAATTCCTCGAAATATCACCTCATACTTTTGTCTTTGAAATATAAACAATTCAACACAATACCTTAGTCACTAACCATGTGGTGATAAAATATAAATCACGATCAAACTATCAACTCACGATCAAACGCATACCGCGCCCGCCAATGCTTTAATAGTATACCGAAAAACTTTAACCAAACACTGTAACCTCGGACGCACGTAAATATGGACGTACAAAGTGCCGGAGTTACTTGAATGAGGGTTGATAAATAATGGTGCATCTACATATACATGTTAATGTACAGTGTAACATTATACTATTAACACTCAGAGTAAATACGCAATTAAAATTGCCAAAAGTGACTATCAAAAAGCATTGACAAATTTGTGGTATCTTTATCATGCTACAGAAAACAATAAACAGACCACAAATGTAGCATATTTTCTTATTTTCCCATGAAAACACATCTTGGTATTTCATTAGAATTGTCTCCAAGGAGACAATTCTAATGAAATACCAAGATGTGTTTTCATTTAGAAGCAAACTATTCAATAAGTGCGGTATGCTGATGTGTAAACAGTAGTGTGATTCTATTTGACACCATTAACATTTTAAAATACCCAATTGCTTCAGAAATGATGTAATGACAATACTCAATCACTAATTCCTTATCTGGAGCCCTGTTACTGTACACGATGTTACGAAATATGTAGCCTGTGATTGGAGAAATGGGGCTTATGCTTTTTTTGCGAACAGTGTAGATGCTTATCAGCATGTGCCTCCACACATGCCCTACCGGATCTACACTGTTCGCTACACTAACAAGCATTGCAGATCTTTATCAGGCTACATGAGTGAGAAATTTGATCGGGGGCTTCACTGCAAGTCATACATCCCATAAGCCCATTTTCCACAGTCACATCCACATATAGGTTAGACTATGCAAAAAATCATAATCATGCAGAACCAGTACAGACTGGCTGCAGGTCATGTACAAGTACAAGGTGCATGATCACGTGGTTACAACAACAACAACGTCGCCCACTCCAAAGTAAGTATTATTTGATATTTTCCTTAATATGCAACGGATTTTGATGAAATATGGCGCAGCAAACGCGTCTTCATGAGATGCATTTGGTGGTCCAGGGAGTTTGGCACAGACTTGAGTTTGGGCGAAAATACAGAGACCACCAAATGCGGATTAACAAGACGCGTTTGATGCGCCATATTTCATCAAAAGTTTCAGTACTTGTTGTTGTTAGTACCACGTGATCATACACCTTGAAGTAGGTCCCACAGCATCCATACGAATAGTGAAAGTGGATGGCATTCAGTTAAAATATATAGTAAAACTATTTGGTGTGATCTAACCTATAGTATATAGATATTAAACTGTACGGTTACTCACCAGAATGTCACCTATTTGGTAAGTGCTTCGGACACTGGCCAACGCTCCCACGTTTCTATCAACCAGTCTGAAAGGTAACAATACATAATTATGTGGCTGTGATTGGAGAATTGTGGCATATCATGATCAAATAACACATTCGACTGATAGCGATCTATATTGCTTGTTAGAAGCATGATGGGTGTTTCAGTGATGGAAGAGCGATCAATGCAGATCCTGATCAGACTGTGCGGATGCACAGGCTGATCTGGATCTACAGTGGTCGCAAAGTTCATAAGCCCCAGTTCTCCAGTCACTGCCACAAGTGGCCACCGGCTGAGACAATGGACCCACGATGGAATGTTTATCAGTTGTAGCACTCGGGTATCCTGCGTATTTCTGCAGTTGTACCGGCGTCTACACTGGTAGGATACTACGTCATCGTGCACGTGATAAATGATTCCCGATTCGCTCCCGCTGGAAAGCAAGGGGGTAGCGTGTAAAGGTTCTTGTGCCCAAATTTACTCCGTGTGTAAAATGGCATGTTATGTAAATTTACTCACATATGTAAAGGCAAATTTACATTGAGTTCACCTGAAAAATAGATCACGTGTCTAAATTCGTCAACTGAAGTTCAAACATGCAGCATCTGTGGCTTCAAAGACAACTGTCATATGTTATCAGCACCGATTTAATTCTGGGACTTACAAGACAAAATAAATATTATTATAATGTATAGACTGTCACCAGAACACACATGCAATTGTTTACGTGTGTTGCTTTAAGTGTGTTACCACACTGATTCGTTAAAGGTACATGCCCACTCAGTATGCACAAAATGTTCTTTATAGGAATTAAATAATTGTATACTTATGTATACTATTCCATCAGTTCTAAAGATTACGAGTGCCCGCTATACAGGTATAATCATTTAGTAATATTTAATTTACTGGTAGTGACACGTGCGTTGGTATCACTCTATTTGCATATGCAAAGAGGCATGTTATTTTTTTAATTATTTATTTCAGTTAAATGCGTCACCGAAAAATAATATTTTCGACAGATTATAAAGTATGATAATTGCACATCAAACAATTAATACAGAGTATAAATAGTAATGTACGTCAACATTTTAAGGAAACACGGCTATTGCCCCTGATATCAGTGTGAACAGTTCCGTCTGATATAAAATGTATAATAATGCCAATCAATACGTGGGGTAATGGTGAATAAATGTTTATTTTGCCAGAAAATGTCTGAGATGATGTCTCTGATATAAAGAACATTTGTGCCTACTGAGTGGGCATGTACCTTTAACAAAACTATTACCAGTATAAATGTGTAAGACCATCTTACGATAGACAAGAAGTGGAATATGTGCAATGTATGCATTTAACGTTTAAACTGTTAACCGTTCAATTGTTTATTCTTGTTTCACACGATGAAACCGGATAAATCATTCTATTGCATGCTACACAGCGATTTACCGAGATTTCTGAAAGAAATTTATCTTGATATTTTCCTTAGAGGAAATATTTCCTTCTTGACATTAGCATGATGTTGTTACGTTATCATTTTTAGCCAGGTTTTTTGAAAAAAAATCCAGGCTATTGGATTGGCGAAAGCCGGGCGGGCGGCGGGCGGCGGGCGGCGGGCGGCGTCCACAATCAATGTTAAGTTTTCGTGTTTGAGTCCATTTATTTGTTACTGTACCACCTAGGACCACCAAACTTTCACATCTTCATAATCAAGGGGTGCCCACCACATATCACTATCCAACATGTTACTTTTCTTTTTTAACTTGACCCATTTTTTCCACGTAGTCGAATTAGCCATTTTCAATGTTAAGTTTTCGCGTTTACAATGTTAAGTTTTCGTGCTTAAGTCAATTTCTTTGGTACTGTACCACCTAGGACCACCAAACTTTCACAGCTTCATAATCAATGGGTGCCCACCACATATCACTATCCAACATGCTACTTTTTTTTTTAACTTGACCCATTTTTTCCGCGCAGTCGACTTAGCCATTTTCAATGTAACAGTTAAGTTTTCGTGTTCAAGTCCATTTCTTTGGTACTGTACCACCTAGGACCACCAAACTTTCACAGCTTCATAACCAAGGGGTGCCTACCACATACAACTATCCAACATGTGACCATTTTGTTTACCTTCACCTATTATTTCTACGTAATTGACTTAGCCATTTTCAACGTTAACTTTTTAACGTACGTCTGGTTAAAGTTTTTTGGTTAAAACTTTTTCGTTATCCTATATCTCTGCAACTGCTTCGCCCATTACCTTGAAACTTCACATGGGTGTTTATCATCATCC
The DNA here is from genome assembly GCA_029237695.1 of Conchocele bisecta. NCBI lineage: Eukaryota > Metazoa > Mollusca > Bivalvia > Lucinida > Thyasiridae > Conchocele > Conchocele bisecta. The sequence goes on from CM055267.1 coordinate 46,561,588, forward strand.
ATATTTTCATTCTACCCCCCAACCGTGCGGCCCCTATGCCCAATGTCAAGGTCAAATTACTTTGAATTCTTTTGTTAAAGTTTTTTAGTGTAGTATATCTCTGCAACTGCTTAACCCATTATCTTGACACTTCACATGGGTGTTTATCATCATTGTCGCGCCCGCTTGCGGAAAGCGTGATATCGTCGGCATTTTGGCATACGTCCGTCCGTCCGTCCGTCCGTACGTCCGTGTGTCCGGTTAAAGTTTTATGGTTAAAGTTTTTCCATCTAATATATCTATTTTTTTAGTGTCCATGCCTCGCCCCAAGGCGCGACATGCAGTCCACGGCCATCTAGTCTACAAAAAGTGGGTATAATTATGTTATCCAAGTGTCTATGCTTGGAAAAAACCTGGCCTTCGTGGCTTTGCCTCGTTTCTTGTTAGAATGTGATATCATGAACCATTTCATACTCCAGTTAAAAAAATCTCTATTGAACGCAACATTTTCCACTGTTTAAACGTCTTAATACATCTTACCGGAGAAAACTGAACACGAAGATGCAAGTGCTGTTATAACAGTTAATATTTACATTTCTAGCATTTAGAAAAAGATATGTGCACATTTGGTAAGAATGTACATGTATAATTTATTCAGCGATCATTTACTATTGCTATTTCCCTCGAGATTTGTAAATCCGATAACAAAACACGGTGCTTGTATACTTGTGGATCAATTTGTGCGTACAAGAGGTAATTGAGCAACACTTTTTCTCAAATCACCTATAAATTTCTGTTTGCTTTCAGCTAATATCTTCATATTGCACACATGCATTACTTAGTAACAATACATCCTTCCAAATTAATACAATTACCCTCGCTACTGATCGCACATCCGTCCGTCTGGCTGTTTATTTTATCACCTATAATTTATGTTTGCCTTCAGCTAATATCTTCATATTGAATACATGCATTATTTAGTAACGATACACCCTTCCATATTAATACAATTACCCTCGCTACTGATCGTACGTCCGTCCATCTGTCTGTTCACTGTTTTGAAAGTTTTTCTAAGAGTTTCTCAAAAAACCTATAATATATCTTTGCCTTCAGCTAATATTGCACACATACCTTACTTGAGTAACGATACATCCTTCCACATTAATACAACTACCCTCGATGCTCATCGTGCGTCCGTCCGTCTGTCTGTTTATTATTAGCCGATCTATTTATAGATCGGCTATATATTGGTTATCCATTGGTTTGTGAAAAAGTTTGTAACCACCATTTTCTCCTATATTCGGTAATCTACAAACGCGAAATTTGTTGTATCACTTCCAAACTACATCAACCGGATAATTTTTGGCCATTATCTTTGTTTAAACTTTAAATATAGCGAAATAACACAATTTGGCTATACATAAACGTTTTAACTACAATAGTTCGGTAAACTGGTTATAAATAAACGTTTTAAAAATAACTACAAGAGTTTGGTAAACTAAAGTTAGGCGGTTTGCCTTCTAGTCCCGGGGTAATTTGTACGGAGCTTGAGTCTATTTTTAGATGGCACTGTAACCGGTAGCTCCGGTAGCTCCGCACACTCGCGTGTTGCCACATAATTATATGGGGCGCCGTTTTGGACTTTAATAGCACTTTGTGATATCATCACTTCAAATGTATGCTATCACCTATTCAAATGGATGATATAACCTATTTGATTTGAAGTGATGATATCATCAATTCGAATGCATGATATCATCACTTCAAATACATGATATCACCTATTCGAATGGATGATATCACCTATTTGAATGGGTGATATCACCTATTTGATTTGAAGTGATGATATCATCACTTCAAATACATGATATCACCTATTCCAATGGATGATATCACCTATTCCAATGGATGATATCACCTATTTGATTTGAAGTGATGCTATCATGCATTTGAATACGTGATATCACCCATTCGAATACATGATATCATCCATTCAGCACAAACTGGTGATATCACCAATTCGAATGCGTGATATCATGTATTCAGAACGAATAGGTGATATCATCCTTTCGAATAGGTGATATCATCCTTTCGGAAGAAACATTATGTTTCAAAATGAAGGATTTCTCCCTGCGAAAAAAAAAGAGAAAATAATCCTAACGTTAAAAACACTTGCTAAATATTCTAACAAAAATATTAAGCATGCAAACGTGTTAATATTATAATTATATTATGAAATTATTCTACAATAAGATATTAAATTATGAACACAACAATAATAATCCCGCAGTAAAGTCGCGTGCTTAAATTTTTGACTGGAAGTCCTGTTTCTGCGAGACTACTGTAAACAGGGAGTAATCATTTTCTCTTTTACCATTTAAAGGAGAATAACACCCCCAGCAAAAACGATGTATTTGCATTATATAGCTATATTAAAGACAAATCGTTCTTTTAAATGCCTTGTATTTATTATAATCCCACAGAAATTAGGTTTTAAAGGATGAAAGGATGATATCACCTATTCGTCCTGAATACATGATATCACGCATTCGAATTGGTGATATCACCAGTTTGTGCTGAATGGATGATATCATGTATTCGAATGGGTGATATCATCACTTCAAATGCATGATATCATCACTTCAAATCAAATAGGTGATATCATCCATTCGAATAGGTGATATCATCTATTCGAATAGGTGATAATATGTATTTGAAGTAATGATATCATGCATTCGAATTGATGACATCATCACTTCAAATAAAATAAGTGATATCATCCATTTGAAGTGATGATATCATCAATTTGAATGCATCATATCACCATTTCAGTGTCGAATAGGTGATATCACCCATTCGAATAGGTGATATCATCACTTCAAATAGGTGATATCATCTATTCGAATAGGTGATATCGTGTATTTGAAGTGATGATATCACGAAGTGCTATTAAAGTCCAAAACGGCACCCCATAGAATTCGGACTACAGCTTTGTGTATTGCGGAGTGTAATCTGTAGATAAATAGAGCATACAGTACAGGTTTTACGCTGGAATATTTCGCAACATAATGGTGACAACAAAACATTGCTGCTATGGCGATTCACGAACCCTGAAACCCGGTGAAGACAAATACTTTATCGGATGGATTTGGGAACCTACGTCCAAAACCTGCATAAAATCGAGAAAAATGTCAACGCTGGGTACAGAACTGTGGTCGAAAATATTTTACCGTTGACAATGTTACCAGAGACACCGACATATGTTCGATGCACTTTGTGGGTGGACGAGGCCCGACAGCTGAATATCCCGACCCCATCAAATGCGGAACACAGGTACATTAGGCCTATTAATTATTGACATACATGTACATGCACAGTACAGTAGGACCTATATAACTTGTAATGACGGAGGTGTGTCCGGACAGTGCAAATAACCGGATTATAATATTGGTCTGAACTGGCCACTCAAGAGTCAGCCTGTGCATTTTGTTGAGTAATACTCATGAATGTTGACCCTGATCTGAGTGATCAGACTGTATTGATGCACATGCTGGTTTGGCTAACACATGTCACACAGGTCCGTATGTCCGTCTGTGTGTGGGGAGTGTGTGTATCCGTTTTTAAGTTGTTCAACTTAAATCATTGTAAAATGGGCCATACTGTTTTACTGTTCATACGATCCAGTTCATATTATGCCATGCCCCTAGCCCTAAGGTCAGTCAGTCATAAGTGTGAAGTCTGATCTGGGTCTATGCTGACAACAGTCCAGATCTTGCTGGTGCACCTGATAATGAGCTCAGCATGATCAGTCGGCTCATCTGGATCTATTGAAATGGTTCATAATGAAATTAATGGTATGTTTTGTACATTTTCTATTTGCAGGTCACAACTAAAAGAAGACAACCAGCTCAGCGTCATGAATATCGATCACGAAAGAAAAATAAACTGGAAAGATCGGATGCAGCGCAGAGTCTACTGCTGTTGACGGATACACATGAAAGTGATGTGGGTGTCGTGGGCTCCAGCGCACCAGAAGTTCCATCAACGTCACATACCAAGACCATTCCGGACCAGCGACAGCTCTTTATAAGTGTTGGAACCACCTGTAAACCTTCTGTACGTGATCATGAATGTCAAATAGACAATCCACCAACAACTGAAGTAATTACATTAAGCATACAAAATAAAATATTGGAAAACAGTGCCAAATTAAATGAAAGTGTTACACCATTTGCATTAAGCAAGCATGTGGGTAAAAAACAAACCTCGGACACATCTACTGCATTTCATGACACATTCAATGTTAACAGTGTCAAGGATGATGATAAAGCCTTTACATTTTATATTGGATTAACTTACATTCAATTCATGTGTCTGTGGGATTTTTTAGGGAAATGTACAGAAAAGATGAACTATTGGAATTCTAATGTGTCTGATGCCAATAAGACTCCGAGTAAAAGACGAGGGCGCAAAAGAACTATGTCACCAATGAACCAATTATTCATGACCTTAATACGTCTATGTCTCGGCTTATTGCACCAGGATTTAGCTTATCGGTTCAAAACAAATACACGTCCGGTTTCCACCATCATCATCACATGTTTGCTTCAAGAAGGAAATATAAGGTGTATACTAGATTGCACTGAAGTTAATGTCCAATCGCCTGGTAACTTCGAGTCTCAAGGAAATCAGTACTCCTCCTACAAGGGATATACATCTTACACATTTCTTGTAGCTATTGCTCCAAATGGTGCTATTGTTTATGTAAGTGATGCATTTGAAGGAAGCATTAGTGACAAGGAAATTGTAAAACAGTCTGATTTTTTTAGATTTCCTTGAGCCAGGTGATGTCATTATGGCGGACCGAGGGTTTTTAATTGATGATCTCTTGAATGAACGTCAAGTGAAAATGATTAGGCCACCATTTCTTGGTACGAGACACAGATTTACTCCACAAGAGGAAGCTGCGACAAAAGACATTGCTAAACATAGAATTCATGTTGAGCGTTTTTTATTGAAAGAATTAAACAATTCAAAATCCTCCCAAGAATCATTCCACAATCCTTGCAGCCTGTATTCACTCAATGTATTTTCGTAATTTCTTGTTTGGTAAATTTTCAAGCACCTCTTGTGGAGCAATGGAGTGGGGAAAATGGTAAAACACAGATGCATATAATTTGATGTATATTATGTATCTCTGAAATAAATATTATTGGTAAACATTAATCCATAAAATTGTGAGGATATGCTACACATTGTCACTGGGTACGATCTATGTCTGTATAACTACAAGGAACAGTTGTATGGTGTATGAACGGGGTCAAAACTGAATTTACAGGTGCAGCTATAAAAATATACAGGTGCACCTGTAAATATACAGGTGCGGCTGTAAAAAATACAGCTGCGCCTGTAAAAAATACAGCTGCACCTGTATTGTTTATAGCTGCAGCTGAAAATGTATAGTTGCACCTGTAAATAATACAGCTGCACCTGTAGTTTTATAGCTGCAGCTGAAAATGTATAGTTGCACCTGTAAATAATACAGCTGCACCTGTAGTTTTATAGCTGCACCTGTATATGTATAGCTGCACCTTTATAAAATACAGCTGCATCTGTATAAAATACAGCTGTACCTGTATTTTTATAGCTGCACCTGTAAAAAGTATAGCTGCACCTGTAAAAATGCAGCTGCACCTGTACAAATACAGCTGCTCCCGTAATTATACATCTGAATGGAGCGCAAGTAGGTATATATATAAGATTCCGGCACCTCGTGTTAATTTATGGCACCCGGTGTTTTTATAAACTTGAATGTATAAGGTTTCCGGGTGCCATTTTTTAAAACCAAATTCAAGATCATTTCAAGGTCATTGAACTTTATGTTTGACGGAAGTCGAAAACTGCCAATATATGAGCTAATAGGTCATGGTCCTTAACTTGAAAACTGGTGTAACTTGTTCAAAAACATTTCTGATGGATATATTAAAGAATTTACGTAAATTACACTAATATTCGGTATATAATTATCATATTTTCAAGACCCGGGTATTTATGAGATTTCGGTTGACTTGCTACATATTTGTGTAATGATAAGCGCCTTCACCTATATTCAAAGGTTAATTCTTTCAACTGGAATAATGTTGCAGTTAACATACTCCATTGTCAGAAAACTCAAAATGGCCGCAAAGTAAATGGCAAATCCATAGTAATTTACCTTCATGAACATAGACAATTTTGACACCCACAAAAGTAGGGCAGACAAAGTATGGACGTCCGTTCTCAACACAGATGACAGTCGCAGAATATACTACACTTACATAACTTCAGAATATCCATTTTGAAAACATGACCGCCAGATATGTGAGTTGAAAATCGAATGTTCCGAAAATGTTTAGTGTGTCCATTAGTCGGTTCTTCTGTGTAATTTATACCAGTTTTTGGTCATATGTATACACGACATATTGGTGTATAATTCAGGGTACACGGGCTCCAATTATGCCAAAAGGACCTTGAAATGACCTTGAATGTGTCATAAAAAAATGGCACCCGGACTTTTCGGAAATGTATACAAAACCACCAAGAAACAAAAATTAACACGCGGTGCCGGAATCTCGACAATTCATTCCAAACTATTCGTTACAAAACGTGCTATTTTGTATTCGTGATTTCATTTGACCGGACCAATGTTGGCTCACCCAGCTGACCAATCAATCGAACAGTTGCCGATCACGTGATCTTGATAAGCGCACATCAGCTTCATTTGCAAGAAGATACAACCATTAGATACAGGTAATTTGTTTTGCAAAGTACATTTTAGTATAAATACCGCCGAGAATATACGCTACAAACTGTTAATTAACAATATACGAGTGGGGATTATCCCTGCAGTATATTTATACTGTACCGAGTGAAAAGTAGAGCCATTACGGCCCTTAGATGCCAGATGTTTTTTGGGAAAAAACATCAACATTATTGTATGTAATGTTGGCTTATCTTTAGCGTTTTTACGTTTAACGGCGCTACAGTGGGTGGGGGATATACAATATCCATTCAACACTGAAACTACCGTTTGCTGATATGGTGGCAGGTTCCCTTACCACACCAACTGAACATCACTTGGCCCAATATATATAACGGAATCTACTTATTTTGATCAAATATACCAGCATATAGAGAAATGATTAACACATTAGAATGTTTTATAAACTTGTGGCTAGTTCATTTACATTTGACTACCATAAGTATTGCTATGATCAGATATTAATGATAGCTAAATAGCTAAATGGTTGGGGAGGAAATCAACACTTCTCTCACTTTTCCCTGAGATTCCGTAACTACTAAAATGTGGACATATATTGAACACTGATTTGATCGGCTAATAACATCATGCTCTGCATGATTTTTCATTTTCAAATCACCTATAGGAGCCCTAAGTGCGTCGACATACCACATTTTCTAGTTACTACATGTATTTACTACGGTGTGTGTTTATGACCCGCATTTGTATAGCATGCACTTTTGCATGCTACATAAATTTACTTTTGCACTACCTCCAGACACGATGCAAATTTACTCCATACGTCAAATTACATACCTATGCAAATACGTTCATGACCCGTATTTGCATACGTGAGTAATTATATTTATGTGTGTATTTATACACATGTGTGTAAATCAGGTATCATGAACAGGGCTTAAAGTTGGCGGTGGAGCAAATGTAGTAAAAAGACGACCATTTGCCACGAGGTAGGTACATTTTCGTTGTTTTATTCACATTTTAATTTAAAACACAAGAAAGCCATATACCCTATGGCACGATGGAATATATCATAGATCTACGAATGCAGACACTTTGTGTTAAAAGATGCAGTGAAAAACAGGTTATTGAAGGTTTTGTGGTTTCCTCCGTGTAAACAAACCATGCTGTGACGAATTTTGCAGACATTTTCGTGAACTTTAATGAAAATACGGTCTATACCCCTATATATCACCCATGTAACCCACACATATCCACTATTTAACCATTATTTCGCCATTCGCATACCTCTCACGTCCGTGAAAACGATGTATAAACAGTCTAACGGTTTGGCGGCGGGAAATGCATGTAATTATAAAGGTTTGTGGTAGGTTTGTATGGCCAATGTGCAACGTATTTATTAGTATAGTTATACATGTTCTTAGTTGAGACATTATTGTGCTCCTAGTGTCGTTGATGGCCGATGGAGGTATACGCAACTCAGTAGAAGTGGAAGTGACTTGAAGTTCTAATGTAGTTTTAATTTTGTGTTAGGGACCGTACATCGTTGATTGTGGAGTACACTAGTTCCTACGTTGAAAACCACCGTTGTACTCGTAACATCGTGCGCTATATTTGTATTGTTATTATTAAGGTTTCCCTGGCTCATTGGCCCCGTAGGGTTTATACCTCTCGATAATGAAACATTTACTGTTTTATCACCATGTATATGTTTATGTCCCCTATGCGATAGCAATGGGCCATATTGCGTTGCTCGTGATATTCAGTACGCCATTCCATCCATGCGTCCGTCTGTCGGTTAACATCGAAAAGTCAAAAAGTGTGTAAGACTTTCTCCATCATGTAATATCTTCAATATATATCTTGAAGGATTGCTTTACTATTTGAACAGTTCATTCATTTGAACATATGCGACGCACTCGCACCACCAATGACATTACCTTGACCGTTGTAACCTTTGAAATGGTGCTGAAACACTTAGCCATTTTCTTACGTCGAAAAGTTTGTGACAGTTTCGCCATCATATAATATCTTCAATATTATTTGAAGGCTTTTCTCAGCCGGCATATGAAATACGTCTTCCGCTTTGGTAGCAATCTCGCTTGTAAAGAATTTTGATGTTTGCCTTGCAGTTCGATATGAAAATGATGCGTGATTTCCCCTGGTAATTTTATCGAGACATTTGCGTATGCAATGCATTTACACTCCAAAAACATAATACAATGGCTGTCTGTATCATACTCATTAGTAAATATAATGCAAGTACCAGGTGGATGTAATAATTATTGATAATATCAATGCTACATTTGAGTGCACCAGGTACATGTATATGCAAATGCTCATGGTCAGGGATTGGGCTAAATGTTTTAAAGTTGGTATTTTTATGTTATGTTCAATTGCGACCGCTACAAAAGGCATATCAATTGAAAGAAGACACATTTCACATTTCGTAATTGCAATATCAGTATCTCTTAACAAATGTAGGCGTATATTTTATACAACACACTATTTGGAAACTTTTAAAAATGTACAACAGCGACGTAATTTGCGGCATGTGACATTTCCACTAATCATTTCAAAGTACGTACTTTTTATTATGCTCATGTGCGACCGCCACAAAATGTACTCTACTTCAAAGAAGACAAAAAGCACATTGTGTAATTACAAACATTTTTGTTTACAACCAATTCTGGCATATATTTCATACCCGAAATCTACGTTTACGCTTAAAATAATGAAAATAGTGACGCAATTCGCAATATGTGACATTTTCAATAGGCATTTTTAAGTATGTATTATTTTATTAAGTATGTGGGTAACCGCTATACAATTTACATTACTATAAAGAAGATAAAACGAACATTTCGTAATTACAATAGTATTCTCGTATAACAATATTAGATATATATTTCTTACCTCACAAACTACGGAAACTTTTTAAAAAACGCATACTAACGACGTTTTTTGCAAGGTATGACATATCCACTAGACATGTTTTTAAAAAGTGCGTAGTATTTTATTTTATGTCGTGTGTAAAATGACGTTTTCGACCATACTATTATGTATAAACATGGCGTAACTGGACACCTGTAACGCAAATGTGCACACATCATACATCAAAAGAAAGCTAATCGAATATGCATTTGATATATCACAAACTGTGATCCGTGCACATACTATAAATGATACTGACTAGTGAACATCGTTTACGCCCAAATTTGCGTGTAGACGCGTAACAACAACCAACACTCGGGTGAACGTTCATGATGTTTTTTTACCTTTCTCATCGTCTGAACTCATTCATTTTGGAATAATGATTAGGGTTAAGATGTGAAATATGTAAGTGCATTTGATATATAAGGCCGTCTGTTTGGGATACTAGTAGCTAACAGTGTAAAAATTGTTCGCTAAAACGCGATACACTCAATTTGGCTTGTTAGGGAGGTCGGACCCACGTTGGGTTGCCTTTGGGGCGCCGTTTGATAGTCTACGCACGTGTGCCGACCCGGGACTCCGATATTTAGGCTAAGTTCGAACAAATCCACTATACGATGGATTATGGGCCAATAACGTATGACTGCAAAATTACGATGTACACCTTAGAGAGGTTACAGACGAGCTGGGACTCAGGTGATGGTCACAAGAATGTTACACACATTTAAGTGTGGGTACTAGCTAAATCACCTTCCATGATGCAACCACATATAAACTACCTTTTAACCTCATCTGCGTTCAGAACGCGGTCGGTGCTAGGATCAACAACGTGGAAATGTAAGTCCGTCCTGAAAATAAAACAGAGGAGTAATGGTCGACATGCACGATTTATTTAACACAATGTTAATTTCCAATACATGTCTATTATGTGAAATTACCAAAATACCACGCCAAATTTGATGCCAAACAAGAGCATGTTTCTTGAGAAAGGTATTAAAGATAACAGTAAGCGTGATGCGAAAGTTCAACCCCTTGTGTAACTTCAATCTGTGGCGTTGTAGATTATAGTTCATTTCACATTACATGTACATGTATGTCATTGTTGATGGTCTGGGGCTCGTTTCATTAAACTTCTTACGATAAAAATGTTCGTACGAAGATTTGTATTAATTTGCTTCTCACATTTACGTGGTTAACTAACGTTATCATTACATGTAAACACATCCACTAAAGATTTTCCAACATCGGCTGGTAGTGAACATGTTATGGTAAAATTAAAGTTTGCACTTATGAACTTCTTAGTCTAAGTTTTGTGAAACGGGCCCCTGGTATACTAACTCAGTATAGTTCAAGTAGCTAATAACAGAGCTCTGCTGATATATGATATGTTCCTGCCTAAAATCTGTATTGTCAGAATGAACATTACCAAAAGCAACATTTTGTAGTCAGCAAACCATAACCTTTCAACAAGCATGATTTTATTGACCTAAGAAAAATTTAATTTGGTGTGTATGCCTATCCAAACAACACAGAATTTGTACTTTCAGTATTGGAAATATCTATTATTATAGCACTTATTGAAATATGTGACATTGCTTGGTTGATTAGAAAACCAATATGTAAATTGACCAGTATATGGGTAGCAGTTAATACACAATGATTGGGGATATAAACACACATTCATAATTTAAATAGATACCTCATCTGCCTGTAATGATGGATACGACTTCGAAGATTCTCTAAACACAAAGGTGTTTGGTTGATTTATGGGAAAACATAATAGCGGACCTCATGAGAGGAGTTCCGTATGTCGCCACTTTAAGATTGGAACTGCACTATTCCCAAGAACTTACCGGACTGATTTAACATACTGTATCACAGTTGAGATCGTTTTAACAACATATACATTTGAATACAAATGTGAAAAATAGCAGATAAAATATTTATAACTAGTAATTTGCAATAACCTCCGAAGGAAGCACATTTAATACAAATTATTTTAAAGTCACTCTTTTTATTAAATTTTCGACCATGTGGTCGAAAATTTAATAACAAGTGTACATGATTTATAACTTGTTACACCCGTATGCGTGTATTAACAAGTTGATAAAGCGTGGCAGCATGGTGAAATGGTTATATACTTTCTAATCGTGTTTAGAAATCAGCAGCATGTCAGAGAAATAACAATTGCCATCATGGCACTTTTTATTTTTAAGACTTTCTGCTGGTTTCTGAATATAATTAGGATTTTGCTTCACCATTTTAACATTTCTGCCCCTCTCTATACGGCTGTGGTGTATTCTGTGTGCAACGTTTAATGCATACCTTTGTGTGTCGACCTGATTGTCGAATGTCTTGTGGTCATTTATGCTGTCGTATACAAACATGTATCCGGTGACTTCGTAAAATGAACTGAAATGAAGCAAATGCTATTTACACAGTTTATATGGCTGTTAGACAAAACCTCTTCCAGACAAATCCCTCCCACGGGTCACAGGTGGAAACAACGGACAAGTTGAAATAGCACTGATTGCACTCTGGATACATATTATATTGCAGCTGATGTGACATTGTAGAAAGGTATGAACAAATACGTAGAAAAAGGCAAATAACATAATATGGGTTTTAATTCAAACTGTTATACAAATACAGTATACACGCATTATTATTATTTCCAGACATTTTGCCAACTGTTTGACGTCGTTCACAGTTTCACACTGAAAGCTAGCATGATTTTCCGGGAGGCATTGTTTCATAATTGCATATCACACATACATGTAAATAATTGCTTGGATTTAACGACATCACTGGCTCGATGACCTTGCATGTAGTAGTATATAGGGTATTAGTTCGTTACCGCGACTAAGGGGAAACGAATTGGAGGGCGTTTAAGTTACACCACTACCAAAATATTTCATACTTTATATGGGGGAAAAATATAAAAATGTATCAGCACCGTCAATAAACTGATTAAATAAATTTTAATAAAATTTATAAAATTAGATTATGAGAAAAGATGAGAAATTATGACAAATCTCTCAAAAAAGTAGCCGAAACCATTACGGATTTTATATCACTTATAAAAATCCGTCATGTTGAACAAACATAATATCTCTTATAATTAATAATTAATTCCCAAGATTGGGAAAGTATATTTACTAGTATATAGAAAAACATGACAGTTGCCATAAAAAATATGAGACGGATGCTGAGGAAACCGAATGTATCGCACAAACTGATTAGTGAGGCAGCGATTTCCCCAGCCCAAAGAGCAATACAAACACCTCCTAAAATTTGTCGTAATACAAATAATCAAAGTACTGAAAGTACTGAACATAGGGTACTACAAGATTAAACTAGATTGATTGATTGATTGATTGTTGGTGTTGCAGTTTCATTAACCCTTAAAGGTACATGCCCACTCAGTACCTTTAAAGCGCTGGAAACGACAATTGTCGTCTGCTGTTTTAAATATTTTTTATATTTTCTCCTCAAAAAATATACTGAGACGATTCTACTGCGCTGCCAAAACAGGTTTATAAAGCGATTAAAATATACAAAATGAGCAGACGGCAATTTCATTTTTCGGCGTTTTAATGGTTAAGGGGTAAACTATTGATATGGCACAACTTGAAGTACAGTATGCACTGCTACAGTATGTACCAAAACATTCAACAGCATTACAGATTATGCATAGCAATATCAGAAAGATACGGTAACACATATACAAGACATCATCAATTCAAGTATACAGATTCCAGATATCTATGCTCATTATAGATATATTGAAAACTGATTGAAGAGCAATACTATTATAGTTACAATAATTCCCCTACGGAAGCGGTGTCGCGCCTGAAAATGCCTTATCGGTACATCGCCTAGTTTACTTCTGTTTTGTGAATGAAATAGTTGGCCCTGGATCGAGTATATTAAAACATACAAATGACGTCATTGGGGAAACCGCTGACAAAATTTTCAATGTATGGAAGCCCAAACTTGTTAGATTTTTTGTTTTCGTATTTCAGTACTTGCATTAATATGGGTATTAATATACGCTGGATGTGTTATACTGTCATTAATGTGTTACCTGACTGTAAGTTATCACCTTAAATACTGACTTATTGACCCCCTTCCCTGAACGTAGAATTGACACTCATGTTGGCGTGTATTGGCCACCATAGACAAACGTCAATCAGGCCGAATTCTGGAATGTCACTAGAATCCGCTGTAAATCCATCGATAGAGAGAGAGAATGCGGATTAAACATCAGTTAGACCTACACGTGCGAGTTTTGTTTCGCACATGTGTCGGGTGAGTTTAAAAATAGGCTGTCGGAAGGTCAAACTTGATGTAGTTTGTGTGTTAAACGCGTCGCTTGTTTCGGAGAGTATTCGGAGGGGAGCTAACTCTGTTACTAAATTTAGCGATGACCGCAAATGGGGGCAAATCACGCGCAACAAAATAATCCGATGTATTTTTGTACGTAGAACATCCGTTGTTGATATTTTGCAGTGCAAGTAGTTTTTCATAATATTATTTTCAATTAGCGGTTGCGTATGACAGTTAAACGTTGAGTAACACAATGCATTTTGTTGTTATGGTTACTCCAATATATCACTACCTACCACCGCATCGAGGGGGGTCTGGGGCGTGGCTAACTTTCGGAGGCGATCCCTATACATAGGTATACCCTATGTAAAAATGAGATAAAACCCCCTCCACGGGGATCTGCAAAACTTCGTGAATTACGGTCGGAGGCCTCCAAATTGGGAATAACATTCCCCCCAAATGTGACTAAAATTATAACTGAGGCGAAGAATGAGGAATTTATGGAAAGACTGGCTTATGCGTACAAATCGAAAAAAGCGGATGATGGGGGCATACTGAGAAGATTGCGCCTTAGCAATGTAACCCCATCCGCACTATACAAAAAAGCCAAATATTTAGCCGATGAGGCGGTATTGAGACTGGGCGGTAGAAATATTGTGGTACCCAAAAAACGAATTCCTAAAACCGAGTTGTTAAGGAAAATAATAAACAAAGGCGACGACATTCTGGACGATTACACACGGACGGAGGGTAAACTAGTGAAACGGCGCCGCACACTAACTATTACCCTAAAACGGCGCACCCAAGTAAATATAACGAAACGAATAATGCCAGAGATCGCCCCAATGCTAACTGGGAGTTTCTACATACGTTATTTATTTTCGTACAAATTGGCTCACATCGAGCAGACCGACACACGGGGTAGGCCGGAAACGATAATATTTCATAAACAACTGCGCGGGAGCCCCTGGTTGAGAGAATACGAGGACGCGAATGAATGCATTGCCGAACAGGAGGAAACTAGATTAAATTAATGCTTTCATCTAGCGCAGACGATGCGGGGATGAGATCCTCGAAAATGGCGGGGGACCGCTTCCCGAATGGTTGCGATATCGGATGGGAATAAAGCCGTTGGATAAATTTAACGATGATCTTTGCCTGTTTAGATGTATCGTTCTTCACACGATTGATCTGCGTGCGGACTGCTGTCTCACGAAAACGCAAGATTTGGTTCACGAATATATCCATTTCTGTAAAAATAAGGGGTGGAAAAGACCAGCCGGCCCTATAATACTTGACGATATCAAAAAAGTGGAGGAATGTTTTAAACTCGGAATTGTATGAACCAGTCGAAGAGGGCACATGGTATTTAAGAAAAGTCGCGGCGCATTACGAAGAAATTGGTACGAACAAAATGAAAATAGGTATTTACAATAATCACGCTTCCTGATCACCGACATGAACAAAACCACCAACACCTCCTGCTGCTACGGGTGCAACCAGCGATTCACGCAATCCCATAGTTGACAACGGCATGCGCTCACCTGCATGCGAGGGGAAACGAACCTCACATGCAAAGGCGCTCAGATCGACAGACCAGCATCCGTCTTCGAAAAGGCCTTTTACCCCAGATCTCACGCGAGTGCGAAGGCAAGAAGTTGGTTAAGCTCTTTCACCGGGTCCCATATTCACACTGCGCACTGCGGCCACAGCGGTGAGAGGTTGGTGGGGGGACAGCCCGTAGACGGATTTTGTGAGGAAACTAACATGGTTTACCAATTTCAAGGGTGTTATTGGCACGGGTGCCCTAAGTACTCTCCCCCCAGGATTTGAAGAACTGACAACACGCACCGACAAAGAGGCGGCGGTCGCGCAGGCAATTGAAAAATTAAGAAAAATTTGAGAGAGAGACGCTGCGATCGCAAATGAGTTTATATTAATTACTATTCGGGAATGCCATTATAAAGGTAAGTGGGCGAAAACGCCAGATCCTCCGACAACCATTTACCCGTACCAGATTGGGTACGATTTTGAAGCCTATTTGTCGAAAACTAGCGAAGGCGATAGTAAGTGCCGGAGTAAGAAAGGTAATCTCGAGTTTGTAAACGAGCATGTGCCCATAAGCGTGAGCGTCGGCGACAATTTATGTAACGAAATAACTCACATATGTGAAACGGATCCGGCCAAATTGGTTGCCCTCTTTATGAAAAATATACAGAAAAGGGGTAAGGCGATACGAGAAGCCGTCGGTAAAATATATCTTCCTACCTGTATGGACCGACTCCCCGCGACCCAACAGCGCGAGATCACCAGATGGATTGATCAAGTTCCTGTAATTGGTTTCAACTCTAGTCGATACGATCTCAATCTGATAAAAAGAACATTTAGTCGGGCTGTTGGCCGATACGACATCGAAAGTTCTCGTCGGTAAGAAAACAAACTCGACGATATTCCTATTTACCCCCGAATTCCGATTTCTCGACGTAAAATTATATCTCAGTCCAGAGACGTCCTACGACAAATGGATAAAGGCGTACGACTGCGAGGGGCAAAAGTCGTTCTTTCCATACGAGTGGTTGGATTCTATCGAGAAACTGGATTACGAAGGGTTGCCCGGATTAAAACACTGGGACAATCAAGTTAACCCGAAGGAAAAAATAACAACGACGGAGTTGGCCGCGTGCAATGAGATTTATAAAAATAAAAATGTGAAAACTTTCAGAGAGTGGTTGTGATACTACAATGATTTGGATGTGGGCCCATTTGTAGAGGCGATCGGTAAAATGTCCAATTTTTACAAGGAGAGAGGTATTGACATGTTTAAAGACGCGGTTACCCTACCCGGGGTAGCGCTGCAGTATCTTCTTAGGGGGGCAATAAAAGAACACGTAAAATCGAATAAAACTAAAACAAGCATAGCAGCTGCCGCTAAATGCCCACCGCTGTTCGCCCATGTGGCTGAGGCGTACGAAGTATTGAAAGGCGCTCTGGTCGGAGGCCCGTCGATCGTATTCTCTCGCTACGCGGAAGCCGGGTTCACAAAAATTAGGTCAACACCGGAAGGGGACGGCACAAAATGTGAAGCGGTGCTAGGACCTGACGCCAACCCTCTATACCTATCTACACTAAATGGGGTGATGCCGTGCGGCGCAGAAACTCATACCATCGCACACCCCCCCCCCCCCCCCCCCCCATCGCGCCCATACCAAAAACACGATATCCGCGGTTACCAAGGCCGCGTTGGAAAGTAAATTGTCCGGATTATTTTATGAGGTGGATATACACGTTCCCTACAAATTGAAAGAGAAATTTTCGGAGATGTCGCCATTATTTATTATCCGAGTAGTCGAGGAGGGGGAAGTACCCGATTACATGTTAAAATATTTAGACGACTCGAGAAGAAAACGCGGTAGCGGGAAGAAACTAGTAGGCGCGATGTCGGCCAAAAAAGTATTGCTGTAGACACTGCTTCTAAAGTGGTATTTGGAACACGGGCTGGAAATCACCGCGGTCCATCGGAGTATCAGGTATACACACGGTACCCCGTTTAGATGGTTTGTTAAGGAAGTTACTGATGCGCGGAGAACCGGGGATGAGGACGTGAGTAAAGGCCCTATTGCGGGCATAATGAAATTATTAGGGAACTCGTGCTGCGGTAAAATTATAGAGTCTCCGGAGGGGCACCTGAATACGACATATACGAAGGACGAGAAATGTGTGGACAAGGCATTACGATCTGCATACTTCCACGATTTGGAGGAGATCGGCGTACGAGATATCTTCTAGAAAAGTTAATGCGGTTATGAATAGACCGTTTCATTGCGGGATAGCCAGCCGTGTACCAACTCGCCAAGCTGAGAATGTTGTAATTCTATTACGATTTCTTAGACAAGTATGTGGACCGAACACATTTTGAATTAATACAAATGGATACGGACAGTCTATACATGGCCGTAAGCGCGAAACCGCCGCAAGGGAATGAGAAATACGGCAGTTTCGATAGTATGGTAAAACCCCATTTGCGCGATGAGTATGAGAAAGATAAGAAAAATTGGCTATCGTGGGATAAATGGAGTGACGGCAAGCCCGGGCTTTTCAAGGTAGAATTTCACGGAGATCGGGCCATTGCGCTATCGAGCAAGTGCTACTTTGTGGAGAAGCTAGCTCCCACGAATACAGATGAGAACGCCAATCTACCAATTCCCGAATTGGATGGTACTTCCGGGGATATATATGAGAACGTCAATATACCAATTCCCGAATTGGATGGCCGATTAAAACATTCCGCAAAAGGATTATCTGCCAGACAGAACGCGCTAACCTGGAATTGATATAAGAACGCCCTGAACTGGGGGCGAGAGGATGTTTGCAAAGGCGTGAAAGATATGTGTGAAAACCGCGGATTCCGAATACGGAACGGCGCGATGAAAACATATACGCAGAGGAAGTTGGGTCTATCAGCCTATTACGATAAAAGAAGAATCATTCCCGACGGTATACACACGGAACCTCTTTTCTAATAATTAATTAATTACATAATTAATTTTATAATTTTCTTAAAATTAATTATAAAATTAATTATAAAATCTAAAAAAATAAAGAGGGGACATTTTGCAAAAATTAGCAAAATTTATAAAAATTAAGAAAATTAGTTTGGTAAGCACAATTAAATTATTGGATTATAACAGGATTTTTGGTACCCCGAGTGCGACCAACTGATCTCTTTGGCGTGATAAAACCAAACCCTCCTGCTGGGCCCGGATCTCCGAATATCCGATCTGCTCCACCAATCCGGGATTGGACAATTGGGACAGAGCGGTGTGATCAAGAACAGATTTAGGCATTTTCCGTTCCGTTCTCCAATATTCCAACACTGTTGGTGTATATACATACGCAGATATTAATGTTCAATATGTATTCATAATTAACTTTAAGAAAATCAGAAACATCAATATTATAAATTTTGTAAATTTAATTTAATTGGATTATTTGCATAATTTAATAAAATTACTCGCAATAAGTTGCTGTTTATTGACTATTTACTGACTATTACTCGCAACAAGTTGCTGTTTACTGACTATTACTCGCAACAAGTTGTTGTTTACTGATTATTTACTGCGTATTACTCGCAACAAGTTGCTGTTTACTGCATAATTAATTTTATAATTTTCTTAAAATAAATTATAAAATTACTGATTATTTAATAAAATTCAGCAACATTTCATCAAATACTTATAAATTTTATAATTAATTTTAAGAAAATTATAAAATATCACAATTCCCTCCAATTGTGCAACCCCAATCCATCAAACCACCAATCTCGATTAGAGAAATTGGATGGTATTGGTGCTGCTCCCGAGCGGGGTGGTGTTGTAACTTTTCCCCCACTGTTATCCCAATAATCGATAAGATGAAATGCACTCAGGCTACGCATCGACTGGTTAGCAAGGAATTACGTGCTCGCAAGCATTATCGTTTAGTAATAATTCAAATCAGAAAGTCAGTTATGACGATATAACCGATATTTTATCAACGTTAAACAGCGTTCCTATCCGACCGCTGCCTGTCTATATCGGGCACCCCCCAAAAATAATATGCTGTGCATGTCTAACTGGACCACCTTTTTTGAATCTATCAGCAGACGACAATGTTCCAATTACACGGTTGTGTGTATTTATATCCGAGTGTATTTCACCTTATCGAGGCCACGGTGTGTATTGGTTTATCCACCAAGCTATCGAGGCGATCTATATATGAGAGAGGTGACTGCGGCAGCGGTAACGGTCTCCCCAAATTTTTGGCCCCGAGGGGAAACAATCTTTTTAAGTGGGTGGTTGAAACCGAGGTGAATGCCTAATGGGTCTGATATAGTTATCACAGCGCCTTCGGAGGCAGTTAATGTTGCTAGTCCGGTAGCCTTCGATACTGTGAGGTTGGCTTCGTCGCCAAGCTCTGTGGAAACAAAGTATATGAGCTGTCTTGCTCCCCACAGTCCGGGGGGCAGCTTTATACTTATTTGTTGTCCATCCTTCACATTTTAAAACCCTTCGCGCTCCCCCACGTTTCGCCACCCAACCGTGAACGTGATTGATCTGATGCCTACCCGGCGTTTTCCGCAGCAGTTGTCGATTGACTTCTGAAGTTCACAACTCTCTTTTTGAACATTAGTGATAGTAGCAAACATAATACACTCCGATTAAAATGTCGTTGAATACCAAGGCATTTAGCTTCAATTCAAAGGCAAAGTACGATGGGGGAGGTGTGTACTACTTAACGGTAGGAATCCACTACTTAATTAGAAAGCTAATAAACCCAACAATAAGAGTAAACGAAGACACCGGATTTTATACAACTGTTTCAAACATATTTGATAATTATAGGCTGCCCAAAAGTACTACCCAAGAAACCATAGACGCGTGGAAAGCAACACCGATGCAGTTTTGGCAGAACCAGTTAAATTTTGCTGTGTTGTGTGCCACAACCGGGTGTGGTGTCTCTTACATAAACCACATGGAGCATAATGAGAGCGCATTCTGCGAAAGTGTTAATACTTTTCACGTCTACTACACGATCAGGAGAATCATACAAGAGATGAGCGTGAAACCACTCCAAGAGGATAAATGGGACCCTCTATGCAGCCCGTACGACCACAAAGCCTACGAAAGACTGTGTAACGAATTTCAGATTTCTAAAAATACCGGCTGGAAACAGAAAACCGTTACTAAAAGTGGTGGGTTAGGCGATGTATTTGTAAACAACAATATCGTAACCCGCAATGGGGGAAATTTAGATTCAAACACTATGACATTCGGCGCGTATTCAGATCCACCAACAGACTGTAATTTTGCCGGGTGTAAATACATTCCATCTGAAGCTGTCATAATCCATATCGACAACATAGAACAAAGCGAACACGTCGATATCGGCTGGGGGACTTTCATTTTGGATAGGGGGAAGGGGTTCACCAGGGCTGGAGTTACCCGCCTCAACGACTCGATTCGCACATACGTCTGGGCCGTCCTCGGCGCACAGGCGCACAGGCGCAAGCGCACAGTTCTATAATAGGAAACGGGACGGCGTTTTACGCGCAAAAACAGTTCTTGGCAAATGTCGAGGACGCAATAAACAAACCGGTGGACCTCCCGGCGGCAATCAAGCGGTATCAAGACGTTTTGCAGAAAGCCCACACCCCAGTAGACTATGTATTTGGAATAGGTCTTTATATGGCGCCGAGCAATATGATACTACGAGACGACCCGGTTGACGGTTACAATAATCAGATCGTAATCGCCACCGCCAATCAAAAAATCGGCCACAACGGAAAATTGAACACGGTATCATCACGCCCCCCCCCCCCCCCCCAACACGGTCGGGAGCGGAGTTGTAAGTGGAACCTATTACATAAAACCGCAAAAACCCACCCCAGTACGAAGCACACCATCGAGTTCCACCAGTTCCCCCAATTCACGAATTGGAACTGGAGCTGTATCATCAAGTACCACCGCTGTTCCCCCAATTCACGAATTGGAACTGGATGCACCAGGAAGTTCCCCCAATTCACGAATTGGAACAGGAGCGGGAACAAGTGTCACAACCCCTCGTGGCGATCGGACTATTCGCGCTTTGGTTTTAGGAACTCTCGGGGGGAGAATAGTAGAAGACCGGTGATCGCCACGATTAAACCCCAAGCATTCTCGGCGAGCCATCCGGCCGTTTTTGATAATATAAACACCCCCGATCTGTCCAGGCAGCGCGGCAGCCGCCTTTCCGGCTAATTTAGCCAGGAGACTGGCGAGGGCTTTTAGATGCTTTTTTGCCCACTCCTTGGCTCCGCCGGATGGCGCGGGTGCTGGCGCGGGTGCAGTCGCCGCACCGCCTACGAGCATCTCGATAGATAGAACTATGGCCGCTATAGTCATGCCGACAGCTGTGAGGATGCTTACAATCGTGTCGCCCTGCTCTCTGAACAGAGTGCGAATATGCTCACCGAGTGTCGTCTCCTCGTGCAGAACCCTCGAGATTGTTTCGCGGATCCGACTTATTTGGGTGCGGAGAGCCCCACGGCAAGCCAATGCAGCATCCAAGCGAGCTTCTCTTTCATCCCGCAACGACCGCAGGCGTTCGGTGATCCGCTGGGCAGATTCTCTATCGCCACGGGATTCCTCCAGTTTTGTTCCTTCTAGCGCGATATGTTCATCCAGCACCGAGATTTTGGAGAGGTTAAGGACCAGTTCGCCCCGGACCGTTTGTAGAGCCTTATCGAGTCCCCGGAGTTCGCGAAGAGGTAACGGTGGGTCATCGTTCGACCCTTGGTCGAGGTTGAGTATTCCGCCTATCTCGCTTTCGCTGATATCCATTGTGCGAATAGCGTCGGTGGCTACTCGAGGGAGCTCGCTGAATTTCCATCGCGGCGGCCGTCTTCGCAAGCGTTTGGTCTGTAAACTGTAGGGTCTCTACAGCGCGGGCCGACATAATTGTTTTACCCCGCTTCCAATCCGTGAGTTCATCCTTTACGATTTGGCCACCGCCCAGGTTTTTACCGGCAATGGTTCTCAGCGCTAGGGGTTTTCCGTTTCTTATATCAATGAGCCGGACATTTGGTGCTGATCGTAGTCGCAACCATCTACGCAGATCCAATTCGAACTTGGATTAGTCGCGGCCGACAGATTGGACCGCACCTTTTTCTGCCAAACTGTTGTAGTAGTCGTCTACAGCTCCCTCGAGTAATTCTCGACTTAGACCAACGGTGCTGGTAGCGCCACCTATTTCCTCGCCGGCTGTAGTCTCTATGAAGGGCGTTTCGTCATCGATGTCATCATCGATGTCATCATCGATGTCATCATCGATGTCATCGTCGTCTTGGCCGCGATTGAATTCTTCCATATCGTAATCAGCCATCTTTAACGATGTATTAAAGAACAAGAAACGAGGCAAAGCCACGAAGGCCAGGTTTTTTCCAAGCATGGACACTTGGATAACATAATTATACCCACTTTTTGTAGACTAGATGGCCGTGGCCTGCATGCCGCGCCTTGGGGCGAGGCATGGACCCAAAAAAAAAAGATATAGTAGATGGAAAAACTTTAACGAAAAAACTTTAACCGGACGGACGGACGGACGGACGGACGGACGCACGGACGGACGGACGGACGCACGCACGCACGCACGCACGCACGCACGCACAGACACCCGGACGTCATTGTGATCACTATGTCTCGCTTTCCGCAAGCGGGCTCGACAAAAATAGTCCACAAATTATCGCTAATGAAATAGTCCGAAAGTTAGCATGAAAACGACTGCAACCGACTAAGCTGCAACCCTTGTATATTATATATAACAACACAATGAAAGCCGAAGCTAGCGGAATCCCTGTTTACAGTCTACACACTGTACTGACCTTCGCTAATGTTAGTTGAAAATCAAAAATGATAAAGTGACGAATTCCCATTCTGCTACATACAGAAGATACTGTATAAACACATTTTCGTCTAGTAACCGGCGCCGGTTACCAGACGAAAATGCGTGCATGCGATAGCTTTATGTAGAGCGGAGTTGTCTTTCGCAAGGTGCATTTTTCGACATGAACCATTGTACACCGGTTCGGTGTGCATCAATCTGGTGAATGAGCATCACCATGATACATATACATGTACGTACGTCGATAAGCGATGACTTGACAGCGTGTCCGTTTTCATCTGTAGCTGCATGATCTATGATGGTATAATGAAGGTTCGAGCTGCTATCCACGTCATAGGCATAGGCGGTTATTATGTTCATCCCAACTTCTTCACTAACATTCTCCAGAACGGAACGCTCGTATACTGTATCGTTGAATCTGGGATATTCATCATTCACATCATTGATTGTCACATATAGGGTTGCGGTACTCGTCAGAGGAGGCGATCCCTGGTCAATAGTATTTATTGTGATGTTGTACAAGGTCATGGTTTCCCTATCCAGGTTGGCGTTCACCTGCACAGACACCTCACCACTTGTGGAGTTAATGGTAAATTTACCGAAACCGCCTGCGGTGATAAAATAGTTGAATTTATTATTCCGCTCTGTGCCATCATTGTCCACCGCGTGTACATTGCCAACATGGGAATCTGCAATAGTATGACAGACCAAAATGTACAATAATTCCTCAAACCCGGGTTTGAGATCAATGGCAAGCCGAACGCCCAAAACTTGCTCAAACCCGGGTTTGATGACAAGCCCAATGCACAATAATTCCTCAAACCCGGGTTTGAGCACAATGGCACGCCAAATGTACAATAATTCCTCAAATCCGGGTTGGAGAGCAATGGCACGCCAAATGCACAATAATTCCTCAAACCCGGGTTTGAGAGCAATGGCACGCCAAATGCACAATAATTTCTCAAATCCGGGTTTGAGAGCAATAGCACGCCAAAATGTACAATAATTCCTCAAATCCGGGTTTGAGAGCAATGGCACGCCAAATGCACAATAATTTCTCAAACCCGGGTTTGACAGCAATGGCACGCCAAATGCACAATGCACAATAATTCCTCAAACCCGGGTTTGAGAGCAATGGCACGCAAAATGCACAATAATTCCTCAAATCCGGGTTTGAGAGCCATGGCACGCCAAATGCACAATAATTCCTCAAACCCGGGTTTGAGAGCAATGACACGCCAAATGCACAATAATTCCTCAAACCGGGTTTGAGAGCAATGGCACGCCAAATGCACAATAATTCCTCAAACCCGGGTTTGAGAGCCATGGCACGCCAAATGCACAATAATTTCTCAAACCCGGGTTTGAGAGCAATGACACACCAAATGCACAATAATTCCTCAAACCCGGGTTTGAGAGCAATGGCACGCAAAATGCACAATAATTCCTCAAATCCGGGTTTGAGAGCAATGGCACGCCAAATGTACAATAATTCCTCAAATCCGGGTTTGAGAGCAATGGCACGCCAAATGCACAATAATTCCTCAAACCCGGGTTTGAGAGCCATGGCACGCCAAATGCACAATAATTCTTCAACCCCGGGTGTGAGAGCAATGACACGCCAAATGCACACTAATTCCTCAAATCCGGGTTTGAGAGCAATGGCAAGCCAAATGTACAATAGATCCTCAAACCCGGGTTTGAGATCAAAGACACGCCAAATGCACAATAATTTTAATGTGCATTTGGCTTGCCATATAATATACTTTTTATTTCTTGGTTATCATTCGAAGTACAATTTTTAATATTGATGATTTAACATGAGGGATGATTTACTATGGTATTTATTAAACGTTTTTACTGATATCATAAGAAACGAAGCTCAGCGGAGAAGGTGACGTTTAGATTCTTTTTGAAGATTAATCTTATGTGCGAACATTTCTAAGAATTACAACTTTAATACGCCTCCACAGGTCTGTAGAAAATGTGGAACAAACAGTACGTATGAACATGTACATTGTCGACAACCATAGAGCGTGTAATGTTTGAAACACACGTTAATAAAGGCACTTACACTTATGTAGTGTAGAAGTAACATTTTCATCGACACTTGCGTTAAAGCTCGATTGGGTGAAGTTGGGAAACTGGTCATTTTTGTCCTGAAATAGTATATGTTAACCCATTGAAGTCTGTGGATACAATACGTTCACTGACAAAATAAACTTACTACTATTTTATTTATTTTTCCCTAAAATTATATGTTTTTACCACTCATTTGATCCGTCTCGTGGTTCATATGCTTGGAAACAATAAATACTTTCGAACAGAACTAGTGAAAATAGCGAAAATCTACATTTTCATACTACTGTATTGTATTGTATCCGTCCTATGGTGGTTTAAGACGGTGTCTTTGTTGTCACGTTATTTTTTTTCAATATTATATTTTTTTTTCTTCTCCGTTCATTTTTATCATTATGCGACCAATGTAGCCCCAGATCACCAACCACGCAATCTGATCAGGGTCGGAACCGTTCGTCATTCCATGAATGAAACACCCGTCATGTTTCTAACAAGCAATATAGATCGTTATCAGGCTACAATAGTGTGCTATTTGATCAGGAGCTACACTGGTCAGACATCCCATAAGCCCCATTTCTCCGGCCACAACTACATTTATGAACATATTCACCCTAAGTTACCTCTAGGTTGCGAAGGGTAACTCTTTGCAATTACTCACGTTACGGACGGTACGGGAGTAGATTGCAAGAGTTACCTTCGCAACTACTTACCTCTACAGTGACGGTGACCGTTGTACTGCTGGACATCGGTGTATTTCCCAGATCAGTCGCAACCACAGTTAGTAGTATCTCCGACCCACTTAGTTTTTCAAAGTCGATCGGTGATACAAGATACATCTGTCCAGTCGCATTGTTGATGCTGATATTGCTGGTCATACTTTGATCAGAAACGTCGAATATATTGTACTGTATTTCACTGTTGGTCGTATTTAGTTCGTCGGCATCTGACGCCTGCATTAGAGACGCACGTTCCACCATACGTTTACATGCTACAATATGACTGAATGCTGCATGCATTTGAAGGGTATTTTACCATTTGTCACTTGCTAATAAACAGTATTTATATTAAACCACTCGCTTTAGTCCGAATGTAATTTTTTTTATTAAATAAATATTACTGTAAACATATTTGACATATTTATGAGTAGCGAAAAGTTTGCAGGAAAGATACAGATACATGGAAGCATAATTTGATGTTTCGGGAAAAAGCTACTGTCTTAACCATATGGAGTGAACGCTCAGCAGTAATTTTAATACGAGTCATGTAAATACATGCATGCATCTATCGAACCGCATAAATTATGGCAAATTAGTAGCAAGTATTTGCAGTATAAGAAACAGTGTACGGTATACCCGTGATTCAAGAGTTGATGAGAAAGGCCCATGTTTAAGATGTGGACATGAGAACGTGGGTACCGTTAACGACTGTATTAACATGTGTCCATACAATATGCATCATAGAAACTTACCGAATTATCAGCTAGACCCAAAATTACCACCTTAAGTATTAAATTGTGTTAATGCCATCAATCCACAGGTGACAGGGAAAAAATCACATGACGGTGTATATATAGTATCTATATAAGTAACAACAGACTATCAGATTAGTTGTTCCCATCACCTGTGCATCAATCCAGCCGATAGAACCAGATTGTTTTATTATAGAGTAGTATACCCAAACTGTTCATACGTTGTATCCAGACATACATGATACACTCATTCATGTTCATGTGAACGGTTGAATTAAGCTGTATTTATGGAACCAGTGTAGCGCATCGGCACAGTGTCATATTGACGTACAATGTTCATTTATTGTTCAACATAAGTATGTACGATCATGAAGACAAGTACTCGGGAGTTGGCGGACTACGGAGGTGTGGTGTCTGGCCTGCAGCTATAACGGTTAAACTCGGAACTGATATATGTCTTTCATCATGACGCGTCACATGAAAGCACTTTGAATTTATTACTGAACGTTGTGTGTTGATCCGTGACCTGTTTGACTATTGAACTGTCCTTTTCTTCTCATTATATTTGCTCTCATGATTCATGTATATAATACGTATGTGTTGTAAATATACATCTTGTATGAGTACGTATGTGTAAATATGTGTTCAATGCTTCGGTAACTCTTGCAATTTACTCCCGTACCGTCCGTAGACGGTATGGGAGTAGATTGCAAGAGTTACCGTTCGCAACTAGTGTTTCTGATATCTCCATAAGTGGAGGAAATAAAGAATGCCATAATAACATTAAAGGTACATGCCCACTCAGTAGACACAAACTCATTCACAATTACTCCACGTATTGATTGGCATTATTATACATTTTATATGAGACGTAAATGTTCACACTGATATCAGGGGCGCTAACCGTGTTATCTTAAAATGTTAACGGGCATTACTATTTATTCTCTGTTGTATTTTTTGATGTGCAATTATCATACTTTATAATCTGTCGAAAATTTAAAAAAATTCAAGTGACGCATTTAAATAGTATAAATAATTAAAACATTTCATCCCTCATTTGCATATGAAAACAACCTGATACCACCGCGCGTCACTATCAGTAAAACAACATTACTAAATTATTATTCATGATCTGTATAGCGGGCACTCGTAATTGTTAGAACTGGTGGACTAGTGACACGATCATACATTTATTGAATTCCTATAAAGAACAGTTTGTGCCTACTCAGCGGGCATGCACCTTTAAAGATTCGGACATTATTTGTTTTGGGAAACCCGTACAACTACTGTCTGTTTCACGAAACCTGCCCAAATGTTACGGCTATATAAACATTGTTTTCGATAATATTAAATTTTAGCAAAATGTAAGAATGAAACTTCTTTTTATTTCGTGAAATTTGGTTCAATATTGATTTTAATGCGAAGAATGAAGATGTCTATGGGGATTTAACATAGGGATTTTTTTACTAGTTTCAGAAATAGTGGATCGGTTTTCAAAATGTAACTTTTGTTTTCTTAGTTATATCATTTCCAAGCTAGGTTTCAATTTGCATTTTTTTTTGTTTTTCGACTCTTCCTCCAGGTTCTCTATCTCTTTTTTCCCAATGTTAAATTCCCATAGAGAACTCATTTTTCGTAATAAAATCAATACTTGACCAAAATTCACGAAATAAAAAAAGGTTCATTCTTAAATTTTGATAACATTTAATATTATCAAAAATATATTGTAAAAATTAGGCAGGTTTCGTGAAACAGACAGTATATTATTATTGCGATAACTCAGTAAAACATTCTAACCCTAAACTTTAGCACACTCGTTGTGGGGAAACAAGATATTTATATATGTTTCCTAGAATACATTTTGCCCGAATATTTAGGCCATAAAACATTACTTTGGTTCTCAGACACGGGGTTAGCGGAATTTCATGTGACGCGGGAGGGCAGATTTTTTAATATATATTTTTGTTTGTTTGATATGTTCGTCTCTAATGTTTTATCAAGTCGCCAGTAGTAATGGGTGCCACTATGGCGTACTTTTTTAACATGTGTTTTTTACATAGATGGATTTTACCCTTGCACCGGTTGTCTATGTAAAAAACACAAGTTAAACAAGTACTCTATAGGTGACACCCCTTATTACTCCCATTATCAGGGGTGGAAAATTCTTGTATTACGCTATAGTGGTTAAAAATCGTACCATAGTGACACCCATGAACCATTTTGATGGAGATTCGTGAATTTTATCAGGGGTGGAAACTTCTTGTATTACGCTGTAGTGGCTAAAAACCGTACCATAGTGCCACCCCTGAACCATTTTGATGGAGATTCGTGAATTTTATCCGGGGTGGAAACTTCTTGTATTACGTTATAGTGGTTAAAAACCGTACCATAGTGCAACCACTGAACCATTTTGATGGAGGTTCGTGAATTTTATCCAGGGTGGAAACTTCTTGTATTACTCCATAGTGCCACCCCTAAAGGTTAGAAGCCACCAAATGGTGCGAAATCGCCCAGGGTGTATGCAAAAGTAGTCCGGTATAAACAAACAGTGCGGGTGTTTTGAGGTCACAGACACCGTTTGCTTGCAAATCTTGATCCATTACTACCCAGTTTCACTTGAGGAACATTTTGGGGTGCCTTTAACACAAGTTTTCAGCATATTTGTAGCATTTAAAAGAAAACACTGAACCTGTTGGTCACTTGATGTAAGCGGAGTTTCCGTGGCCAAAAAATGTACACAATATTGGGGGACATGACAAGGTTGGATTTTTCTTTCTTAGGAGTAAGTGAACCTATTGTTTAGTTCATGCAGAACCAGTACAGACTGGCTGCAGGTCATGTACAAGTGGGTCCCACAGCATCCATACGAATAGTGAAAGTAGGAGAGACTGGCCTTATTGGATGGCATTCGGTTAAATTATATAGTAAAACTATTTGGTGGTGTCTAACCTAAACCATTTTGATGGAGATTCGTGAATTTTACCCCGGGTGGAAACTTCTTGTATTACTCCCTAGGGGCACCCCTAAATGGTTGTACTGTTCCCATATAATTTTCACATATTTTTTACAACTAAAATATTATCAAATACATATGAAAATGTCCTATTTCATACACTTCATGACATAAGTTGCTGAAAATAAATATTGATTGTAAATCAATATAATGGGAATAAATCAATATAATGGTATTTTTTCAATTTATGGTAAAATTGAATATGAGGTATGTAAAGTTTTAACAATAATTTATTGAACAACAACATATTTACAACATGTATGTTTAAACTACAACATTCAAGAGGTATGATCTATTTTCATTGGTACACATTCTCTAGGTGCATGAAGCTTGAGCAATGGGGGTCTTAGTCCAAACATTGTTTCAGTCTTTCCACAAATCCGTAAGTTCGGTTTGCAGCGTTTGAATAAGAAATTCACAATGTTGTCATTTTCAGCAACTTCATTTCTCCATTGTTCAAATGTTAATTGTCCTACTCTAATCCTTGACTCTTTGTAGAACCCCGTTGTTAATAATAGGGCTTCCTTGAACTCATCAAACATCTCTATTTTCTCTAATTCATCCTTGATGATCCCTGGTGTAAGATATTGTTCATGTGATACTTTTGGTTTGAAAGCAAGTATCAATGCTTTCCTATATGCTATGTGATTCAATAGATATGTCAAAGGATTCATTGTTTCTTCAAGTGTGTCTATTCATAGAATGATTCAGTTATCGTCCGTTCCTACTGTTATAGTCTTCAATATCAATCTATTTCCAGCACTTCAATATCAATCTATTTTGTGTCGAGCACTAAGACTAAACCATGTGGATTCTCAGCTAGAGATCTAATCATTATCGTCAGCGATTTTCTCATTGCAGTTCTGTGACATGCATCCATGGTAAAACTACTTTAGAAGTGTTCAGTTATTATATAGTTTCTTTGTGTGTGAAAATGTTTTTTAACTATGGTAACTATGTATGACATTTTTTATATAGTGTTTCTGGAAGATATGGTTGACCCTTCATAATTTTATTAATAACGTTTTATTATATTAATCGTTTTTGTATTCAACACTAGCAGTATGTAAGGTATTCATTTCATGAGAAGGTGTATAGCTCTGAAAAGGTCTGTTGTCTTTTAGCAAAGTATGCAGTGCACAGATCATCCCACACAGAGTCGACGACTACATCACAGGCCTCACAAATTTCGAGGTCTTTAATGTCTTCTTCGAAAAAGCCTTCGTCCAGCTCTGTGCATTGATGTTCCTCCCCGTGAGTGTCCAACACTGCATAACATGTTTTGCACTGTATGTAACAGTGTTCACCGCACATAGAGAATTCACCGTTCTAATGCATTGTTATGTAGTTGGTTGAACAGCTTAATGACTAATGAGATATAGCTGTGTGTGTTTTACTTTTTATACACATCAGAAGGATTGGCCTACTTTTGTTAGTTTAGTCAAATTTCAGATTTTCGACCAATCAGAAAGCGTGCTGCAAACACTTTTTGTGAACAAAGCTTGAAATTCATCCAATGTGTGAGGTATCTTCAATAAATTTAAGGAAATTGAACTTTTTTTGCATAATAGTATAATTGTGTTACTGTCTTGTAACACCATATTACTTTTTCAAGTACAATATTAAATAAATCTTTGCGATAATCAATAATCTTTTGTACAATTTCAGTTTTTTCACATCCATGTTACATAAATGTCACAAGGCTGTTGAAATAACAAAGACATATGTTCTCCATTGTTTACATGTATTATGATACAATATCATGTGTATAGCAATGTTTTATTTGAAAAGGAATTCTGTTCGAATAGTTTGGGGTGGCCCTGAGAAAAGGGCCGTCTTAAAAATAGTTAGTACTATTTTATTTTCGTGGAATCAAATGATTTTATTTTTCTGGACGAATGTGTTTACGATGTGCACCAACCCCACTTTTATATGGGTGCGTTTTTTCGCAAACTGTATCACAAAGTGTCTGCTCGACCTGTTGACTGAGCTGTGTTACTGTTTTCTTGTTCAATTCAAACTTGATAGGTACTTTCAATGGCTTTGTGTTAAATGTCAATTTCCGATTTTCCGCCTGTTCTAGTTTACTTGATAATGTGGCTGTCATACTGTCCAGTTGAACACGATGTCGTGATGCGATGTTCTCTAGTTTCTGTAATATTCTGTCTGTATTGTTGTTCAGTTTCTGTTCTGTTCTTTCAATATCATCATGTCTTCTTTCTGAGGTACACGATCAGGTATACACTGTTGTTGTATTCTGTCTTCTTCCTTCCTTCCTTGGATCTGGATCTGATGTTGTCCTGGTTGATATGATGTAGAATCTTCTATCTTCTGTATTGGGACGTATACATGAACCGTTGGCTGTTGCTGTTGTTGTTGTTGTGGCTGGTAGGTTGGCTGATATATATCACCCATGGCCTCTGCTAAGAAATCAAATTCTTGACCGATAAAGTCGTACCTTCCGTTGTCAGCCATCGTATCGAATGTAAATTAATGATTTTTATGATCGCCTTTTATACACATAAGAAGGATTGACCTACTTAGAAATTGATAAAAATTAAGTGACCAATCACAGTGTGGCTTACAAAACGATGTTCTGAATATTCAGTGCAAGTACGTCGCCATTTGTTGGTTGATTCTCCAGTTTTGACTCTGACAATACCCGTAGTATCAGGTTTTGTTTCTGTAGTAAAACTCTTTTGTTCGTCCGTTTCAATTTCTTCGTAAACAGGTTTTGGTTGCCCCGTTATTCGACCCATCAGGTCAGCCGTAACCAATTGCAGCGCTTCTATGTCTTCCCTCATCGCCCCGACTACTTCAATCAATTCTGAGATCCGCCTTGCCATCATATGGCTTCGATTAGCAGCCATTTCATTGAGTGTCGATGAAACATGTGAAGTATGTGTTAAAAACATATGCTTTTATACCTCAGCAATCGGATTGATCTACTTTTGGTAGTTGACCAAATTTTCAGATTTTCGCCCAATCAGAAAGCGTGTTGTAAACACGTTTTGTGAACAATGCTTGTTTGTACAAGATTGACTGTAAAAACGGATTGAAATTCAGCCAATGAGAGGGACAGAATTCTTATCCAATCAAATCCTCTAAATTTTATCCAATGAAATCATGGATGAAATAATTTCTGGATCTACATGTTAAGCATATACAGTATCATTCCTTACATGTCAGAATGCAGATCTGGAAATTGTTTCAACATTTGATAAAAATTGTATTCTCCAGGAAAAATGATGTTAATGAAGAAAAAGAGAAAAACAAAGAATTATTACAACAATTATTTGCAAGACGTGGTTATCATTGGCCTTCCAAACAACAGACTGTATGGAAAGTTACAATGAATAACTTATATCCAGATCTGTCTGAATTATATTAGACAGTAATCAAACGGTCCTTTTCAGGACCACAATATTTTCCCGAAAGAAACACTTTGCATTTTATAAATCATATGAATTGAAGTCATAAACAAGAAAAACATTTCACATCTGAGATATCTTCAATAAATTTAAGGAAATTGAACTTTTCTTGCATAATAGTATAGCAGTGTTACTGTATTGTAACATATCTGGGATAGCTTCAATAAATTTAAGGAAATTGAACTTTTCTTGCATAATAGTATAGCTGTGTTACTGTATTGTAACGTCATATTGCTTTTTTAGGGTACAATATTAAATAAATCTTTGCGATAATCAATAATATTGTATACAATTTCAGTTTTTCCACATCCATGTTACATAAATGTCACATGGATGTTGAAATAACAAAGCTGCGTTACTGTATTGTAACATCATATTACTTTTTTAGGGTACAATAATCAATAATATTGTATACAATTTCAGTTATTCCACATCCATGTTACATAAATGTCACATGGATGTTGAAATAACAAAGACGTTATTAATTGTTTACAGTACATGGTCCACATGTATTATGATACAATATCATGTGTATAGCAATTGTTTTATTTGAAAAGGAATTCTATTCGAATAGTTTTGAGAGATGGTCCTGAAAAGGTACGAAATGGTTTGGTATAAAGGCACGAGTACTGGTACAAAATGGTGTGGTGTAAAGGCACGAGTACTGGTACAAATTTGTATTTTTTTTATTTTTTTATTTTTTTTCATTTTTAAAAATAGTTAGTACTATTTTATTTTCGTGGAATCAAATGCTTATTCTTTCAATATGTTAAAATGAACTTCCTAAAGAAACACATGCATTTTATAAATTTTAACTTGTATTCATTTAACAAGATATATAAAGTAATACACAGTATATATTCAATCAAACCTAAAAGTCCATTTTCCACTTCTTGACTGGAACACTCGGTTCACCTTGGCTTTTACGTTTACGATTGTTCCCTGGTTTCTCTGGGGCCTTAACATCCACGGTCTTCGAACTGCACTTCTGGTCACAATCACAAGCCCAGTGTGATTTTGATTTACAGATGAAACATCCAACGTACATAACATGTCTCGGCAGCTTCAGATGACTCTCTTCGTTGTAATAAGACATGCATTTTCCAACACACATGTCTTTGGTGATACTAGGAGAATCCAAAAATTGAGCTTCGTAAGAATATGGATTCACAAACACATCCACGTACTTTCCTTGTAGCTTCTGACTGCATTTATTAGCCCAATGCTCCGTTGATTGACAGATGTAACATCTGTTAGATGATACTTCGTCACCTCCATATTTCTCATCGATGCAGAATTTTGTAAACCTCTTTCCTGTAGAAATCAGATACTCAGAATCGCCCGAATAGTTGTAAGATGTAAACGATCCAACAAAGTTTCCAGTATGTCTTATCGGATAGGTTTTCGGTATGTTGCTGAATTCAACTTCGTGAGTAAACGGATTTACATATAAATTCA
The DNA here is from genome assembly GCA_029237695.1 of Conchocele bisecta. Lineage (NCBI taxonomy): Eukaryota > Metazoa > Mollusca > Bivalvia > Lucinida > Thyasiridae > Conchocele > Conchocele bisecta. Next base: position 46,596,453 of record CM055267.1, read on the forward strand.
TTTCACATCCTTTGTGCCAATATTTCATACTTTCGAAATAGTCAGCAAAATGTTCCTCGTGTTTTTGTAGTTGAATGGAAGAACGTTCTGTCGCTTGAGAGTCCATGTCGCTTCAGAGTTCAATAGACTAATTATGACCATGTGGAGTTTTGAGGCTTCTTTTATAGCCGTCACGGTATAGCGATAGTATATAATCTGCTGCAAATTGCTTTATACTTTGTTAGAATTTTCAACATGCCACTTGTACAATACTCGGACACCGAGAGTGAATCCGAAGAGTCACCAGATGCTAGAAGATTTTATGATCTTATACAAGAAAAAAGTCGAATATTAAGAAAATTCAGAACTGAATCATCAGTTTTTAAATCAACATTCAAAAAATTTGATGTGGACGAACACCTTCAAAACTTCGTGGGGATATTATTTGATGATATCATTCATCAAATCATCGAGCGAATTGATGGAGATCCACACGAAAAAATGAGGGTGACATTAAATCACCCTGCATTACAGATGGGGATAGCGATTCCATTCTCAAATGTTGAAGATTTGAATGGGGGCATGTTGTTACAAGAAATAGAAAAAGCTATACAATCGAATATGGATTTTAATTTGAACGATGGTGAGATGACAATCGAAACAACGTTTACCAAAATACCAACAGGTTCTGGAAGAAAGAATATTACCTCAGAAATTGATTCTTGAGTTTTCACGAAAAATAAGAAAACTGTTGTTAAAATTGAAAATTCAAAAGACAGTATGTGTTTAGCCAGGGCTATTGTTGTTGTAAAATGTCATGCTGATCGAGAAGTTTCTTCAACATGGAATATGAGGTGGCATGTAATCAGAGATTCCAGAAGATCTCTACAACGAATTGAAGCAAAGACATTATTGAATGACGTTGTAATTTCACCACGAAAGCTTGTGGAATTGAAGAATACAAGAAAATCCAACACTATATATGTGATCAAGATTCATCAACAACATATACAAACAGAATAGTTGTTTGAATGTCGAGAAATTCAGTCACACAGCAAAGTGATACATGCATTGGATAATCAAGATCACTATGACTGCATTACAAATATTGTTGGATTTGTTGGATGTCATTACTATTGTGAGATGTGTGATGTTGCTTACCAAAATCGCGAAACACATATATGCCCTACTTCGTGTCAGGCATGTCGTTCCAAAACAAAATGTCATATGCTAAATTATATCAAGTGCAAAGATTGTCTCAGGACATTTTATAGTGGAACGTGTTTTGCAAATCACAAGCAAATTGAAGGGCGACAAAACAAATCAATTTGTCAACTCTTAAAATGTTGTGGCAAATGTGGAGGTCAGTTTACCGAATCCAAGAAGAATCATACATGCAAAGGGAAGAAGAAATGCAAATTTTGTAAAGAGATTGTAAATTTTGACCACAAATGTCATATTCAGCAGTGCAAAAGCAAAACTGAAGAAGATGATCATGAACCGTTTTTCATATTTTACGATTTCGAATGTCAACAAGACACGGGTGTACACATTCCTAACTATTGTATTGCACACAGAGCTTGTGATGAATGTATCAATGAACTATTAGAATTCAATTGTGAATGTTGTAGTCGGTTTCCTGGAGGAAGAGAAGTAGTATGAAAAAATACTGTCAGAATTTTGTAATTGGTTGTTTTCAAAACAACATAAAGGTGTCACAGCTATTGCACATAATTTCAAAGCGTATGATGGGCAATTCATACTTCACCAACTCATTTAAAAGGGAATGTTTCAACCAAAGGTTATAATGAACGGCAATAACATCATGGTTATGGAAGATGGAGGAATACGATTGATTGATTCATATAATTTCATAAATTCAGGATTGGCAAAATATCCAGAAACCTTTGAATTGAAAGAAATGGCTAAGGGATATTTTCAACATTGGGCAAACACTGACACATTTGCCGATTATGTTGGTCCATACGTTGATGTATCTTATTACAAACCAGATTCAATGGGTACATGTGCAAGGGAAAAGTTTTTATCATGGTATAATGAACGTGTGGAAAACAATGATTGTTTTAATGTCAGACAAGAAATGGAAACATATTGTCGATCGGATGTAGATATTTTGAGACGTGGTTGTAGAGAATTCAGGAAGGTATTCATGGAATATGGTGGTATAGATCCGTTTTTAGAAGCCAGTACAATCGCTGACGCATGTAACAAAGTTTGGCGTAACAAATGCATGCCAAGTAATCAGATCGGAATTATTTCAAGCAGAGATCCGATTAAACGTAAATTTTCAATGAAAGGTATTCGATGGATACACAGTATTGCACACGAAAACAATATTGTTATACAAAATGCAAAATATGGCGGTGAATACCAAATTGGTCCTTATACTGTAGATGGGTTTCACAAAGAATCAAATACTATCTATGAGTTTCTCGGTGATATGTGGCATGGTTGTCCTACATGTTACAAAATTCGTAATAAAAAAAACCCCGATAAATGGTGAAACAATGGAAAATTTATATTCGCAAACATTTGAAAGATTAGAATATTTCAAGGTAAGTGGTTACAAAATTCACACTATCTGGGAGCATGAGTTTGATTTGAATATGGAAACTGATAAAGAATACAACAAGTTGATCGAACAATTCTTTACAAACTGCCATCCGATTGAACCTAGGGAAGGATTGTTTGGTGGACGTTGTAATGCCATAAAAATTAAATATGATATTGAAGAAATTTCAGATGACGAAATCAAATATATTGATATTTGTTCATTGTATCCATTAGTATGTAAACACAAAGAATATCCGATAGGACACCCCGAAATTTTGACAAAAGAAAATATTAATATAGAAAACATTCGCCAGTATGAGGGTTTGATAAAATCTAAAGTTATTCCTCCTGTTAATCTATTTCATCCCGTGTTACCAACACATTGTAATAACAAACTCATGTTTCTACTATGTAGAACATGTGGAGAAGAAAGTTCTACAAAGTGTACGCATACAATTGAAGAAAGAGCTTTGGTTGGTACATGGATAACAATAGAATTGTTTAAAGCATTGGACTGTGGCTACATATTGTTAGACGTGTAAGAAGTATGGCATTTTTCTGAAAAATCTAATGATTGTTTCTCGGGATATGTGAACAATTTTCTTAAAATCAAACAAGAAGCAAGTGGTTACCCCGGATGGTGTGTATCAGAAAAAGACAAAGAAAAAATTGTTAAGGACTATGAAGAAGCTGATGGTATTTGTCTTGATCTATCAAACATACAAACAAATCCTGGACGTAGAACATTTTTCAAGATTATGTTAAATTGCTTATGGTGTAAATTGGCACAACGTGAAATCATGACACAACGGAATACATCAATAATCCTTCAAAATATTTTGATTTGGTTACCGATCCATGTATAATGGTAAAACACGTAGAAATATTTGATAATTAATGTCCATTCGCATTGGTTAACTATGAAACTAGGCCTGAACACAATGAATCCCATGCAACATCAAACGTTGTAGTGGGATCATACGTAACATCATATGCAAGACTTGAACTGTGCAGTGTTTGGAGAAGTTACATGAGCGTGTCTTGTATTCCGATACAGACAGTTGTATGTACATACATAAGCAGAATTAATTCATGGAATCCTCCCATAATCAATAGTAAACTTGGTAAATGGACTGATGAAGAACCAGGAAATAAAATGAAAAGTTTTAGGGGTTTAGGACCAAAGAGTTATGCATACAAATTGCTAACAAAAGCTGGGGAAATGAAATCCAAATGCATAGTGAAAGGACTGACACTCGATTACAACTCGATTACAACACAAGTCAAGTGGTGACCTTTGATACATATGTTCAATGTGCAGAGTACCGAAGAGAAAGTTATGTATGCATGTAAAATCAGGAGACATGCAAACAGAACAGTAACGAGTGAATGTCAAAGCAAGACATTTAGGTCTGTGTACACAAAACGTGTCATTGTTGACAATTTTGATACCATTCGGTTACAGGACATTGAGACTTTGAATGAATATACATTGTGTATTACATGTTGTAAATATGTTTAAAACTGTATTTAGTCTTGTATTTTAATTCTTCGATAAACACGTTGATAAATTAAATATATCTTTTTCTGAATAGAACACCTGGTAAATAAATGTTCATTTTTCCATCACATGTACTAGGATACTGTAAACAGTGTCCTGATTGATTGGTTAAAAGCTTAATCCGTTTTACAGTCAAAGCTTGTGCAAACAAGCTTTGTTCACAAAACGTGTTTGTAACACGCTTTCTGATTGGAAAAACAAACTGAAAATTGGCTAATCTACCGAAAGTAGGTCAATCCGATTGCTGAGGTATACACATACTATAATTTGAAATTTGAAGCGAGAGAAGCCGCGAGTAGCTTCGTATATAATTGGGACAAACGTCGGCCACACGATCAACGAACCGAGAAACAACGAGAATTGGTCGGTTAGACCCCGATTGGACTATGCGTATATTACGGTAAATGGTACACGCTGATTGGACGTTATATTACGCATAAAAGCAACTCGTGCGTTTACCAGACGATCATTCTATGTTTGAATCTCGGAGATATAAAATCGACTAATCACTGTAAACCGAACTTATTAGTGGAAAGACTGAAACAATGTTTGGACTAAGACCCCCATTGCTCAAGTTTCATGGACCTAGAAAATGTGAACCAGGGGAAACAGATCATACCTCTTGAATGTTGTAGCTTAAACATACATGTTGTAAATATGTTGTTGTTTAATACATTATTGTTAAAACTTTACATATCTCGTATTCAATTTTACCATAAATTGAAAAAAAGAACATTATATTGATTTACAATCAATATTCCCATTATATTGATTTACAATCAATATTTATTTTCATCAACTTATATAATGAAGGGATGAAATAGGACATTTTCATATGTATTTGATAATATTGGAGTTTTTAAAAATATGTGAAAAATATATAGGGGAACAGCACACCCATCTAGGGGTGGAACTATGGAGTAATACAAGAAGTTTCCACCCGGGATAAAATTCCCGAATCTCCATCAAAATGGTTCAGAGGTTGCCACTATGGAGTAATACAAGACGTTTCCACCCCGGATAAAATTCACGAATCTCCATCAAAATGGTTCAGGGGTGGCACTATGGTATGGCTTTTAGCCACTATAACGTAATACAAGAAGTTTCCACACCAGATAAAATTCACGAATCTCCATCAAAATGGTTCAGGGGTGTCACTATGGTACGGTTTTTAACTTGTGTTTTTTACATTGAAAACCGGTGCAAGGGTAAAATCCGTCTATGTAAAAAACACATGATAAAAAAGTACGCCATAGTGGCACCCATTACTACTGTCGCCAGATACATATATGTTCTATGAAGTTACTATGACCTCTTTAGACGTGAAAACTCACCATATTGTCACCAGACATGATTGGGTTTAATATATGTTTGCATGGTAGTGTTTTTATTGATCATGTGGAGAATTTACAGTACGATTTTATTTCTCCATGACGATAAAATGATTGACGCGCATCATAGTGGATTATGCTGACGCGGCGATATCTGAGAACCAATGTACTTTTGTATGGCCTTAGAGTTAATACGAGCCATATGGTCGAGTTATACCTGGACTGTGACGAAAGACGTATTGATGTAAGTATCGTCATTCTCAGCTATTAAATAATTGTAACTGTTGCTCAAGAATGCGGGCGCGTTGTCATTGGCGTCGTCAAGGCGAACGACCAGTAAGGTGGCGTTGCTCCTCCCATTGCCGTCACTGGCCGTATACGTCATATAGAACACGGGTATCTTTTCTCGATCCAGTTGATATTCACACGAGGTGCAATATGTTGTTATGATGTTGCCATCATATGTGTTGACGCGGAATCTGAAGTGAGACGTAAAGAATGACAGGAACAAGAGTTGTCAGAAGACAACGAAGCTCGCCTGTTGGCAGCCTTCACTCAAACTTGGCACAGTTGTATAAAAAACATGAAAACTATATAACTTGACCTTGGGTTAAGGGGTATGCGTTGGACCTTGACATTGAGGTCAATGGTGGAAGGTGAGTCGTGGATTTTCTATAGCATGATATAGCATATTAAGATGAATGCACGTATGAAATATCAATGCGCTCCCTGAAAACAGAAGTAAAACAAAATTTAACCCAACGTTAAGTTTATGAACGCACTAAGTTGGTGATTTTCTACAGCATAATAGCTATTTACATGAGGAATGCATGTATGAATGTGCTAAGTTTGTGACCTTGACCTTGTGGAAAGGGGTGGGGGTGGGGGTCATGGATTTGCAGTAGCACAATATATGATTATCAGATGAATGCATGTATGAAGTATCAAGGAGTTCCCTGTAAAGACACGGAAGTTATAAAAAGACATGTACTCCAATGTTAAGTTTATGATGTTGATCTTGGGGAAATGGGTGGGGGCTTGGTCATGGATTTACTGTAGCACAATAGAGTATCATCAGATGAATGCATGTATGAAATATCAAGGGGTTCCCTGTAAAGAAACAGAAGTTACACAACATTTACCCCAACGTAAAGTTTATGAACATGCTTACGTTTGTGACCTTGACCTTGGGGTAAGGGTTGGATGGTGGGTTGTGGATTTGCTACAGCATTATAAAGGGTCATCTGAGGAATGAATGTATGAAATATCAAGGCGTTCCATGAAAAGAAACATATGTTATAAGACATTTACCCCAACGTTAAGTTTATGAATGTGCTAGGTTTGTGACCTTGACCTTGGGGTAAGGGTTGGGTGGTGAGTCGTGGATTTGCTACAGCATGATAGAGGGTCATCTGAGGAATACATGTATGAAATAACAAGGTGTTCCATGAAAGGAAACAGAAGACATTTACCGCAACGTTAAACGATAAACGATATCGAGATAACGAGATTCAGCTGTAGTACATCTCTGCTCACAACAGATGAATAATGTCAAGATAAATATCTCTCAATCTGGTTTGTATTGGAGTATTATTAAACTGCCATAGTATACACATTTTGTAAAACAGGAAAGAAACTACAGCTGAATCTCGTTATCTCGATATCGTTTATCTCGATATACCTGCTTATCTCGATATACGTCCCATCAGAAATCCCTATATAGATGATATATTTTACTCCTGATAACTCGATATCGGATATGTCGATATATCGATTTAGTCGAAGTGGAAATCGAGTCCCGATAGTATGTTTCCTTCACATTTGTATTCTGATATGTCGATGCGAAAATTAAGCCGCCCGGCGCCGCCAAGTCTGAAGCAGCGCGATTATCTCAGGTAAGATTTAACACGTCTATAGAAACCAAATACACCGCCGCCGCTAAAATGGGTTTAAAGTTGCATGACTAGTTAAAGCAGTTCACTTAAAACCATTATTAATCAATTAAACTTAATGTGATATCAAATCTCTTTTAATAGAAAAATGATTTAAACGGTGTAGTAATAAGTAAATCATCTGTTAATTTAGAAAACAGCTTAGAATAAACTCAAGCCGCGATTTATGAAAACAACGGAAATAAAGCAAAGAGGCATTTCTGAAGCGACTTTGTTCGGATTTTTTTGGAGAAATTTGGCGAACTGGTATCTATCTCGAAGTTCGGACATTTCGATATATTTTCATCAGTCCATTCGACTTCGAGATAACGAGAATGACCTGTATAATTATTGCATATAATGAGCACATGCAGTTTATTAACACAGTGTAATGATAATCCTATTACACTAGTATAATACGTAAACTGATGACCATGTGCTTAAGCAATAATATAATATAACATATCAGTAGCCAATTTCACCAGCATTGCAAAGTATGCTTATCTAGCAAAGTATACTTTGAGGGAGATATTTTCAATTGAAGGATAAATTTATTAATTTTTATTATACTGAATTTATTACATTTTCACAGTCATTTTGGCTGTGGTAAGGTAATACATTCAGTACAATAATTCTGCATACTTTTAATAATGAAATATATGAAGTATTTCGTTCTATATGAAATAATGCATTTCGGGAAAAATAAATGATTATTACTTTGCTAGATAAGTATACTTTGTAATTTTAGTGAAATATTGTGGCATTTATTGAACTCTTTAACGAATTTCATAAGAAACGAGGCTATGCCAAGTTTCTTATGAAATCAGTGGACTTGTTTAATAAATCTCATATTAAATCGTCACTCATGTATTTATTATATCTACTATTTGTAATAACATTGAAACATAAAAAAGACCATCATACATTCGATTGGTAAGTGGCAATCGATAGATGTAATGAACGGCCTAATGCCTACCTGTCTTGTCCTCCAAATATTGTGTAGGAAATATTTCCATTGCTTCCAGAATCTTTATCCGTTGCCTAAAAATATAATCATCTGATCACACTATGTTTTGTTCAATAATGAGTTTCTATTGATAGCTTAAATACCTATCATTTACTGAAAATATCGTAATTCTGTGAATATCTTTCCTGAAAAATTTCTCATCTTTTTCGGTACAAACTCACATGGCTTGTCTCATATATCATCAATACCTACTGCTGCCGGAGCTAGAGAATTTATTAATAAATAACTGTATTACAGGCAAACCGATAACACAATGCTACACTGCTCCCCTGTCGGCTTTCGGAACAAAAGCCCACTGCGCCATTCAGAAATTAAACCATGACATATTTACGCATGGAATAATCGCCGCATCTTAATTACAGACGTTGACAATTAAATGATATTGTAATGTACGGATTTAATACCGAAAACAAAACACGGCGCCATTGGCTAATGAGACATCTCACGATGGCACGGTTAGTGAAATTGATGTGGCTAATGAAATAAGTTGGTAACTCCCTACTGTAGTTAACCCTCTTATTTCACTAGCCCCTTTCATTGTGTAGTCTATCACTAGTATTGGTAAACGTCCTCCATACTAGTACGTACATATCTAAATGTACAGTACTTACCGTGATTGTTCTAATGTATGTGCCGTTAGCCGTATTTTCCATTATATGTATTTCGTATGTCTTGTTTTCGAACTGTGGGCTGTTGTCATTCATGTCGATAAGGTGAAGCACGACCGTTACCGTGGCAACATGACTGTCATTCGCTACCTCTCTGGCAACGACCTGCAATGAAATATATATACATTACATTGCATTAGATCTGGTAAATTTAATGTTGACTGTAATACACATGTGAAGAGGACAAGTGGTATCCACTTGTCTTCATCAACGGCGTATTTTGTTGCATATTAAAGTACTGTAATCTTTAATTTAATTTGACCTTGCTATTGGTTATGTCAGCACCATGGGTGAGGTCCAGAATTTGCTCTTCAATGTATGTCAACTTTGACGTCATTTACGGAAGATATGATCGAGTATAGGGCCTGGACGTTTCAATCCTGGACATCCAATTTTCACAATTTTTTAGACACAGGAACTTGATTGGCAACATGCTTTGTTATACAAAACTAACATCTGCTGCCAAACAGAGATACACGAACTCTCGATATTTGTATCTTTATCGAGATTTAAAAACAATATAATCTTGTTTTGTATACCACTCAGCATTGTACTGTCAATATTGACAGTTTTCCGCGTTATCGCTCTCTGAAATAAGTCTGTAAACTCCGGCTAAACAGCGAGCGAGACCTCCGTAAGATTGGAGGTCGCGGAGTTAAGACCACCACTACCTCCATTACTACCTCCACCAGCTCCATTGTGAAATTGAGGTGGCGGAGGTAAGATTGGAGGTCGTGGAGTTAAGACCACCACTACTTCCATTACTACGTTCACCAGCTTCGTTGTGAAATTGAGGTGGCGGAGGTACGATTGGTGGCCACGGAGTTAAGACCACCACTACTTCCATTACTACCTCCACCAGCTTCGTTGTGAAATTGAGGTGGCGGAGGTACGATTGGTGGTCGCGGAGTTAAGACCACCACTACTTCCATTACTACGTTCACCAGCTTCGTTGTGAAATTGAGGTGGCGGAGGTACGATTGGTGGCCACGGAGTTAAGACCACCACTACTTCCATTACTACGTTCACCAGCTCCGTTGTGAAACTGAGCTGGCGGAGGTACGATTGGTGGTCGCGGAGTTAAGACCACCACTACTTCCATTACTACATCCACCAGCTCCGTTGTGGAATTGAGGTGGCGGAGGTACGATTGGAGGTGGCAGAGTTAAGACCACCACTACTTCCATTACTACCTCACCAGCTTCGTTGTGAAATTGAGGTGGCGGAGGAACGAAATTGAGTTGGCGGAGGTACGATTGGGGGTGGCTGAGTTAAGACCACATCTACTTCCATTACTACCTCCACCAGCTCCGTTGTGAAATTTAGGTGGCGGAGGAAATATTGGAGGTTGAGGAGTTAAGACCACCACTATTTCCATTACTACCTCTACCAGCTCCGTTGTGAAATTGAGGTGGCGGAGGAAATATTGGAGGTTGAGGAGTTAAGACCACCACTATTTCGATTACTACGTTCACCAGCTCCGTTGTGAAATTGAGGCATCGGAGGTAATATTGGAGGTTGATGAGTTCCGTTGTCAAATTGAGGTGGCGGAGGTAAGATTGGAGGTCGCGGAGATAAGACCACCACTACTTCCATTACTACCTTATCAGCTCCGTTGTGAAATTGAGGTGGCGGAGGTAAAGCTGGTGGTCGTGGAGTTAAGGTATGGCTTGCGGTTGACTGCTTTTGAGTTGTTGCACAGAAATTGTATTACACGAATTCATCGAACGCGAATCGGCAGTTGTCCCCGAGCGTCGGTCGGAAAACTCATTACGCATTGATCCAGCAACCTGTCGTTTTGACCATTAATAGCAAATACATCTAATTTTATTGGCCAACAACTAATTTCGTTACCAAAATGAATGCACACACATTCGAAGAAAAACACAATATCGAGGCCATATACGGGATGTTAGGTGTATACCGTCTTTAATATCGGCAAATACAGCGGTGCAATAACGAAGGTAGTTCCATGGCCGGACAATTTATGGTACCCATTGTGGGGGACTGCCTATACAATCGGAAAGTACAGCACCACCTGCGCTAATCTTGCCAATATTTATCCTTTGTTTTATTTAAAAATACTTAAATACTATGCTTGAAATAAAGCAGCTTAATTGTCCGATCCTAAGCTGTTCTACAGCTCAGGCTCGGCCAATCAAACTGCTTGATTGTGAGTGGAGATCGCCTATAGATGATTAAAAACGCCAACATCTGAGCAAGAGTAACGCAGGCGGTTGTGTATACCAGAAAGGTGATGTTCTGTCTTGCTTCATAGTCCAGAATGGCCTCATTGTGCACCATGATCATGACGGTACCCATTTCCATGACGACGGATGGGTTCGGCTCGAAGTCACTGCAGGTGGTATGATTTGGGTACATCAAGGTGATATTCATTTTTGCGTTGTCGCCCTGAAATTTAGACAACCTGGTGAGAAAAGTAAGAATGTGCTTATTTTGTTTATTTTGTCAATATAATAAACGGTTACCCGTATTTGAATTAACCGGAGAATTCATGTTAAAATAAATTGATGTTGAAACAAAGAATAGTACAGTATACCACCGTTTATTAATAAAGTAATTAATTGGTAAATGTAGTCACCAAATTGAAACGTCACATTACGCTAATAGATAAACGACGTCAATGACGTCATTGTAATAACGCAACGTAAACAAGTACTCTTTCCTTTCAACAAAAACAATAAACCATTCGCATTTATTGGCATAAAACCCAACGAATACCCAATGAATAGAATACCAGAAAATTGACTATTTATTCAGTGTTAATTTATATCAATATTTCGATTTTTATTCCCCCGGTCTCGGTACATTAATAAGTTTCTCCGGAGTTTCTCAATTATGTCATAATAGTCTTTGGGCCACCAATAAACCCCCCTCCCAACCCACCCCCCCCCCCCCCCCCCCCCCCCCCCACCCCCCCCCCCCCCCCCCCCCTGTGGTACATAACGCCACTATGACTTTCAAATTCAGTAGTCAATTGTCTGTCATTCCAGAAGGTCTGCCATTAAAAAGTCGCTGGATGAACAAATGGCGGCCATTTTCCAAGATGGCCGTCAAAAACAATTGTTTTTGTTTACAGGACTAGCTTTATCGCCTGTTAACCGGTATTAGGACCGATTTAAATTTTCTAACTCGTTCTTATCTACTCCCTAATTGAATATGAAACAGTGTGTGATACATTCAAAATCAATTTATTTTACCAAATGGCCGCCATTTTCAAAATGGCCGCTAAAAAGTGTGTTTTTGCGAAAAGTTTGCACTGTAACTGCTGTTAAGTGTTATTGGAACCGCTATTAACATTGTAACTTATACCTTGTAATACATATCAATATGCATATCAATTATGTAATACATATTGACTTAACAGCATGGAAATGCAATTCTACATATGCAAACTGCTTTGCCCAACACATTTGCAGATCTGGCGGAGAGTCTATATCACCAAATGCCGAAAGCAGAACGCGTGGATTTTGTAACAAACACGTACCATCCTCTGTCACTTAAAACCAATGAACGACAACGAAGAGGTACCACAAATACCTACTTGATCAAGGGACCGCTGACAAATGTTCCACGTGACTGGAAGCAGTTCCTCTCGAACGATGTCAACAAGACACAATTGTGTAAATTCCTACTTAATGAATGGATGCAAGATAAATACACACACAAGGTGAAGGGAAGAACAATTGTGTTTGTGTGTGAAACCAAATGCGTCAAATTACTAGTATGTATGGCATATCAACACACACTGACGAAATAGAAGAACTGAATTCGTCACAAGAGGAAGCAGACACACGACTGGTATTGCATTGTTTGCACCATGCATCGCATTTATCGGAGAACAATACAATTGTTGTCAGATCTCCAGATACCGACGTGTTTGTACTGTTACTCAGGTTTACACAGCTGGTGAAACAGCGTGTGCTGTTTGACACCGGTGTTTGGCAACAAACGACGACTGCTTGACATACACGGTATCATTGCTGAGGTTGGTACGCAGCTGTGTTTAGCATTGCCAGCACTTCATGCATTCACCGGCTGTGACAGCACGAGTGCTTTCGTTCGTCGTGGAAAGATGACACCGCTAAAACTTTGTATTTCTGATGTACAGGAGTACTAGTACTAGTATTACAGACATAAACAAACTGCGCATGGAGCTATTCCTGCAAAAGTTCAGTCCCAAGTCAGGAGAGCTGCTGTCAAGTTACAATGGCGCTGATCTTAGCATTCTGCCACCATGCAGGTCATCGTTGAGAATGTATATAATGATAGCTAATCACCAAACCCTAATTTGGTGCAGCACTGACCAATCGAATGCATGCATACCGCCACCAAATGGCCGTGGGTGGGAGGTCATAAACGGAACACTAGAGTGCAAATGGACAGAGGGGGATTACCTGCCAACTGAAATGATAGATCTACTGGTAGAAGAAGAGGAAGAAGTGGATACGGTGGATGTTGATGAAACAAATGCCCATGAGCCTGACAGCTTACTAGATAGCATGTTTGATGCGGATGAAGCATATGACTAGGTTGCTTCTCTTAAGCCGGATTCACTAGATATGTATCTACGATTTGTACAGCATGTTAGGATAATACCTGAGCGCTGTTGATGTCAGAAAATATCGAAGAGTTTCGTACCTGATGCCATGGGTATTGACTCCGCCACAGGTGCGATGCTTCCGAACCTGATTGAAAATGAATGAATGAATGAATGAATGAATGAGTATGTATGTATGTATGTATGTATGTATGTATGTATGTATGTATGTATGTATGTATGTATGTATGAATGAATGAATGAATGAATGAATGAATGAATGATGAATGAATGAATGAATGAATGAATGATGTATGTATGTATGTATGTATGTATGTATGTATGTATGTGTGTGTGTGTATGTGTGTGTGTGTGTATGTATGTTGTGTGCGTGCGTGTGTGCGTGCGTGCGTGCGTGCGTGTGTGCGTATGTATGTATGTTTGTATGCATGCATGTATGTATGTGTCTGATGCTATGTATATGTTAATGATTTCATGAACCATATTTGATGTGACGATGCAAATAATGAATAGTTTCTTACCTGATGTTGTGGGGATTGTCACCGCCATAGGCGCGATGCTTCAAACTTTGATTCAAAATTAATTACCTTGTTGTATAATCATGCACAAATCAAGAACAATGAAAGCCCTGGACACATTATGTAACTGTATGTAACTGTATGTATGTATGTATGTATGTCTATATATATGTGATGCTATGTATATGTTAATGATTTCATGAACCATATTTGATGTGACGATGCAAATAATGAATAGTTTCTTACCTGATGTTGTGGGGATTGTCCCCGCCACAGGCGCGATGCTTCAAACCTTGATTGAAAATTAATTACCTTGTTGTATAAGCATACGCAAATCAGTATACGCATGTCTATAACTGTTGTTGTGCATTATATCGATGCTCACATTTAACATGTTCTATTTCACAATATAGCATTGATCTTGTTGTAAATATCGAATCATTTCTTGCCCGATAATGTGGGGAAATTCTCTTTTTCTTCACACTTGCTGCTATACATACTTCACTCCATGCACTTTCATCATGACAACTCACGATATTTTTGTGTATGCAATGACGCCAGTGTCATGTTGAAGTAGTTGACTATTCATATGTACCAGTTAAAAGTAAATTAAGTGGAGACAGCTAATGAAACTCAATATGTGTAAAATGTACATTGTAGATTTAGTGGGTGGGGTAACGGTTTCAAATTCAGTTGTGGTTAACTTAGTATCATGTGCAGTAAGCATAAGAAAAACAGGAACTATGGTTTGCACATGTTTCATGAGCACATGTATGTATATTTTCCATAGTTACAATTTATAAATACCGTATGGGAAGAGATGTGTGGCAATACATGTGTTACCATTGAAATGGAAAGGAGTGGGTGGGGCAATTAAATATGCAAAATATTTGCCTAATAGGACCGGACGGTCCTAAATTCTACTTAAATGCAAAGTATTGCTATAAACATCTCTCAAAACCTGCAAAACAACAGCAGTTTCCGTGTTTAACAATATAATTTTGTCACATTTTTACAAAAAGTGTGATTTTTTAATATGGCAAAAAGTTGCTGGGTGGTATACTTCAAAATGGTGCCATACATTCATCCAGCGGGTTACAGAGCGCAGACAAGTTGCATTACACTCGTAATTGATTATAGTTATCAGAAAAATATGTCTGCTTATGTACCACAAGGGGAGGGGGGGGTTCCATATTTGGCCCATGGCCTATAACTTATATATCCATTGACGGATTGCTTACATATTTCAACACAGCATACCTGTGGAAAAATGCCACTCATCCAAGATGTTATTAATATGACATTGACCTTGAATTTTTTCACACATTAAGAAGTTCTCCGTAGTTTCTCAATTCTGTCATTACTTCTATATCCCTTGGCAGATTACTTCAATAATTCAATACATCATACCATAACAAATGCCACACATCCATGCTACCCTTAATATGAAATTCACCGTTTTACCTTCACATTAAGAAGTTTCTCAATTCTGTCATAACTTCTATATCCCGTGCTGGATTAGTTTAATATTACAATACATCATACTTGAGGACAAATGCCACACATCCATGCTGCCCTTAATATGACCTTGATATTTTGACCTTCACAACTTTGAACCTTTTCACGCATTAAAAATTTCGAGTTTCTCAATTCTGTCATACATGTGGACAAATGCCACACATCCAAGATGTTATTAATATGACCTTGAACTTCTTCACACATTAAGAAGTTCGCCTAAGTTTCTTAATTCTGTAATAACTTCTATATCCCTTGATAGATTACTTCAATATTTCAATACATCATACGTGTGGACAAAATTTACATACACACATACGCCCTTAATATGACATTGACCTTTTGACCGTCATAAATGTGCTAGTGAATACTTATCACTTTGGTTAATTAACTTTGCCACAGGGTGCATTCGTGTGCCGAGAGGCCACATTTCTCGTCATATCAATCATTCGATTATTTGATATCAATGAATTGAATTATTGATATCTATAAATAATTGTTAATAGTAAACAACCGCGCCCTATAGGAGTAGTAAGAGGTATTTATTGATATCAATAACTCAAATAATTGATTTGTTGATATCAATAAATCGATTTTTTTATATCAATAAATGAAATGTATTTGTTGATATAAAACAATCGATTTATTGATATAAATAAGTGCTGAATAAATAGGAAAACGTGCCCCATCGTTTACCTCGTCCTTATCGTGCACGATGAGTGCCGTGTTCATCGTAATGGGGACGTTCTGCGGCATGTTTTCTTGCACCGTGGCGTAGTACCAGCTCTGGTTAAACTCGGGACTGTTATCGTTGAGGTCCCTGATCGTCACCGTCACGTCTGTTGTAGAATTTCCATACTGCACACCTGTCCCGTTTATTTCAGACACCTACATATATATGAGACACGCCATGTGATTTTGTACCTTCGGACATCTGCGTAATTTCATGAAATATGTTTACAAAATTTACAATAGTGAATGTAAATGGCGTCAAAGGTTGACACAACTTTCAGAGTACATGTGAAATTATTCCGCATGCACTGTGAAAATGTTGTCAACTTTTTACTTCATTTATGAAATAAATTGTAAATTTCGTAAATGTATTTAATGAAATTACGCAGATGTCCGAAGGTACAAAATCACATGGCGTGTCTCATATGAGACAGGTCATGTGATTTTGTACCGAAGAAGATGTGCGATTTTTCTATGAAAAATATTTACAGAAACTGTAATAACGTTGACGAAATGTGCATAGCAAATGCGGAGATTCTCATTATATTCCGCATTTGCTATGAACATTTCGTCAACTTTCGACATCATTTACGGAACATGTCATAAATTGTGCAACTATTGTTCACGAGATATAGCACATTAGGTACAAGATCACATGGCTTGTTCAAATACGCATGAACAATATCATCAAAATACATGTACATTTCCTCAATATATTAAAGCACATTTTTAGAGTTAAACATTTCAATTAAGATATGTCATTGGCCCACAACAAAAGTATTATTTCATGGTATTTCGAGAAGATCTTGTTTTTATTTATATTTGAGAGAGAGAGAGAGAGAGAGAGAGAGAGAGAGAGAGAGAGAGAGAGAGAGGGAGAGAGAATTTCATGAGAGAGAGAGAGAGACACAGAGAGAGAGAGAGAGAGAGAGAGAGAGAGAGAGAGAGAGAGGGAGAGAGAATTTCATGAGAGAGAGAGAGAGAGAGAGAGAGAGAGAGAGAGAGAGAGAGAGAGAGAGAGAGAGAGAATTTCAACGTACTACCAGTGCATCACTGACCCATCACAACCCTCCACTTCAGTCATAGCTTGAGTGTTAAACTCGTTCACCATCTAAATAAATAACTGTCTTCTATATTATTTGTTTACTGTTCCATTAATCCGAAATGGGGATGTGGATAAATAAAAATCTTAAAATACTGATGAACACTACAGATCCGTGATGAGACGGCTCGCTACGATAACTGATAAAGGTTATTGGATTTGCATTTATTATGCAGCCTATGCTCAACAAATGTAAATCCATCAATTGACATTTCCAGACGATCCTAAAGTTGCACTTACGACCATTTTAGTCGTACGAAGTTTACTGAAACGGCCCCTCGAGCTATAGTGTTTGTAAATGTTGTATTATGACATGTAGGGTTGAAATATTTAACTTACACACATACACACCTCTGTAACGGTGTTTGCAAACCGTGTAGACCCAGATGAGCCGGCTCTTGACGTGTCTGCTCATCATGATCTGCACTTTTTGCAAGTAATTTTCTCATTTTCTACCCCTCTCGCCTTTTATAAATCAATAAGTCTGAAAATAATTTTGTGACGGTTAGGATGGTCGGGAAATTAACATATCACAGTCTATTCCAGTAATGCAGGGTTGAACGGTTAATGTGATCCGGTATAATTTGCTGGCGACGGCTACCTTCACGGGAAATGAACAATCTCCACGCTTATCTTTAATTACTCCGGAATCCCTATCGATGACCTTGGCTACGTGTATCTCCCCTTCTTGGCTGATGTTGAAGAAGTCGGAGCAGGCGCCTACAGCACATACATATTCAAAAACGTATAAAACAGTAAAACCATCTTAACCGGACAGTCATGTCACCAATCTGTGCCTACGATACAGATATAATCATTTCGTAATATGTATTTGACTGATAGTGACGACAGGTGGTATCAGAATATTTTCATATTCAAATGAGGCATGGTATTTTTTTAATTATTTATACTAATTAAATGCGTCACCTGAAAAAATAATAATATTTTCGACAGATTATACAGTATAATTATTGCACATCAAAAAATAAATACAGAGAATAAATAGTAATGACCGTTTATATGTTAAGGAAACACGGCTATTGCCCCTGATATCAGTGTAAAAATTCACATCTGATATAATATGTATAATACTGCCAATCAATACGTGGGGTAATGGTGAATTAATGTTTACTTTGCCAGAAAATGTCTCTGATATAAAGAACATTTTGTGCCTACTGAGTGGTCATTTACCTTTAAGCACTTGATGATAATTTGTTGTAATTTTCAGTTATGAACGGACAGGACAATGACTAAATTACATTGAAATCTATCTAAATTAAACACAATGGTGTCCCCAGCAGGGTGTCCGGTTTAGAGGGGTTTAACTGCATGTTCGTATGTATGTATTCCTGCAGTGCTGAAATATCTAAATTACAGTGGATTTTCTCTAAACCGGAGACCATGTGTAACTTATATTTACCGTATTTAATTTAATAGTTTACCTTTCTCAATGGAATATGTGAGATTATTGGATACCCCCGAGTCACCATCCCTGGCCGACGCCGTTATAACACTGTAATCCTACGAAGAATAAAATAGAAAGAAAGTATGTTTCCACTGTCGATACAGTTGCTTGTACCTGATCGCTTTTGTTGGTTTGTGGTACTGAAAATACAACACAAACAACCTGTATACAGTAATAAATGGAATGGAATAATAGTGTATTGCTAAAGCCATGCTGGCTCTTGAGCACAAAAATAATGAGAAACATACAACTAATATGACACTGCAAGCCAGATGACAGACAGTGGACATACATAGCAGTGTATGTATACACTAACTAGCAATCAAGTTGTATTACACAGATAAAACGCGTTAAGTACGGATTACATTTAAATTGCCCCATTCGGATGCAAGTTGTGTTTCATATGCACCGTATAGTCCTTGTCAATATAGCAAGACTGGCGAAACCCGCATGTAAATAGTCCATGTCTATCACAAGTTATAGCGGTTTTAATTTCTGCATATTTTATGAAAATGAGCTGTGTCATCACAGCAAGTTAATTTATTATTTACCCTAGTTTCTCGTCCAATGAAAGAACACAATTTCGTCTCAATTAATCGCATATTGCGACCCTTTCGCCAATATATATTAAATTACCATTAAATGTTCAGCCGCTATATTTAGAACTGATGTTACGTCTTGTTGTCATCAGTTCACTAGATGCAAAGCATGTTACCGCCCGCACACGCGCTCACTTCGAGTCACACCGCCAAGCACATACTAGTGTAGAGATTCGAAATCACGTTTCTGGGCGGAGCTTCGCGAGTGGACTGGTAAACAATAAGTACGTTATAGTTCACATATTGAATTTTTAATAAATTAATTTCTCGCTCGCTATCGCTCGCTACGAAATTAATTTATTAAAAATGAAATAACTATTACTTAAATAAATGTTATAAAATAATACAAAATACGATATTCCTTTTTCCATTAAAATCAATATTTGTGAAGACATATGTATTTTTCTATGAAATGTGTATTTCTGTATACAGGACTAATATACTTAAGGAATTAAGACGGACTGCTAACAATAAAATTTATATAAATAAAACTAAATATTGAGGGTCATATATGACGTCACAACAAGTTCTGCATAAACCAAGCTAATTTAAAATTAAAACCTACATACCATGTGTCACCAGTCTTGTTAATGTTATATTGTCAAGGACTACATTGCGTATATGAAACACACCCGCGTTCTAGACCCGTAAACTGAGAGTGTATGTACTACAAAACGTTGCTATAGATGGAAAAAGAGCGTACTGTCTGATTTACGAAACCTGTCAAAATTGTACGGTCATATAAACAGTGCAGAAACAATTTTCTTTTTGATAATATTAAATGTTATCAAAATTTAAGAATGAGCGGTCTTTTTATTTCGTGAAATTTGGTCCAATATTGATTTTGTTATGAAAAATTGATTTTTCTATGGGAATTTAACATGGGAGAAAACGAGGTGGAGGAGCTGGGGGAGGATAAAAAAATAAAATAAAATTGGAAGTTGACTGAAACCTGGCTAGATAGCATGGAAATGATCTAACTAAGAAAACAAAAGTTCAATTTTTAAAATCAGTCCAGTATTTCTAAATTATAAAAATGTCCCCATGTTAAATCCCCATAGACATCTTCACTCACTCTGGGGATTTAAAGGCCCAACAATCGGTGCCCTGGTACCGAATTTAGAAGGAGGGGCATATCCAATTACTGATAGCGTCCTTAGCCTGTCAGTTATCCACTGGCTAAATATAATATGAACAGAAGCACATGTTTGTCGTCTGCTCCCAATGTAGAACAATGAGGCGGCTGCTGGAGAGCCTGTTTAGGGGTTTCTGTACTGACCAGTATCTAGATATATGGTATGTAGGTTTGTTATCAAGCTTGTTGACCCATAAAACACACACATGAGACAGTGTGTACCAGTCCCTCTAATAGTATTTGTATGTTTTAGTTGTGCAGGAAAATGATTGAGAATTTACTCAAAGTGTTAACGATTATATAGTATTTTGCTGCTAGCTATTTCAAAGCAATGCGTATTTTGATGCTATTATAGAAATAGTAGGAAGTAAAATTGAACATCTTTCCATGCGTCACACAATGACAAAATGGGGCTTATTGAGTGTTTGATCAGTGTAACTAACATTCAGATAGCACATGACTCCAACATGATACAGTTTACATCACTAATTAGAGCCATCATGAATTAACACGGAACTAAACAGTGTAGATCAAGATGAGGATGCACCAGCTGATCCGGGGATATGCATGTCATAACATGTCCATTTACTTAGAGTGTGTCACATACATATAATGAAACCTATATTGTACTTCTGGACCTGAACAATGTTCAAGGTGTATGATCACGTGGTACTAACAACAACAACACGTATTGTCACTTCCATAATCCATCTGATTCAAAGTACGTATTCTATTATATTGTCCTTATTACGTACCGGATTGTGATGAAATATGGCGCATCAAACGCGTCTTGTTAAGCTACATTTGATGGTCTTTGTATTTTCGCCTAAACTTCTGTCGTTTTTGCGAAGAATCGATTTCCGTGTCGGTAGATTCTTCGCAAAAACGACATAAGTCTGTGCCGAACTCCATGGACCACCAAATGCAGCTCATGAAGACGCGTTTGCTGCGCCATATTTCATAAAAATCCATTGTATATTAAGGAAAATATCAAATAATACTTACTTTGGAGTGGGCGACCTTGTTGTTGTTGTAACCATGTGATCATGCACCTTGATGTTCCTATCTCCGATGTATTTTGTAAGTAAAATATTATCAGAATATGTGGTGGTAATAACTTGGTATTTGATAAAAATGTGTAACTGTGTCATGTCATTCCACAAATAACCCCGTCCCAGTTAGACTGCATTGCTGCAGATACACTAAATAATATATTCTGACAGCTAATTAGAAACCAGTGTTGAAATAGCCATACTGGTATATATGTGTTAGGATACAAACAAATAAAGCTTCAAGCAAACGTGAATTCATGTAGTCATGTGAATTTCTAGAGCCCGGTCCACTAAACTTCGTACGACAACAATGTTCGAAAGTGCAAATTTAGAATCATCTGGAAATTTCAATTTATGGATTTACATTTATTGAGCATAGGCTGCATATGCAGCATATGCTCAATAAATGTAAATATAATTATTGTTTACAAGGAAACATTGTTAATGTTAAATTTACAGACTATTATAAGTTTGTACTTACGGACATTTTTAGTCGTACGAAGTTTAGTGACACGGGCCCCTGATCTGACTGCACATCCATGCTGTTTGTGAATGTGCATACTAACCCGAGTTTATACTGTTTATAATTAGTATATGTTCGTGTGTGCACTTACACGCTGACCCCACTGTACTGCATTTTCACAGCGACTTATCAAGTTTCTAGGCGGCCAATTTATGTTGCTGGTCTATTAAACCATGGATTTGTTTCATTTACTTTGTTATGTGCATACCAGACACATATTTAATTTGATATTACTGTCCAAAATCCAAGTTGTGCGGCTGGCACACTGTCAGATGTCGACCATACAGGCAGTTATAGGAACCAGTCGGCCAATGAATAATGTGCGTAAACCAAGCTTAGCAACAAGGAGTAAATTCTCAGAACAACGGCATTACTTGTTATTATTATGACAGAGAGATACATAAAATAGATGCTGCAGGAAAGGTATGTCTGTGCCAAACATTCCATTATATTATTTGCATGCTCTACATATGCAGGTCACATTTTCGTGTGCGACTTGATGTGGGGGTGAGATAGAGCTTTCGAAAGTGAAAATAGACGGTTCTGTCAAAAAAAGGGAAATAACTCATGGAAATCAACCCGCATGACCCCGTGTTTGGTATGGATCTAGAACCGGCTTAGGTCACTGACTCCAGGAATGGAAATAACAAAATTGATTTTGGTGCAGGTAGTTTGCGATTGTCATGCTTGTGTGAATGTGTGTCTATGGGAAATCAATTGGTTGCCTGTTTCCTATATGACCCTATTTCTACAGTCTGTCTGCAATGGTACCAGTTGTATCTTTTTTATTGACCGATCGCGTCTTCAGGCACTCGCCATCATTTCACGACTAAAAAATGTCAAAAATCGTAAAAATGAGAAAAAAAATCCTTCTAATATAAATGGAAAAGGGGAGAGATAATTTGGTTTCCCATAAGCATGGACAATTTCTTAAATAATTACCACTTCTTAGCTATGGGACATTGCTAGAATGTTAGCTGAAGTGATGGTATTAAGGAAACTGTCTGCTTCAGGAAATTTGGCAAATTCTGTCACAAGGAACCAATTACCATATTTACCATAGTTATTTTTTACTTATCGGAAACTTGATTTTTGGGCAAAGATCTTCCAATTTTTGCTTATCCAGCACACCTTTTGGGTAATTTATTTGCTGCATTTGTATATATAACCTGTGTAGAGTGTTTTCTGGACCCATTGAATCAATTAGTAGTACTGAAATGAGTGTTGCCTGTGTGTGAAACCAACTTTTACTCAATAACCTTGAATTTTGTGGGTTGGCTCTGAATTTTGCCCATTATTCCATAACATTTGTTAAATGAAATAGCAAACCCAGTTGTGTGAAACAGTGTTCGACTCAATGAGTAAGTATCATTACGTAAGGCATTTATGCGGTTATTCGTATAACAGGGCATAATTATTGGTCCAACGGAAATCATGAAATCGTTAAATTTTCTATGCTGGTCAGAGGATTGTCACGAAATTCTAAATATGTTGCGACTCGCACTGTACTGACCCAATCAATGCGAAAACATATTTCGATGAAAGTTAATGAATACTTGTTATAATTAATACGAAATCAGAAAATTATCTCCAGGAACCAGTCTGCCAATGAATAATGTGACCGTAAACCAGTCCTGGTACAGCTTAGCAACAAGCAGTAAATTCTCAGGACAACGGCATTGATTGTTATTAGTATGACAGAGAGATACATAAATTAGATGCTGCAGGAAAGGTACATTATGTCTGTGCCAAACATTCCATTATATTATATGCATGCTCTACACATGCAGGTTAAATTTCCTGTGTGCGACTTGATGTGGGGGTGAGATAGAGATTTCGAAAGTGAAAGTAGACGGTTCTGTCAAAAAAGGGGAAATAACTCATGGAAATCAACCCGCATGACCCCGTGTTTGGCATGCATCTAGAGCTGGCTTAGGTCACCCCATGGCCAACTGAGCATCCAGCCTAGCAATGTGAACACATGATCGCCACGGATGTTCGTGTGTACACGGGTCCCGGCATGTTGCAGCAATGCAAAAACCCACGACTAGCTTAGCCCTTAGCTAAGCTTAGCCATTGGTTGTGCCAGCAGCGAATATAAGTTTATTCTGACTAGTATAGTGTTGCTATGTATACGAGTGCGCTCATGGTTTTTGAGAACTGTATGTATACTGTGGTTGGCCATGGGGTATGTGCCAGCTGCAGTCATACGTTTATTCAAACTATGTATAACGAGTGCGCTCATGATTTTTGAGGACTGTATATATAACACTGCTGGCCATTGGTTGTGCCAGCAGCGAGCATAAGTTTGTGCTGGCTAGTATTATTTTGCCATGTATAACGAGTACGCTCATTCTTTTAGATATGTTGTAAACCATAGCTGGCCATGGGGTATGTGCCAGCAGTAAACATTGCTTTCGGCGGACTAGTATAGTTTTGCTATATGTATAGCAAGTCCGCTCGTACTTTGAGATACTATATGTAAAACGCGGCTGGCCGTGGTGTGTGTGCCTCCAGCAGCCATCAGTATTATACAGTAAATTGGAGTAATTATTCATATAAGTACTTTGCTGCCTCACATTGTGTCGGGGATGGCCATGGGGTATGTGCCATCTGCAGGCATGATAGGGGGAGCAGGTTTTCTTATTATGCAATGCGTGTTTCCGACTGCTTGGCTATGCTGTTTTTGTTATAGGGTATGCCGATGCTGGCCATGGGGTATGTGCCAGCCACGGACATACCATAGTGATTGTCATGCAAACGGTAAATGTACATATGCTGCGTCTTGATGTATATAGTAACGGTGAAATGCAGCAGACATGTATTTTCCTTAGAAGTGGTTGTACCCATATTATAGGACCTCAGTTTCCTCCATATGGGATATCAGGATCCAGGTGTCCGTGGTTGGCCGGTTTGTTGGTGGGTTACACTGGCCAACTTTGTGTCTTCAACTTTCGTTATGTATAACAGCAATGCCGATATATTGCTACATTAATAAATTATAGTACATGTACTGTATGGTATAATGTCCACATAGTACTATAGCCACATTGTGTGTGATACCAAAATTGTTGCACTAGTATCTATAGTACTATAATACACACAGATTTTAGTCAAAAATAAATTTCGTCGGACAGGATAATCCTGTCAGACATGTACAACATACTACCATGCATTGTGTATTAAGTGATTTTCAAGCCACAAAATAAACTCGGACACCTGGTACCACTTCATGTTCCCATCACAAGTTCCGGCGCCCACCGGTATTAGTGGTGGCAATATATTACTCAGGGATCCTGCACCATCACGGACCCCCACATATCCGGGCCGGTACAGAAACCATATTATCACAGAAAACCCCTTCATGTTGTTCCCAACACAAGTTCCGGTGCACACCGGTGCTGGTGTTGGAAATATATTACTCAAGGCTCCTGCACCATCACGGACTCCTACATATCCGGGCTGGTGCAGAAACCATATTATCCCAGAAACAGGAAGCATAAAATCATTATTTTTATACAAAGTAAGACAAATATATTTATGCTTCCTGAAGCTGAAACAACCAAATTATTGGGAGAGGCACAACTTGCCTCTAGGTAGTCAATTTAGTTCCGTACTTTAAACCAGTATTACAATTAGAATCTCTTAAAATAGACGAACTGGTTTCCAGGCACCCCATGCCGTTGCCGCATATGACCAAGTGCAACACAAAACCACAACATGGGTTCTGTTTCCAGATCCCCAATTTATCATGCATAAATTAATTTTTGGAAGAGAACAGCGATTTAGTCAATAGTTTTCACGTCTATTTTCGACAATTATACGATGTAAGTGGCATAATTGAATTTTCAAATTATTGACAAACTTATTGCAAGTACCGTTGTCGACGACTGGCACAATTATCTACCATGGAAGATCGCGTGATTCCTGTGAATTCCCTGATTCTCGGACACTCCATTGTTAGACGGCTTCGGGATTATTGTGTACAAAATGGCCGCATAAGACTCGGTTTGGACCCGCAGGGGAACTCCGTTCAATGGCACGGTATTGGCGGTGGCCGAATACAGGGTGCAGCAGAAGCAGAGAAAAACATATGGAACGATTTGTCGTTTATTCGGGACTTAGAAGCACACATTATGTATTTAGAAATCGGGAGCAATGACTTGTGTGGGAGACATATTCAGCCAAGGGTCTTGACAGACACTATCTGCATATTTGCACAACAATGTATCCAGGAAGGTGCGAGAATTGTAATGGTCGGCGAGATAATGCACAGGAGACGGAACCTCCAGTACAATGAGCGAGTGAAGGAGACGAACGAGACATTGTTTGAATCGTTGGCTCGACACGAGAAAATATACTTCTGGCGCCATTCCGGTCATAACTTTTCGACCAGATTCCTAACTCAGTTCGTGGCAGCCGATGGGGTACACATGAACGGTGATGGGGGCATGCGAGCATATTACAGATCCGTCCGGGGTGCTGTGATTTTTGCCACGAATCGACTCTGAACACTGTTATCTTCTCCTTTTCAATGAATGATACTGATGTTGTATGCACTACCGGCCCCAAATTATGCTGTAACACTTGAATTAATTCATGCACCAAGGACCATATGAATGTTGAAATGAAACCGGGGAAAATCTGATTATTAATCTCAGCACAGCTTCATATGAACTTGCAAAAACTGTAATATCAGATACACTAAGTTCAAGTGAATTTAAAACAGAATTTACATATACTACAGAGTGTGCAAAATACCTGAATGATGCACAGGTGGAGCTACGATACAAAATATTGAATAAGAAGAAAGATGGACATCCTGGCACTCAAACAAAAGCGACAATCAACTTTTACCACACTACCTCTAGAGTCATGGTTAATGGAAGTAGAGTAGAATATTTTACCGATTGTATACTACCAATTTTAACCAAAGCTGTCTAAAAATCAATGTAATGAACTGGAGTCTGTGAATGATCATGTACAGAATCCTCAAAAATCATGAGCGCACTCGTTATACATACTTAAAATAAAACGTATAACTGTAGCTGGCACATACCCCATGGCCCACCACAGTGTACATACAGTATCTCAAAAAAACAAGAGCGTACTCGTCATACACAACAAAATTGAATGAATCGGCATCAATTTATGCTTGCAGCCGGCACATACCCCATGGCCAGCCTCAGCATATACATGACATGTCCAACATGATAATTATATACAGAGGTACAAAGAAAGTAAATGCTTAATAAAATTGTCACCTGCTCGAGTTGGCGCATACCCCATGGCCAACTGAGCATCCAGCCTAGCAATGTGAACACATGATCGCCATGGATGTTCGTGTGTACACGGGTCCCGGCATGTTGCAGCAATGCAAAAACCCACGACTAGCTTAGCCCTATCGCCAGCCGCGGGATACATCCCATCACAGAGGTTTATATGGATTGTGGGAGTCTGATGTATTTCTTGTGTGCAGAGGATTTCCATCTGCCCAGCTTCATTACCTGACCTTCAGGTAGCCCGGACATAATGGCGTGTGTGCAAGCACCTATCCTAAAACTATGGCCTGTGTACAGGCTTGGGGCATATTTAAGAAGGTGACACCATTCCTCAAAGCATTGTTGAGCGTGGATGAAAACAATGGCAACTGGTTTGTGTTAAGGAACAGAGGCCCAGATTTTCCACCCCGCAATTGTATGTACCTCATGAGGGTCCGGACGGGGCAGTGATCTGAGCTATTAGATGACTGTAGAACATCTACCGGCTTATTCGATGTTCTCGTTTTGTAGTGGTGCAGTCGGAGAATGATGTGCGTCGTGTGAATATGAATATCACCGAGTTGCAAAACCATGAGTGCTTGTGCAAGTCGCCCTGGAATGAGCTCACCCATTCGGAAATACCCATAGTATGCTGTCGAAAATACGGCCCGGTACAGACATTCTTCAAAAGGACGGAATAAAACTGTACATGCCCGAGCCAACTGATGCAGCATGGGGGACAGAATAGGAAATCTCGTATCTGTAGTCGCGCCCTGTTTTGTGCAACCCAAAATCGTGCGTTGAACCAGAAAATAAGTTGTCGGATCTCTAAGACCGGACAGTTTGTGCATGAATGCTATAGCAGATACATGGCCACATATGGTACTGGGTGCGAAACCCTGGGTGTACATATCAGCGATAAAATGTGCAACTGTTGATGGTATGGAAGGGGAGTATGGCAGCGTGGGTTTTGTGGTGTGGCAAAAACTGTGAAAACGTGCCAAATATTTGTTGTACTGGGTACGCGTCGTTGGCGCCAATGATGCCTGTACCAGAGACTTTGCTGAAGTAACAGGCGCTCTGGTGCCAGATGTGCTGGGACGGGGGTTGGAACATCCTCTAGATGTGTAGCACGTGCTTTTGCCTCGGCAATCTTCCGATGACGTTGCGGAGTCCAACAGCTGAATTTCCGGTTCAGGTTCACCTGTGGAACGGACCGTACCATCCTGACGGGTATCCACTGTCCGTCTGGTCCGCTTTGTGGGCCGACTCACTCGTGGAGAGCCATCTGTATTCGGCGCGGTAGACGTAGCTGGCGAAATATCAAGCGAGCCCAGGATCTGATCTCGTAGACCCGGGTTGCCTCGGATTTCCTGCGCCAATATCTCGGCAATATCCCGGGGCGGAGCTGTGGTCGCCGGAGCTGGTGACACTACATCCTCTAGGCGTCTTCTCTTCTGTTTTGCCTTTGACATGCTGAATATGGAAATGCTTAAAAATATGTATGTACATATTACAAAATAGTTAGAACAACTTCTAGCACATATACATAATCCCAGATTTGGCTATACAATACACATGATATATAATTATCTCAAGCATAGTATACCCATGCCATACCCCCGTATGTAGTACGGTTACCAAAGATACACCGCCCCTTGGTGAATTCGGTCGACAGTGACATAATGCCTGGCCGCATATAGATAAAACATAATATCTGTAGACACATAGTAACAAATCCCGGTATACTGTCTACAAAACATCTCGGAACCCATAACTGTTGATGTTTGTCCACAAAAGGAGGTCACCACAATACGTATGGCAAAACGAGTCTTACAGCACAAATGATATGTGATACACCACCCACTCAATTTGTATTGTGGTGCACAGTCCACTTAATTTGTTCCGTGGTACACAGCCCACATAATTTGTCTGTTCTGTGGTACGCTGCCCACATATGCATACTGTTAGTAAGCTGGTAATAAGTATGTGGTACACCGCCCACATATACATGATATACACATGATACAACACTGTCAGGTTACAGCTCCACCCCAAACACAGAGAAATGTGTTTGTATTCCGAGCATGCGTGGTACACAGCCCCGGTAAATATCAATCATAGAGTGGGAGTGGGAGAAATAACTCGCACCCACCCGTACATGTATATACATATATAATTGAGTACACTGTCTTGTCTCCCTGAGAGCGTGCTGTATATAGACCACACCCCACAACATCACAATACGCAACATAAACTGTACCATCCATGCTAATAATCCACTGCCAGTTGCTATTATTACAGTACATAAGTGTGACCTAATATGAAAGTGATTTAACGACCATGCGATACGTGTACATACGTACACACGGTACCTTGGCAAAATATTGCCTCATGTATTTTACAGACACCCATGAACATGTTTGCGGTGTGGCCCGGGGCTACATTGGTCGCCACCACGGCTGCATCCCAGATAAACAGCACATGAGCCGCCTATATATACCGACATGTGGTGACATACAACGATAAGAGTAGCCACACTTGAGTATAAATACTTTGCAGATCCACTGTCAAAAACGTTCCAGATGAGGTGTGCAAGTGAGAAGTATTACATAGCCCTTTGTGAGCTTCGTATTTACTATCAAGCATTACTTACGGAGCAATGATAGACACAAGTAAACATAAAATTTCACGAACACACGCACCCTAACTGGAGCATCAAAACACTGGAAATAACGCCTATATATATATAGATTCGGAGCACGGTGGCCAATGAACATGTCCCGAATGAGAGAATTTCCAAGTCAGAATTCAATATTTACAATAAAATATATAAATTAAGTCCTGAATTAGTAATATCCCAACCTGGTGCCAGGTCCATATCACACCCATGTCATTCAGCTGCCAACCAAAACAGGGCACGAAATTTCAACACGTCCACCCATCCCGACGTGTGGGAAAGACTGCAGAACAACTTACAAATCAAAAACTCTGGAGTAATAGGCATAACACGATCCAGCTCTCAAGTACAAAGTGGGGAGTGGCTTAATGCAAATGAGGGCCAAAGCATATCAGTCGATAATATATGCGATAATATGGAAAAAGTGAAATTTGATTGGTTAAATATCCGTCGCATGATAACACGCAAGGCAACCCATGTCCTCTGAAATAATTAATTCAAGTGTTACAGCATAATTTGGGGCCGGTAGAGCATACAGCATCAGTATCATTCATTGAAAAGGAGAAGATAACAGTGTTCAGAGTCGATTCGTGGCAAAAATCACAGCACCCCGGACGGATCTGTAATATGCTCGCATGTCCCCATCACCGTTCATGTGTACCCCATCGGCTGCCACGAACTCAGTTAGGAATCTGGTCGAAAAATTATGACCGGAATGGCGCCTATTTTCTCGTGTCGAGCCAACGATTCAAACAATGTCTCGTTCGTCTCCTTCACTCGCTCATTGTACTGGAGGTTCCGTCTCCTGGGAATTATCTCGCCGACCATTACAATTATCGCACCTTCCTGGATACATTGTTGTGCAAATGTGCAGATAGTGTCTGCCAAGACCCTTGGATGAATATGTCTCCCACACAAGTCATTGCTCCCGATTTCTAAATACATAATGTGTGCTTCTAAGTCCCGTCCCGAATAAACGACAAATCGTTCCATATGTTTTTCTCTGCTTCTGCTGCACCCTGTATTCGGCCACCGCCAATACCGTGCCATTGAACGGAGTTCCCCTGGGGGTCCAAACCGAGTCTCATGCGGCCATTTTGTACACAATAATCCCGAAGCCGTCTAACAAAGGAGTGTCCGAGAATCAGGGAATTCACAGGAATCACGCGATCTTCCATGGTAGATAATTGTGCCAGTCGTCGACAACGGTACTTGTAATTAGTTTGTCAATAATTTGAAAATTCAATTATGCCACTTACATCGTATAATTGTCGAAATTAGACGTGAAAACTATTGACTAAATCGCTGTTCTCTTCCAAAAATTAATTTATGCATGATAAATTGGGGATCTGGAAACAGAACCCATGTTGTGGTTTTGTGTTGCACTTGGTCATATACGGCAACGGCATGGGGTGCCTGGAAACCAGTCCATCTATTTTAAGAGATTCTAATTGTAATACTGGTTTAAAGTACGGAACGAAGTTGACTACCTAGAGGCAAGTTGTGCCTCTCCCAATAATTTGGTTGTTTCAGCTTCTGGAAGCATAAATATATTTTTCTTAACTTTGTATAAAAATAATGATTTTGTTTTCTTAAATCCAAATGTTTCTCAACCTTTCATAGTTGTATTATCTATGTCTGTGTGAAATAGTGTCAATATTTGTTCAGTGGTATGTCTAAAATATCTGAAATTGTGTCCCTGAAGTGAAGCATGTATTACATACAATTATCAAAAAGACTGCCCAGCGCCATCTACAGGTTTTTATATCCCAGTTGGGGAAATTGTTTTTTTCGCAATAAAATCAATATTTGACCAAATTTCACCAAATAAAGAAAAGGTTAATTCTTAAATTCTGCTTTAATTTGATATTATGAAAACAAATATTGTTTTTGCATTGTTTATATGGCCATACAATTTGGGCAGGTTTCGTGACAGTAGGTTATATGACAACACGTCATGCGAACAGCCACACCAATCTATGCAGACATTGTACGGTTAATTGTACGCTGTATCGGTATATGGTACGACGTATTCCCGTCAATCGCATTTAGATAACTTATATCTATGAAAATGGACAGTAACTTTCAATATTACTACACTGAAAGTAAATGTAAAAATAACTCTGCTTATATGCGCCATTTTATGATTGTATTGCCGTTTGAAAACAGCTAAATCTTTGTTGTGTATGCCACCCCGAATAGAACAGAGTGTTTACTTTCTAAATGTATTATTATACCATTTACTGCAGTATCAAGGTGTATGATCACGTGGTACTAACAACAACAACAACAACAAGTACTGAAACTTCCAGAATCCATCCGATTGAAAGGACGTATTCTCTTATAATATCCTTATTACGTAATGGATTTTTATGAAATATGGCGCATGAAACAACTTCTGTCGTTTTGCGAAGAATCTTCGCAAAAACGACATTAAGTCTGTACCAAACTCCCTGGACGACTAAATGCAGCTCATAAAGACGCGTTTGCTGCACCAATTTCATAAAAATCCGTTTCATAATAAGGAAAATATCAAATAATACTTTCAGCCACTGTTGTTGTTGTTATAGCCACGTGATCATGCACCTTGAGTATGTGATATTGATGGGTTGGTTTGAAAATCAATATTGCATGTGCTAGTAGAAGTTAGAAGTTAATACAAATACTTGGGGATATAAACAAAAATTCATAGTTGTGTTACTTACAAAATCCTCTATTGACTCAAAACTATTTTTAATACTTCGAAGACTGTCCAAACACGAATGCGGCACACATAATAGTGGCCCATATATGCAGAGCTCGGTATATAGCCACTTCCACAAATACTTACAATTGCGACGTTTTCGACAATCGTTATCCTGTACGGTATGCCGGTGAAGAATGGGGGCGTATCCTGCACATCGAGTATCCTGATGACCAGGTCTGTACTGCTGGTCCGCATCGGTTTCCCATGATCCTGGTGGGTTAGTCAATGTCCAGTTGTGGGCAGAAACTCTGAAATGCTCCCGTACCGTTTGTAGGAGTTTTGTAGAGTTACACTACACTACACTACACTACCTGCGTTAATGTTGCCAATATTTGTCAATGCCTTTATTTCAAAACACTTGGATATTGTGATTGAACTGAACTGCATAAGCTACGGACGGTACGGGAGTTTCGCAGATTTACACTACAGCTCGCGCTTGTCTTGCCAATATATGTCAATTGCAAAACACTTGAATATCGTGTTTGAACTGAAGCAGCTTGATTGGCTGAGCCTGAGCAGTGCTACGACTCAGGCTCATACGATCAAACTGCTTGACTATGAGTTGGCACGATGATAATATAAACAAGATTAACGCAGACGGTTGTGTACGGCTCGTATCTAAGCCAATGCCAGTTAGGCCGCTGGCTTGGACAAGGGAACTTAAAACTTTTGAAACAATTGTAGATATGTATGTGCTTGCACCTACATGGCCTCTGATTATGGTATAATTAAGGAATAAAACCATGGGAAGCTGCGTTTACTGTGGTACGAAAAACATTTGGTCTGTTTAAAAGTGTGTGGTGTCCGAAGGACCGTAACCAAGTGACGTAACGTATGACGTCGATTGTAGGGAACATTTCTGTAAAATTTTCCCAACGAAGAACTTAGACATGTTGATGATATAGTGCGAAGTATATATGAATATGTGTTATATAATACCTGAGCATAAACAACGAATTCATAATACGTGTTGGTTTCGTAGTCGAGCGGCTTTTTCAGTGTGATTCGTCCGGTATTCTCGTCAAGTCCAAACGTAGCCATGTAATCGTCTTTTGTAGACTGCAACTGCAACGTGATACATTGAATACACATGTGACTGTGACTGGCTTGGGGCTTATGGGATTTGTGTCTTGCGTATTTCCTGATCAAATAGCACACACCTGTAGCCTGATAGCGATCTATATTTTTCTTTGCAGCATGACGGGTGTTTCATTGATGGAATGACGAACAGTGCAGCTCCTGATCAGACTGTGTGCAGGTCCTGATCAGACTGTGGGGATGTCTAAACCAATTTAGGCAGTTAATATAATCTTGAAGAGAACTATCAATAAGTGCTGTAACGTTGATATAATCTTAGATGGAGGACTCGGACCTGGCACACAATAAATGACCCATTCGAACAATGATACCACATCCACTCATTTTTATCGACTATATTTTATGTACAATGGAACCTCTCTAAACCGGACAACCTGAGAGGCTCACAGGGTGTCCGGTTTAGAGACGTTTCATTGCAAAACTGGCAGATGACTACTTCATGATACACGTATGGGCTGTGTGATCATGAACAGACATTATCATCGGTCATAAAGGGCAATGAACACTATCAAATTAATCACAACTAACCTTTCGATGTGTTCGGTTTAGAGAGGTTCCAATGTATACAGTATCGGAGCCTTCTATACCGTATACAGTGGACAGAAATGAGTGGGTGAAATAACTTCTTTTCGAATGGGTCTTATACTGTGTGCCAGGTCCTAGTTATTCACATGTGGATAGAATGAGGGATCGTAGTTAGTTATTTCCCTTTACAAATCTATGTATAGAGATCCGGTCCTTTGGTTTATTTTAACGTTTATTTCTTATTGTATAACTTGCAAACATAAATAATGATAACAGGGTAGACCCAGATCAGACTTCACATGTGTGCAGTCTGATATGGGTCTACTCTTATTGCAATACAATTAATAAATGTGAAAATATGAATCTGGCAAATAAGGCAGTTTCGGATCAGATTGCTCAGATATGTAGGATGATCTGGATCAACACCAGTCGAAAACACTATAATGGCTCCTTTACACAACAAATCATGCGATATTCGCTTTTTTTACAAGCAATTCGGCCATACAATATACAAGTTGGGCCGGATTTCTATAAATAAATTCAAAGGGAAATAGTTACGGTCCCCCATTGGTTTATTCGCCATCCTCCAAGTTATTTATTGTAGTTGGAATCATCGTGCCTTTATTTATATTACGTACATGTCTGGGAGGGATGTGACGGATTTGGATAAGTCGAAGGCGGGTATATGATGCCGGCAATAAAAACTGGTTTTTAACCGTTTTGCCCCCTAACCGTCCCAAGTCCGTAATCATACCGTGATGATACTGGTATCATGTTGTATGTACTTTCCTGAAACTTTTGTTTGTTGGGATCGTTGAATATTTTTCAAACCTTTATATGTAACGTCTCGTGAAAAATATGTAAAATCGACAATATACTACATGTAATCTTCAATATATAAATTAATTCGTAACTGCTAATACTCAGTAGGCATAAACTGTTCTTTACATCAGAGACATTATATGAAACATGTTATGGCAAAATAAACATTCATTCACCATCATTATCCCACGGATTGATTGGCATTATTATACACTTTATATCAGACGTAAATTTCCACACTGATATCAGGGGCTATAACCGTGATTCCTTAACATGTTAATGGACATACTATTTATTCTC
>CM055267.1:46632678-46735284 GCA_029237695.1 Conchocele bisecta
ACTATTTATTCTCTGTATTTATTTTTTGCTGTGCAATGACCAAACTGTATAAGCTGTCAACAATATTATATCTTTGACGCACTTAATTAGCATAAATAATTAAAAACGATCATGCCTCATTTGCATATGAAAATAGTCGGATACCACCGTGAGTCACTATCAGTAAAATAAATATTACTAAATTACTATATCTGTATAGCGGGCACTCGTAATTTATAGAACTGGTGGAATAGTGACACAAGTATACACTTATTTAATTCCTATAAATAACATTTTGTGCCTACTGAGTGTGCATGTACCTTTAATACATATGTGAAGCGGATGGTGTCTCAACTATTAATAACTTACAATAGAATGCATGTGCACGGGAAGAAAATATTCATCTCTACCTTTGGTCACATATGAGACACGTCATGTGATTTTGAGGCTTCGGACATCTGCGTAATTTCATGAAATACATTTACAAAATTTACAATATTTTCCGTAAATGGCGTCAAAAGTTGACAACATTTTCAGAATACATTCAATTAAATTCCGCATGTATTTTTTATTTTATTCTAAACGTATTTAATGAAATTACGCAGATGTCCGAAGGTATAAAATCACATGGCGTGTCTCAAATTATATGCTTTGTGGCAAGTTTCATTTCCTTTTCGAGTGCCGCTTCTATGATGAAGTTCGAAAACGGTATATCCAGCCATTTTATTTTAGAAGACCAAATATTTTAAAATTCGCACAGCTATTTGAGAAAAAATCTGGAAAGCAATTAAGAAATTTAGCTATTTTTATAAGAAATGCCTTATGGTTATAATGACTAGTGAGCTTATACATATGCATTTTGTATTTTTACCCATCGTTGTATTATGTAATATATTGTATACCTCGTGTGTCACGTATGTGGCTTAGAGTGAATAAAATGTATTGTATATTGTGGCCAATGTGGTTCTGTTGTTAGCCTTGCATACTTTCGCATTTCTAGTAAAATAAGTATATACTTACCTGGGAAGTTGCCTGCAACGAACAAACACACATATGTAAATAAATGTACATTGTGAGGCAAGAACAAGCGACATAATATACATACACCTGTCAAGTGATTCGTGATTATCACGGACATCTAGTTAGAGCATATTAGAAAACGTGTACATTACATTCACAACACAAATGTTGTTTTATTTTAAACCAGGGGGGCGTTTCACTAAACTTCGTACGACTAAAATGTTTGTAAGTGCAAAATTGTGATAGTCTGTAAATTTTACATTAACACAGTGTTCTTGTAAACAATTACTGGCTTTACATTTATTGAGCATAAGCTGCATATGCAGCCTATGTTCAATAAATGAAAATCCATCAATTGAGATTTCCAGACGATCCTAAATTTGCACTTACGAAATTTTTAGTCGTACGAAGTTTAGTGAAACGGCCCCCAGGACTCCCACACCCAGGCTGTATTATTACGGAGCCCCACAGGGGACGTAGAATTTTTCTTTTTATTAATTCGTTCCCACGAAATAACAATTCGTTCCTTCAATTTAACAATTTGTTCCCACGAATTAACAATTCGTTCCCTGAATTTAACAATTCGTTCCCACGAAATAACAATTCACGGTAACGAATTGCTAATTCGTGGGAAAAAATATCCATTTCCGCTGCGGGGCTCCGTAGTATTATAGCGAGTGATAGGCTGTCGTCCATTCTTTAGATATGATTATTTTCTGGTGACAAAATATAACAATTCATGTACCATTACCGTCAATTGCCACTCTTGATAACAGGGGCGTTAACCGTGTTTCTTTAAACGGTTCATCGAAACAACTATTTATTATCTCTATTTATTGTGTTTGATGTGCAATGCTTTTATTCGTTTCTTCAGTAACGTTTTCAATTGATAAATTGACTCATTTCCATATCAAAATAGCCTTCTGAGGACCTAAGGTGTTTAATTCAGATGGGCTTCGCTGCAATTTATTTCATTGTCATGTCTGTTCATGAGTTGTACCTTCATGGAATATGTCACGTGACCTGAATCGCCATTGTCCTTGTCCGTGGCTGTAACGGTGATAACGGTCTGATTCTGGTCTGGTTTCCTGTCCTGAAATTAATTGAATGATTAATCTAAGCATACCTTAGGGAATGTGATGTTTAATCGAGATTTTGAAAATCACAATATTAGAACAGCATTTCACATTTAACCCTTTGAACCCGAAATCCCGCTATATCGGTTTATGCAAAAAGTGCAGATCCAGATGAGCCGGCTCGTAACGAGCCGTCTCATCAGGATCTGTACTTTTTGAAAGTAATTTTAATATTTTTGAGAACAAAAACACACCCTTTTCATAAATGGACGAATCTGAAAATCATTTTGCGACCATTGGATTGGTCGGAACATTAGCATATCACAGTCCATTCCAGTTCCTTAGGGTTGAAAGGGTTAAGGAACAAGGGCATCATCATCTCTAAGCTAATCACCCCACTAGCAGCCTTGATACTAAGATAATTGAATAAACTAAACAAACAAACTTTAACGCATTGTCGTTGCTAACAAGGTGAACATACGTCCTCAGTGACCTTGACATTGGGCGGTCGGACGTGGGTCGTATGTAAAACAAATCACCGTCCCTAGACACACACTGTGGCCCAACATTATCAACATCGGTGGAGCAGTTCAAAAACACATACTAGTATCGTAATTGCTTTATATGGCCGAGTTACAATCAAACAAATATGTACACGCGAAGGGGCGTGCAAACAGTACAAATGTCAGTTATGGTAGACATATTGAAATTTTAATAAACACATTATACGCTCAATGGCGCTCGTTCAAAATTAATTGATTAAACATTCAATATATGATGAACAATAGCTATTACATACAATACTATTGTATAACGCAAAGGTCCGATAAAATGACCTGTAAGTTTACAGTTATTTTTCTGGTCAGATATATGGAGAATGATGGCAGACTAGAAGCTAGACTAGTCACAACTGTCATAAGATCCAGTTCTCTACTTACCGCCGCAAATTTGTTTGCCACAATCTGGCCACAGGGAAAATATATACAGGTGGGTGCGGTAATCGGATTTTATTTTTAAAATTTACGTTTGTTTTTATGAATGAGAACAATAGCGAATAAGTAGTGCATTTACGTATCATCAACTGTACAGCACAAACCACATAACACTAATACAATATAAGAAAATGTACAATTGCCATTCAAAATGAATTACAAGAGACGACTAATTTTAAATTAGCAGGAGATATTTTCACATTCCTCAAATCACAATCAACAACATGTACACCGCTACAAAAAAACAACAGCAAAAACAACAAAATATTCGTTATACATGTATCACACAATCAACACAACATTTGTTGCATGAATAGAGTTCACACATACATACTCCGGACTTTGGTTCTCAGCAGACTCGGGTTTTGCGGAATGTGACGCAGGAGGGCGGGACTTTTTGAATATATATTTTTTGCTTCATATGTTCAAGTGTACATTTTGCATTTTGTGGTTCACATATGCATGATTATGTTCTATAAAGTTACTAAAACTTTTTTAGACGTGACAACTCATGAGATTGTCGTGAGACATGATTGGATGTAATACATGTTTGAATGGTTGTGTTTTTGGTTGATCATCTGGCGAATTTATAGTATGTTTTTATTTCTCCATGTCGATACAATACCATGAAGTGCAGTAAGTTTTTTGACGCGGTGATATCTAAGAACGAAAGTACTGTGTAATATGGTTATACTAATAATCATAATAATCCTTTATTTTCACTCAGGTCAAAACATTATGACAACACGTCAGCAATGTGGTCCTGGCTTGTCTGTAGCCACTTTCACCAAATTGCAAAGTATACTTATCTTGCTATAAAATACACATTGAGGGAGAAATTTTCCATTTAAAGATACATTTATTATGTTTTATTATACTGAATTTAGTACATTATCACAGCCATTTTGGCTATGGCTGTGATAATGTAATAAATTCCGTATAATAATTCTGCATACTTTTAATCATAAAATATTTGCAGTCGTTAGTTCTATATGAAATAATGCATTTCAACTTCTTCGTTTCAATTCCGGCTGTTGATGATAGTAGCTCTATTTTATCATCGTTTGAATGAAAAACTAACCAAGTTCTTGATACGATTAATATAAATGTGTAGAGGTTGTTACAGCTACATTTATACTAAACATTTTGCAAACTAACATACAGATTGTGAACACGATTTATTATTCATAGAATGCTAAAATGAACTATTACATTTGTCTCAAAACCACTGGCGATCCTCTTCAATAGATCTGTGCATGAATGTCAATTTCCTATGGCGTGGCGTTTCGTTTCAGTTTATCTTTAAGGATGGGATTTGGCTCGAACACCTTCCATACCCGGCAGGAAATTAGCAAGTGTACTTCCTCTATTTAAAAAGGGGTGTCTATGTAAGGTCATGGAGAGAATAAACATATATATAATCACTTTCACTCACAACAATTGTTTTATAACAGGCAACCGGGTTTCTTTACCTGGTCATTCGACGGTATATCAACTTATTGACATTCACCTTCAAATATGTCAGGTATTTGATGAATGACACTGTACATGCATAGTATTTTGTGATATTTCTACAGCATAGAGTATGGCATAATCGGTTAATATTTAAGCCAAGGCAAAATAGATTAAAGGTACATGCCCACTCAGTTGGCACGGAATGTTCTTTATAGTAATTAAATAAGTATAGCATTGTGCATCAGGTCTCAAATTTACGAGTGCCCGCTATACAGATATAATCATTTAGTAATATTTATTTTACTGATAGTGACGGGCGGTGGTATCAAACTATTTTCATATGCTAATGAGGCATGATATTTTTTTAATTATACTAATTAAATTCGTCACCTGAAAGAATAATAGTTTCGACAGATTATACAGTATGATCATTGCACATCGAAATATAAATACAGATAATAAATAGTAGTATTTTAACATTTTAAAGAAAAACGGTTATCGCCCCTGAATTCGTGTGGAAATTTGCATCTGATATAACATGTGTTGTTTGAATCTAGGTTTTGTTCTAAGTCATTTAGGTAATTAGACAATAACAGTGGTGACCGATTTTCTCCTTGTCGAACACCTATTTTTTTGCATGAGAAAAAAACAAACTGTTTGTATCATTCGCTAAAATGTACAATTTGATATTCTGGCGGGATACAGTTACCTCATTAATTGCGATGGTGTAGGGCTCGTTCTTGAAAGCTGGCCAGTTGTCGTTCACGTCCGTGATAAATATGGTCAAAGCTATGAGTTGCTGAAAAATAGTTCATTATCAGCATATACATATTATGTGACTGTGGCTGGATAATTGGGGTTTATGTGTCTTGTGACCAATGTAGCACCTGCTCAAATAGCACTCTCTTGTTGCCTGAGACCGATCTATATTGTTTGTTGCATGCATAGCGGTAGTTTCACTGATGGAATAGCGATCAGTGCAGGTCCTGATCACACTGTGCGGATGCACAGACTGATCTGGATATACACTGGTCGCAAAACCAATAAGCCCCATTTGTCCAGTCACAGCCACATATTTGCATGAGAACATTGCAATTAAAGAAATGAACATATGGAAATTAGATGACAGCACAAATGTTTACAATTTCGTAATCTGAAGTATAATTTATATTTCTATGCCAATCCTTGGCTAGTATCGCGCTCCACTTATTTCACATATTGCAAGATTTAACCCCAATCAGTTACATATTTTCGGATGCCTACCTGTTCAACTGACACTTGTTATGATACGACGTTGTGTCCGACCTAGGAAAAGGAGCTGTAATTCTACAGGTATATTATTTGAATAATTATGTTCTAACTACGTTATTTCAGCCAGATAGCAATAATTCTCAAATGAACATGTGCACTTTCCGCGAAAATGTTCACATTAGCGTGAATAAAATTGCGGAATTTGTTATAATATGAGGTCGTGTCCGACCATAGTTAGAAGCCTTGTTAATGTATATACAGTTATACCGATGAAAACCGAAACACGCCGAATGCCTGTGCTCTCTAGAATAACCCCCTCTCTGTAACAGCCAATATTTTATGTCCCAAATGGATAATTACCTATAAATTTAACTTGCCTACAACAGCCACCTTTCTGCAACCGTTTTGTGTCTGCCCATGGGTGGCTGTTGTAGAGAGGTGTCATAGTATTTACTAAGCAATGACGTATTGCCAAAGTACATACCCTGTTTCCTGCTGCATCACTGGCTAGAAAGTGCAATGCTTGAGATGATGACTGAAACAAATTACAGTCGAACCTGTGTTAAAGACCACCTCCGAACAGCAATTACCTGTCTAGAGCAGCTAGGTATTTGTTTTCCCAATTACTCAATTACTACATATATGACCATGCGAACAAACATCACATATGAACAAATGCCATATTTTCTCTTCCCATGACTGGCATCATATGTTTTGTTGTACGTGTCAAACACGACAAGAGGTGAAATTGTGTTGGCCTACACCACCGCCTGCGTTAATCGTGTCAATATTAGTCAATTGCTTTATTTCAAATATTTTCATATTGTGCTTGAAATAAAAATGTTCGAGTGGCTGAGCCTGAGCTGTGCTACAGCTCAGGCGAAACCAATTACGCTACTTGATTAACGAGTTAAGATTGCCAGAAAATCTCAGAACTGTTGACATCTGGGCAAGATTAGCGCAGACGGTATTGTTCCAAGGAGTAGTATAGGGGGTATCAGTACGTTACCGTTTTTGTATAACAAGATAACAGAGTGAAACAAACACCCCACACCCACAATATAGTATAAAAAACCTATTAAAAAGGTATCACAATAAGCCTTATATATAGGGTTTTAAACCCATAGACCGTAAAAGGTGAATAAAGTAAAAAGTTTTATAGATAGTGGTGTTATATGTATATAACCACTTAAACAAAAAATGAAAAACACTATAAATAATACAATTAAACATTAAGTATTTTCTATATATAAACAACAATAATATACAAACATGAGCCGACAAAGTCCTGCAGTATATCAACAACTTGTTGACGGTATAGAAGGACTCCCCAACATTGATTCATTGAGGAGTGATCTAACCAAAATGGGAATACCTTTTTCCATGAGGATGAAAGAGAAAAAACTTCAAAAGTTGATAAACGAGGGAAAGAATGATATAATATGGGGTAGAATGCGGAGATCCGCAGCTAAGGGGGTTTTTAAAAATATTGAGAAGAAAGATATAAATAAAATATCAGATAAAATAGACTCAGAAGCGCAAGCTGTACTGTTATCTAAAGGTGTTGGACTTATTAAAAAACCGAAGCGTAAGATTAACACCTCACTAGTAAGT
This sequence comes from Conchocele bisecta, assembly GCA_029237695.1. NCBI lineage: Eukaryota > Metazoa > Mollusca > Bivalvia > Lucinida > Thyasiridae > Conchocele > Conchocele bisecta. Next base: position 46,640,066 of record CM055267.1, read on the forward strand.
AAGATAGTGAAAGAAGGGCCAGAAATACTTGAAGATATAGAGGGATTTGGGGTTAATATAGTGAGAGGACGACGTGTTGTAACAATCACAATAAAGAGAAATCTTGATCGTAATTCCTCAAGAAGACTCATGAAACAGCTTGATAATAAGATGACAGGTAGTTTTTATTTAAGATATTCATACGCGTATAAGTTGCAACACATTGAGGAGGATTGATGATGGGGGGAAACCTAACATAATAACATTTGGTAGAAACATTTCAGGAAGTCCCACATTTGAAGGGTCTGTTGGGGTACGCCAATGGGTTAAAATGCAGGAAGAAAATAGATTGGACGTTGATAAAATAGATAGACCAAATACGAAATGGTTGTTTGTAAGATGGTCAAGCACAACAATTAAGATTATTTATACCAGTCAGGTTTCACACCGAGATACACAAGTAACTGCACTAGGTGGTGGAAAACTCCCAAACTGGTTGAGAAATAAGAAAGGGATAAAACCACTCGACACTTTCAACGATAATTTATGTCTGTTTCAGATGTTTAGCTTTATATAAAGACACATCATTGAGAGCTGATAGATCAATAAAAGAGATAAAATCTTTAAACAAAAAGTATCACGATTTCCTTGTGGGAAAGCGTAAAAAAGAAGGTCCTATAGGTTTTGATGATCTTAATATGGTTGAAGAATGTTTCAAAATTGGGATTGAAGCGTACGAGCCGGAAGAAACTGGCACTTGGTATATCAGACACACAGCTGCCCACTATGAAGAAGTTGGTGTTATGAAAATGAAGATAGGTATTTACAACAATCACGCGTTTCTTATAACAGACATGAAGAAGGCCACGCAAAACTATGCCTGCCCTAATTGTCAACAACGATTTACTCAATCCCACTGTATCGCGAGACACGCGCAAACTTGCAATCGCGGTCAAACTAAAGTATCATGTAAGGGTCTGGAAATAGACAGACCCACAATCTGCATTCGAGAAAGCATTTTATCCTAAATCTCATTGTAGTAAGAAATCTATAGAGTGGATGAATACGCTTTCCAAAAATCATCATATTCATACGGCCGTTTGTGGACACGGTGGAGAAAGATTAATAATGAAAGCACCGGTTGATGGATATTGTTCCGAAACCAACACAGTTTATCAATTTCACGGATGTTATTGGCACGGTTGTCCACAACATAGTAAGAATAGAAAAGATAAGTATGCAAACACAATTACGCGAGATATAATAATTAGTAATTCATATAATTTAGTTAAAATTTGGGAATGTGAGTACGATCGACATAGAAATAAAGCCATAACACCACCTCTTCCAACACCACCAACAGTAATTTATCCATATAAAATAGTGTATGATTTTGAGTCTTTACTGGTTAAGAGTGATCCAGACAGACCTATAAAAGATCTAGATGTGATTGATACTCATATTCCAATAAGTGTAAGTATTGGTGATACATTAACTAGAAAAGTTGTACACATTTGTGATACAGACCCAGAGAACCTAGTTAAAAGGTTTATAGAAGAAGTATCTAACCGCGGAGATAAGATAAGAGAAGAAGTTGGTAAAAATCCAGTATACGGTTTTCCAACCGATTTCGATCTACTTCCAACCGTCCAGCAGAAAGAAATTACAAGATGGATTTCACAGGTTCCTACATTAGGATTTAACTGTGGATCATACGATTTGAATGTTATTAAGAAATATTTAGTAGGGATTCTAGCAGGTACTACAGAGAAAGTATTGGTTGGTAAGAAAGCAAATACGACCATTTTCTTAATAACTCCAAAATTAAAATTTCTAGATGTGAGAATGTATCTATCTCCAGGTGTGAGTTATGATAAATGGGTACGCGCATATGGTTGTAAATGTAATAAATCATTCTTTCCATATGAGTGGTTTGACAATTATGATAAGTTAAGCTACCAAGGGTTGCCACCTATCGAATGTTGGACTAACAGATTAGCACCTAGTAATAAAATTAAACCTGAGGAGTTAGCCGCGTGTGTTGAAATTTATAAAACAAGAGGTATGAAAAGTTTCAAAGATTGGTTAGAATATTACAACGATCTAGATGTTTCACCATTTCTAGAAGCTCTAGAGAAAATGTCTAACTTTTATTCACTCAAAGAAATAGATATATTTAAAGACGCAGTTACCCTTCCAGGAGTCGCATTGCAATATATTTTGAGAGGAACAATTAAAGAATATGTTAAAACTTATAAGACTAAAGAAAGCGCAGAAGTTCGCAAGAAATGTCCACCACTATTTGCGCCTGAAGAGGAAGAGTATGAAATGTTGAAAGGTGCACTAGTTGGAGGACCTTCTATAGTATTTACAAGACATGCAGAGGTTGATGTTACAAGGTTAAGATCCGCTCCAGACGGTAATGGAAAAAAATGTAAATCTGTATTAGGATTGGACGCTAACGCTCTTTATCTCTCAACGCTCGCCATGGACATGCCTTGTGGTAAGGGTGTTTTAACAAAAACTTCAACCCCATTTAATAAGACTAGGATAAATGATTTAACCAACAGAGTTAAGAGTGGTACTTGGTTTGGGTTTGCGGAGGTCGACATCCGTGTTCCTGACAGTTTATACGAAACCTTTTCAGAAATGTCACCTATCTTTATAAATCGTGTAGTAGAGGAAGATGAAGTTCCAGAACATATGTTGAAATATCTTTCATGATACAAACCGTAATCGAGGAGATGGTAAGAAGTTGGTTGGAGCTATGAGTGCAGAGAAAGTTTTACTATTTGCACCACTATTGAAATGGTATCTAAAACACGGTTTAACCATCACAGGAGTGCATAGACTTATAACTTATAAACCTGGGAAACCGTTTGAGTGGTTTGTGAAAGAAGTTACTGCAGCGCGTAGAGAAGGTGATGTAAACGCTGAAAGCCGCCCCGATTGCAGATATTATGAAATTATTAGGAAATTCGTGTTGTGGAAAAATGATAGAATCTCCCGAAAAACACCTATGTACCACTTATACTAAAGATGAGACGTGTGTTGATAGATCATTAAGATCTGCGTATTTGAGGATATTGAAGAGATAGGTGATGCGTACGAAATATCCAGTAGAAAGTCTTCAGCAAAAATGACAAGACCATTTCATTGTGGTATAGCTGTATATCAATACGCCAAGTTGAGAATGTTAGAATTTATTATGACTTTCTCGATAAATATGTTGATAGATCTGACTTTGAGTTAGTACAGATGGATACAGATAGTATGTATATGGGTATCAGCGGAATAAATTCGTTGGAAGATGTGATAAAACCGGAAATGCGCGAAGGTTTTAATAATTGTAAAAACGAATGGCTCGCTTGGGATAAATGGAGCAACAGAGAGCCAGGACTTTTCAAAACCGAATTCAGAGGGGATCGTGCTATAGCCCTATCCAGTAAGTGTTACGTAGTTGAGAAAATAGGTGGAAATAAAACATTCTGCTAAAGGACTTAACGCCCGCAGAACACCCTCAACTGGGATAGATATAAGGCAGCACTCGATCTCACTACTAAAGATGTAGGGATGAATAGAGGTTTCCGTATGCTAAACGGTTCTATGAGAACTTACACACAGAAAAAATTAGGACTTTCTGCATATTACGATAAGAGAAGATTGAATGTAGATGGAATACATACAGAGCCTCTATAATATTATTAACTAATTTTAGAAAAAATAGTTATTGAAATCTATATGTTTTTCACATTCAACTATTCCTCAGAAAATTGTTTTCTCTTCCTCCCTAAGTTTGTCTGTTAGTTTATTAACTCGGATTTGTTGTTTCTGGTGTGAGATTTTTTAAATCAAACTCAAAAACAGCTTTAATTTTCCTCACAAAGATCATAATATTGATTTGCATTATTATTTTGTTCTTGCAACCACTTTACATCGCACGGTAATTTTTCCATTCTTTTAATTAATTATTTTTTAAACTACAACATAAAAAAAGAAAACCAATTTAATAATTAATTTATAATTTTGTAAAAATTACTTATTAACAAGTTACAGGTATTAATACCTTCTTTCTAGGTCTTCCAACCGGGTTTTTAACCAGGCTTTTTAGATTACTCTTTTTTAATTTTTCATCTTTTTCCAAACACCCCAAACTTTCAACTCTATTAATAAAATGTTTCATATTTGTTACCGAATCCCATATTTCCTTTTGTCTTTTTACACAAATGTGATACTTTTTTCTAGTTTGTTGTGCAGTAACAACATATCGCGCTAGAATAATATTAACCAAATCATCATCAGAAAGTTTAGTCTTTGTCATAATTTTAAATAAAATTATAATTATATATACACGTGTAGTTATTGTTTAACAGAAAAATAAAAAATATATTTATTTAAAACATGATAGTTAACAACAGCAAGGGTTTTACAGCCTATAACACCAATATGAAAAAGTGAGCCAGAACCCCCATGTTACTGGTGGGTAGTTGAAACCATTACAGATTTGCCACCAATATGAAAAGTGAGCCAGAACCGCTACTAATTTAATTTATTTAAAAAATTATATATTCTTTATTGTTATTATTATTTTTAATTTCTTTTAAATCTTTTAACTCATTAAATACTCTTTTTTTCTTTTTACGTTTTTTAGATGATTTTGATAATTTATTAAAATTATCTCCGCCACTACAGCTGTTTTGCATTCGTTATCCACGAAATCGTTTCCAAATCAGCGTTTTCCCACAACTTATTAAGACGAGTGCGCTACCTATTTTATACTTCTTTTTAATATGATCCGCGACACCTTTCCACGGGATAAAACAATTTCCTCAATACTTTTATTAGATAAGTATGACTTCGGCATTTCAAAAACTACTTTATAATAAGTAATTAATTTTTACAAAATTATATGCTCAAAATGCTTAAAATAATTAATTTATTTAAATTATTAAAAATCAAAATCAGACCAACCTAAATCTATACGTTCTTGAGCGTACGCTTCATCAAATCCAGCATCTATATATTGTTGAACCAGCTCTTCATAATTTCCTTGAATTACCCAACCATGCTCTTCTTCTTTTAAATTCTTTATTGGAATATATTTTTTCTTAATAATGATTTTATCAACTTGTTTTTGTTGTTCTGGATTTATCTTTTCACTAGTTAAACACAACTTTGACATAGTTTATAATAGATATATAATAGATATATAAAACACGTTCAAAACGATAAATATTTGAAAAATCCATTTTATAATAATAAAAATTAGAATGGACAAAGTAATTTTATGGGAAATGGAGTTTTTAAAAGGGTTTGTTGGAGAATATTTTCCTTATTTTAAAATGAAAGAATTATTTAAAATAGAGTACATGAAATATCAGCGCAACCTATTACGCACCGATAAAAGAGTTGCATTTTCAATATTCTATAGAAAATTATCTAGGTGTTTTAAGAAACAAATTAGAGAAATTAGGGGTTAAAACAGGATTGATAAAGAATTAGTTGAAGAGAATGCAGCAAATTTTATAAACCTATTTCAAATAAAAGACTCATTTACTGATATGGATTTCTACCAAGAAACGGAAGAATTAAACGCTTGTTATTTGAACCAATTACAAGTAGTGGTTATTGGTAAAGCTGAGTAATTGTTGAGCAATGCTGAGTAATTGTTGAGCAATGCTGAGGAATTGCTGAGCATTATTTACTAGTTGCTCAGCATTGAGCATTATTTGCTCGTAATTTGCTCAAAATGCCCAAAATACTCGAAATTTCCAGAATTCCCAGAATTATAAATAAAAAATTAAAACCAACATTTTAAAAAAATAAATCCCAAATTTAAAAAAATTCCTTGTTTGTACAAGTATATATAATTCCAAACTAAGTGTACATATAGAGTACATTTTTTTGTATAGGAATTTTTTTAAATTTGGGATTTATTTTTTTAAAATGTTGGTTTTAATTTTTTATTTATAATTCTGGGAATTCTGGAAATTTCGAGTATTTTGGGCATTTTGAGCAAATTACGAGCAAATAATGCTCAATGCTGAGCAACTAGTAAATAATGCTCAGCAATTCCTCAGCATTGCTCAACAATTACTCAGCATTGCTCAACAATTACTCAGCTTTACCAATAACCACTACTTGTAATTGGTTCAAATAACGCGTTTAATTCTTCCGTTTCTTGGTAGAAATCCATATCAGTAAATGAGTCTTTTATTTGAAATAGGTTTATAAAATTTGCTGCATTCTCTTCAACTAATTCTTTATCAATCCTGTTTAAACCCCTAATTTCTCTAATTTTGTTTCTTAAAACACCTAGATAATTTTCTATGAATATATTGAAAATGCAACTCTTTTATCGGTGCGTAATAGGTTGCGCTGATATTTCATGTACTCTATTTTAAATAATTCTTTCATTTTAAAATAAGGAAAATATTCTCCAACAAACCCTTTTAAAAACTCCATTTCCCATAAAATTACTTTGTCCATTCTAATTTTTATTATTATAAAATGGATTTTTCAAATATTTATCGTTTTGAACGTGTTTTATATATCTATTATATATCTATTATAAACTATGTCAAAGTTGTGTTTAACTAGTGAAAAGATAAATCCAGAACAACAAAAACAAGTTGATAAAATCATTATTAAGAAAAAATATATTCCAATAAAGAATTTAAAAGAAGAAGAGCCATGGTTTGGGTAAATTCAAGGAAATTATGAAGAGCTGGTTCAACAATATATAGATGCTGGATTTGATGAAGCGTACGCTCAAGAACGTATAGATTTAGGTTGGTCTGATTTTGATTTTTAATAATTTAAATAAATTAATTATTTTAAGCATTTTGAGCATATAATTTTGTAAAAATTAATTACTTATTATAAAGTAGTTTTTGAAATGCCGAAGTCATACTTATCTAATAAAAGTATTGAGGAAATTGTTTTATCCCGTGGAAAGGTGTCCGCGGATCATATTAAAAAGAAGTATAAAATAGGTAGCGCACGTCTTAATAAGTTGTGGGAAAACGCTGATTTGGAAACGATTTCGTGGATAACGAATGCAAAACAGCTGGCTAGTGGCGGAGATAATTTTAATAAATTATCAAAATCATCTAAAAAACGTAAAAAGAAAAAAAGAGTATTTAATGAGTTAAAAGATTTAAAAGAAATTAAAAATAATAATAACAATAAAGAATATATAATTTTTTAAATAAATTAAATTAGTAGCGGTTCTGGCTCACTTTTCATATTGGTGGCAAATCTGTAATGGTTTCAACTACCCACCAGTAACATGGGGGTTCTGGCTCACTTTTTCATATTGGTGTTATAGGCTGTAAAACCCTTGCTGTTGTTAACTATCATGTTTTAAATAAATATATTTTTTATTTTTCTGTTAAACAATAACTACACGTGTATATATAATTATAATTTTATTTAAAATTATGACAAAGACTAAACTTTCTGATGATGATTTGGTTAATATTATTCTAGCGCGATATGTTGTTACTGCACAACAAACTAGAAAAAAGTATCACATTTGTGTAAAAAGACAAAAGGAAATATGGGATTCGGTAACAAATATGAAACATTTTATTAATAGAGTTGAAAGTTTGGGGTGTTTGGAAAAAGATGAAAAATTAAAAAAGAGTAATCTAAAAAGCCTGGTTAAAAACCCGGTTGGAAGACCTATAAAGAAGGTATTAATACCTGTAACTTGTTAATAAGTAATTTTTACAAAATTATAAATTAATTATTAAATTGGTTTTCTTTTTTTATGTTGTAGTTTAAAAAATAATTAATTAAAAGAATGGAAAAATTACCGTGCGATGTAAAGTGGTTGCAAGAACAAAATAATAATGCAAATCAATATTATGATCTTTGTGAGGAAATTAAAGCTGTTTTTGAGTTTGATTTAAAAAATCTCACACCAGAACAACAAATCCGAGTTAATAAACTAACAGACAAACTTAGGGAGGAAGAGAAAACAATTTCTGAGGAATAGTTGAATGTGAAAAACATATAGATTTCAATAACTATTTTTTCTAAAATTAGTTAATAATATTATAGAGGCTCTGTATGTATTCCATCTACATTCAATCTTCTCTTATCGTAATATGCAGAAAGTCCTAATTTTTTCTGTGTGTAAGTTCTCATAGAACCGTTTAGCATACGGAAACCTCTATTCATCCCTACATCTTTAGTAGTGAGATCGAGTGCTGCCTTATATCTATCCCAGTTGAGGGTGTTCTGCCGGGCGTTAAGTCCTTTAGCAGAATGTTTTATATTTCCACCTATTTTCTCAACTACGTAACACTTACTGGATAGGGCTATAGCACGATCCCCTCTGAATTCGGTTTTGAAAAGTCCTGGCTCTCTGTTGCTCCATTTATCCCAAGCGAGCCATTCGTTTTTACAATTATTAAAACCTTCGCGCATTTCCGGTTTTATCACATCTTCCAACGAATTTATTCCGCTGATACCCATATACATACTATCTGTATCCATCTGTACTAACTCAAAGTCAGATCTATCAACATATTTATCGAGAAAGTCATAATAAAATTCTAACATTCTCAACTTGGCGTATTGATATACAGCTATACCACAATGAAATGGTCTTGTCATTTTTGCTGAAGACTTTCTACTGGATATTTCGTACGCATCACCTATCTCTTCAATATCCTCAAAATACGCAGATCTTAATGATCTATCAACACACGTCTCATCTTTAGTATAAGTGGTACATAGGTGTTTTTCGGGAGATTCTATCATTTTTTTCCACAACACGAATTTCCTAATAATTTCATAATATCTGCAATCGGGCGGCTTCAGCGTTTACATCACCTTCTCTACGCGCTGCAGTAACTTCTTTCACAAACCACTCAAACGGTTTCCCAGGTTTATAAGTTATAAGTCTATGCACTCCGTGATGGTTAAACCGTGTTTTAGATACCATTTCAATAGTGGTGCAAATAGTAAAACTTTCTCTGCACTCATAGCTCCAACCAACTTCTTACCATCTCCTCGATTACGGTTTGTATCATGAAGATATTTCAACATATGTTCTGGAACTTCATCTTCCTCTACTACACGATTTATAAAGATAGGTGACATTTCTGAAAAGGTTTCGTATAAACTGTCAGGAACACGGATGTCGACCTCCGCAAACCCAAACCAAGTACCACTCTTAACTCTGTTGGTTAAATCATTTATCCTAGTCTTATTAAATGGGGTTGAAGTTTTTTGTTAAAACACCCTTACCACAAGGCATGTCCATGGCGAGCGTTGAGAGATAAAGAGCGTTAGCGTCCAATCCTAATACAGATTTACATTTTTTTGCATTACCGTCTGGAGCGGATCTTAACCTTGTAACATCAACCTCTGCATGTCTTGTAAATACTATAGAAGGTCCTCCAACTAGTGCACCTTTCAACATTTCATACTCTTCCTCTTCAGGCGCAAATAGTGGTGGACATTTCTTGCGAACTTCTGCGCTTTCTTTAGTCTTATAAGTTTTAACATATTCTTTAATTGTTCCTCTCAAAATATATTGCAATGCGACTCCTGGAAGGGTAACTGCGTCTTTAAATATATCTATTTCTTTGAGTGAATAAAAGTTAGACATTTTCTCTAGAGCTTCTAGAAATGGTGAAACATCTAGATCGTTGTAATATTCTAACCAATCTTTGAAACTTTTCATACCTCTTATTTTAAATAAATTTCAACACACGCGGCTAACTCCTCAGTTTAATTTTATTACTAGGTGCTAATCTGTTAGTCCAACATTCGATAGGTGGCAACCCTTGGTAGCTTAACTTATCATAATTGTCAAACCACTCATATGGAAAGAATGATTTATTACATTTACAACCATATGCGCGTACCCATTTATCATAACTCACACCTGGAGATAGATACATTCTCACATCTAGAAATTTTAATTTTGGAGTTATTAAGAAAATGGTCGTATTTGCTTTCTTACCAACCAATACTTTCTCTGTAGTACCTGCTAGAATCCCTACTAAATATTTCTTAATAACATTCAAATCGTATGATCCACAGTTAAATCCTAATGTAGGAACCTGTGAAATCCATCTTGTAATTTCTTTCTGCTGGACGGTTGGAAGTAGATCGAAATCGGTTGGAAAACCGTATACTGGATTTTTACCAACTTCTTCTCTTATCTTATCTCCGCGGTTAGATACTTCTTCTATAAACCTTTTAACTAGGTTCTCTGGGTCTGTATCACAAATGTGTACAACTTTTCTAGTTAATGTATCACCAATACTTACACTTATTGGAATATGAGTATCAATCACATCTAGATCTTTTATAGGTCTGTCTGGATCACTCTTAACCAGTAAAGACTCAAAATCATACACTATTTTTATATATGGATAAATTACTGTTGGTGGTGTTGGAAGAGGTGGTGTTATGGCTTTATTTCTATGTCGATCGTACTCACATTCCCAAATTTTAACTAAATTATATGAATTACTAATTATTATATCTCGCGTAATTGTGTTTGCATACTTATCTTTTCTATTCTTACTATGTTGTGGACAACCGTGCCAATAACATCCGTGAAATTGATAAACTGTGTTGGTTTCGGAACAATATCCATCAACCGGTGCTTTCATTATTAATCTTTCTCCACCGTGTCCACAAACGGCCGTATGAATATGATGATTTTTGGAAAGCGTATTCATCCACTCTATAGATTTCTTACTACAATGAGATTTAGGATAAAATGCTTTCTCGAATGCAGATTGTGGTCTGTCTATTTCCAGACCCTTACATGATACTTTAGTTTGACCGCGATTGCAAGTTTTGCGCGTGTCTCGCGATACAGTGGGATTGAGTAAATCGTTGTTGACAATTAGGCAGGCATAGTTTTGCGTGGCCTTCTTCATGTCTGTTATAAGAAACGCGTGATTGTTGTAAATACCTATCTTCATTTTCATAACACCAACTTCTTCATAGTGGGCAGCTGTGTGTCTGATATACCAAGTGCCAGTTTCTTCCGGCTCGTACGCTTCAATCCCAATTTTGAAACATTCTTCAACCATATTAAGATCATCAAAACCTATAGGACCTTCTTTTTTACGCTTTCCCACAAGGAAATCGTGATACTTTTTGTTTAAAGATTTTATCTCTTTTATTGATCTATCAGCTCTCAATGATGTGTCTTTATATAAAGCTAAACATCTGAACAGACATAAATTATCGTTGAAAGTGTCGAGTGGTTTTTATCCCTTTCTTATTTCTCAACCAGTTTGGGAGTTTTCCACCACCTAGTGCAGTTACTTGTGTATCTCGGTGTGAACCTGACTGGTATAAATAATCTTAATTGTTGTGCGTTGACCATCTTACAAAACAACCATTTTATTTGGTATCTATTTTATCAACGTCCAATCTATTTTCTTCCTGCATTTTAACCCATTGGCGTACCCCAACAGACCCTTTCAAATGTGGGACTTCCTGAAATGTTTCTACCAAATGTTATTATGTTAGGTTTCCCCCCATCATCAACCTCCTCAATGTGTTGCAACTTATACGCGTATGAATATCTTAAATAAAAACTACCTGTCATCTTATTATCAAGCTGTTTCATGAGTCTTCTTGAGGAATTACGATCAAGATTTCTCTTTATTGTGATTGTTACAACACGTCGTCCTCTCACTATATTAACCCAAATCCCTCTATATCTTCAAGTATTTCTGGCCCTTCTTTCACTATCTTACTTACTAGTGAGGTGTTAATCTTACGCTTCGGTTTTTTAATAAGTCCAACATCCTTTAGATAACAGTACAGCTTGCGCTTCTGAGTCTATTTTATCTGATATTTTATTTATATCTTTCTTCTCAATATTTTTAAAAACCCCCTTAGCTGCGGATCTCCGCATTCTACCCCATATTATATCATTCTTTCCCTCGTTTATCAACTTTTGAAGTTTTTTCTCTTTCATCCTCATGGAAAAAGGTATTCCCATTTTGGTTAGATCACTCCTCAATGAATCAATGTTGGGGAGTCCTTCTATACCGTCAACAAGTTGTTGATATACTGCAGGACTTTGTCGGCTCATGTTTGTATATTATTGTTGTTTATATATAGAAAATACTTAATGTTTAATTGTAAATTATTTATAGTGTTTTTCATTTTTTGTTTAAGTGGTTATATACATATAACACCACTATCTATAAACTTTTTACTTTATTCACCTTTTACGGTCTATGGGTTTAAAACCCTATATATAAGGCTTATTGTGATACCTTTTTAATAGGTTTTTTATACTATATTGTGGGTGTGGGGTGTTTGTTTCACTCTGTTATCTTGTTATACAAAAACGGTAACGTACTGATACCCCCTATACTACTCAAGGGTGTTCGGCTTAGATAGGTTTCACTGTAAATTAAGCATTGGATCATTCCCATGCATAGCTGTGTGATGTGATATGCGATCACGAACAGACATTATCACCTGATATAAATGACGAAGAAATTCATACAAAACTAGAAATAGACGCTTGTCGACAAGTGCATGTGTATACCCCTCCCCAGATACACAAGTAGTTTGAAAACAGAGTGTTCGAGTTATGCTCCGGAGACAAAATCAGTGCGCGAAAAAACAAAGGGAGATAGCTAAAAAAAATTGCGATGAAAGAGTTGTCATTCTTGCTTGACACACCTTTAGGGTCGTGGTCTATGCAAGTGTGAAGTTTCATGAAAATATTCCAAAGGGTGTTCGAGTTATGCTCCGGACACGAAATCAGTGCACGAAACAACAAAGGGAGATAACTAAGAAATTAACTACGCAAGAGTTGTCATTCTTGCGAGCGACACACCTTTGGGTCGTCTTCTATGCATGTGTGAAGTTTAATAAAAAATATTCCAAAGGGTGTTCGAGTTATGCTCCGGACACGAAATCAGTGCATGAAAAAACAAAGGGAGGTAAGTCAACAAAATTAACGATGCAAGAGTTGTCATTCTTGCGCGCGACACACCTTTGGGTCGTGCTCTATGCATGTGTGAGGTTTAATGAAAATATTCCAAAGGGTGTTCGAGTTATGCTCCGAACACGAAATCAGTGCATGAAACAACACAGGGAGATAAGTAAACAAGAATTCCGCGGAATCAAATGCCTCGCCTTGTCCCGCCTTGACCTAGAGCCTGGACCCGAAAGCAATTTTCAATGGCCCGAACATATTATACAATTATTGACTAGTGAGCCATAGAATATCAGATTATATTCTATGGCTCACTAGTCAATAATTGTTTTAGTATATGACAATAGTCTGTATATAGCACTTACGACATTATGCTACTAAACAAAAATTGAAAAAAAAAATTGAAAAAATAAATGGAAAAAAAAAGTTTAAAAATTAAAAATAATAATGCTCGCTACTGGAGCCCAGAATTTTTTTTAATAGTCCTATATTTATCTACATATATCTGCACAGGTCCACATATTGCCACAATATTGTCAACACAGTTTACGGAAATGTAATATAATAATTTACCTGTATAAATTACCTGTACTAAGTTAGTGGTCAGTCTGGACATTTGCACATGCACAGGTGAATGGTTCTCCCAGTCACTATTGTTCAACCGGAGAAGGCTATTGTTCTTTCTACAGGTAACAGAGCACACGAGAAAACGGGTCTTCATACATTATTGTCCAGTTTGTAGAGTGCGCGAAAAAAAAGGGAGATAATTAAAAAAATAGTTACGCAAGAGTTGTCATTCTTATGCGCGACACACCTTCGGGTCGTGGTCTATGCATGTTTGAAGTTTCATGAAAATATTCCAAAGGGTGTTCGAGTTATGCTCCGGACAAGAAGTGTCTGCGGCGGACGCGGACGCGGACGCGGACGCGGACGCGGACGCGGACGCGGACGCGGCACGGTGTCAAATCCATAGTAACCCCCGACTTTCGTCCGGGGGATACAATAATATCATTGTGTTTCCACATACCTCCTCTTTGTCCAGCTCCGTTTTCAGGATGATGTCCACGGTGACATTGTTACCACTGTCCGTCTGGTTGATGCTCACGAGATTGGTAGTGGCTTGGTCCGCTATGGTCATTGTAATATGGTCATCGGGGTCTGCATCGATCACTCGGAACTGATGGAGGACGGATCCTGTTTAGCAATTGAAATACAAACACTAATGTCCGATTTATCGAGTGAGTCGTACCTGAGTTGTCCACAAGTATAATTTGGATCACGTGAACAATATTCTTAGGCCACACAAACATTACGAGTACAACTATTTATATTGTATTCAAATATGCATTGACCGCCCGTTATTAATAAGCATTGTTTCATATCGACTGATGTTCGAAAAAGCGGGCATAGGTCATACGTTATAAATTGTGTTGGGTTAAACCGACCCTACATGTACATAATAAGTATGGGCATATATTTCCACATACATTTGTTACACATTTGTTGACATTTTCACTAAGATTTACCACAGGTGCCCAGGTCTGTCCCGTGTTCAACAAACTGCTGGCCATTAACCAGGGACCGTTTCACTAAACTTCATACTACTAAAATGTTCGTAAGTGCATATTTAGGATCGTCTGGTATAACTTTTAATTGATGGATTTACATTTATTGAGCACTGGCTGCATATGCAGCCTATGCTCAATAAATGTAAATCCAGTAATTGTTTACAAGAAAACAGTGTCAATTAGGGGATAACCATGCTTTGTTTTTCGATTTGGAGCGGTATGTGGGAGGTTTTATGGTCTGTGAATCAGTTTTACGGCGACGCGTCAGCGGAGCCGTAAAACTGATTCACAGACCATAAAACCTCCACATACCGCTCCAAATCGAAAAACAAAGCATGGTTATCCCCATTCTAATGCACCTAGTGTGCTCCCCGCTTTCTATAAACGTCGTAGCATATCACGAACAGTAATCTTTTTTCATTACGTCAGCAGGTTGTTGTCGTCATATCGATAACCGCCTCACACCAAATGAATTTGAAGAAATTAACTCCGCCGAAGAATATTCCCATTTCAAATAGAGATTAACGGACTTTTTCAAAGACATGTATACATTTATTCAACTGTAATGTTTATATTAACTATTTTATTGCTTTTGTATGTTTAATTGCAACAGTTATTTGCTTTTATTCATTTAAAGAAATGCCAACAATTCTGCATTGGGTTCGTGTGATTTTACAAAGGAAATGTCAGCAACAACTTGTGTCAACAGGCCTAGAATTTCCCTGGATTTGGATTTACGCCTAATTCAGGTGAATACCCATCTGCAATACAGTTTATTATGTATAGTCATGTATGTGCACATTGGAATTCGTAAAGTTATAGGCTGGTACCGGCATATTGAGTTTGCATTTGAGCGCTTTATTAAATTTTTTCTGCATTTTGGGCGGGTGGGGTAATATTTTTAGGAATTTGTTGAAGGGCCACCACACTGAAGCCACGTTTGTCAGCCGTTGGTAGATTCTCTTTTCCGCTTTCGGTTGTACATGTCAATATGGCCGAATGGATAACCGAAAATGTACCGAAATTAATTTGGAAATATTTGCATTCCCCGCCGCGCTGGCCATTGTTTACAAAAGCGCGTAGGGTTACATAAATATGTCAAGTTGTAAAACACAGGCTGGTAAAACGGAGATTTTATATGCTGTGATTTTTCATATTTTATAGGCTCTGATTTCAATTGACCAATCAGATGCGTGCTTTCTAGTTTCGGTGCATTAGAATGTGAAATTTACTGACTATCACAAGGTTGCACTTACGAACATTTTAATCGTACGACGTTTAGTGACACACCCCCTGGTTCAACTACCTTAATGAACAAGTTTGTTCGCTGGCCGTTCCAAGGTGGCGCCATCGCAGTCGTATCCCAAAATATAATAATACCACTTTGTCGTGGCGTTGATTTCATGTTTTTGTTTACAGAACGATCAGTTATAAATAATAAAAGAAATTCCTTCGGGATTTCCCGCGTCAGTTCAAGACCGACGACTAATCATATATTATTTATCCATACAAATTGTCAGATCTTTCCGTAGTGCAGTTGGTAAGGACTTCAGAACCTTCTGTCAATGAATATGTTATCCCAGGTTTGAAAAATACAACTCGCGTATATATTTTTTGTCGCTGGTGTCCGTTCGTCTGTTCGTTCTGACGTCTGTATAACACGTTCGTCCGTCACTTTTCTTGTGAAAAGTAAAACTTAGTATACCGTAATTGCTGGAGACTAGATAGGTTGTACATGTATGTGGCTCCCTCATGGGTTATGACGTAAAACACAACTGAGATGTAACATTGTGCATGTAGCTAAATGACAGAGGGATTATGTTGCAGTTTAATAATACAAATGTGAAGCCCCGCAGTTTTCTTTCTTATTTTTTATTAAATGTTATAAAAAGTAATAAGCACACATTGCCAATGTGGGAATCGAACTCGGAACACGCTGTTTCAAAAGTGGCAAGTGTACCCATTATAATAGTGCCATCTGTTCCCATATACTTGGTATTACGTTTATACACTCGTCAGCACGGAATTATAACAATAGCAAACGTCATGTAATCTATGACGAATGTTGATTTTTTTTAAAAATATCCTTTGTTTACATTAATAACGCGTCAGCACAAAGTGGCGGACCTATACACGTCCGTGCAATGGAGGTGCACATGTATTTATTTTCTGCATGGATTGTATTTTTCCCGGTTGCGAAAAAGACGTGTGTATTCTTTTCATCACAGTACTCTGCCCGTTATTTCAGTTTCTTGTACGACCTCGCATCATAACACATTCCCAGACTTTATTAACGCTAATGTGAATATTATGGCAGAAAGTGTACATGTTCATTTGAGAATTATTGTTATCTTGCTAAAATCACAAAGTTGTGCAAATAATATCGAATTACAGCTCCTTTTCCTAGGTTGGACACAACCTCGTATCATAACAAATTCAATAATCTGTTTAAGGCCCTAACGTCAATATTGTAGTGGCAAGTTCATATGATCATTTGAGAAATATCGATATCCTGCAGAAATACATAGAATACATAGCAAATTAAAACTTTAAACATGTTATTTTGTTATGATATGAGGTCGTGTCGGACCAAAGTTAGAAGCATTGTTCATATATATATATATATATATATATAGTTATACCGATGAAGGTCGAAACACACCGAATGCCTGTATTTCATACTATATTGAAAGAAGAGCAAGTGGATGGTGTGGCATAAAAAATGAGGAAAAATGGGCAATATTTGTGTTGAGGTCCCAACTTAAATTCGGAAGAATATATCCGAAAAGACACTGGCTGCATTTATTTAAAGGTACATGCCCACTCAGTAGGCACAAACTGTGTTATTTATATCAGATACATCAGCTGAGACATGTTCTGGCAAAATAAGCATTCATTCACCATTACCCCACGTATTGATTGGTATTATTATACAATTTATATCAGACGTAAATTTCCACACTGGTATAAGGGGCCATAGCCGTATTTCCATAAAATGCTAACGGACATTACTATTTATTATCTGTATTTATCTTTTGATGTGCAATGATCATACTTTATAAGCTGTCTTTTTTTCAGGTGACGCATTAAATTAGTATAAATAATTAAACAATATCATGCCTCATTTGCATATGAAAATAGCATGATACCACCGCGCGTAACTATCAGTAAAATAAATATGTCTAAATGATTATATCTGTATATCGGGCACTCGTAATGTTTAGAACTGGTGGAATAGTGACACAATTATACACTTATTTAAATCCTATTAAGAAGATTTTGTGCCTACTGAGTGGGCATGTACCTTTAATACATGTACTGAATGACGTTGACGTAGCAAACACGCACTGGTGATGTCATATATATCACAAATTATATCATTTACTGGCGTCATAACTATAGGACGTTTTACCTACAATGTTTTGAGCTACAATTATTGACAATGAAGCGTTAGGAAATTGGACTGACTATGTGCATGGTGATGACACAAACCTTCGTCTGAAAAGGCTTATGTCCGCAGAATTAGCAGACACCATTGTAATTTCAAAAATGCGCGATTTTCAATGTTTATGTCTATTATTTAACCTTGTATATGCCATCAAAGTTTTATTCGGTATAATGAATCTCCCATCGGCATCGAAAGTAATATAGATTTTCCTTTCTCGTAGAGATAATCCACAATATTCCCCTCAACAAAGGGCACTATTTATATGATATCTTTATTTTTAAATACCCGAATATCGTGCTTGAAATCAAGCACATTGATTGGCTGAGCCTGAGCTGTGACATAGCCCAGGCTCAGACAATCAAATGGCTTGATTGCGAGTTGACATTATCTGTAGATGTTCAGAAACATTGATAATTTGGGCATGATTCACGCAGGCATTGTGTTTGCCCAATTTGAAAACGTTCACTGATTGAATAAGCAAGAGTAGTATGACTAGCTGTGTGCACGCACGTGCTGTTAGCCTACGGCAAGTGGGTCTCTACGTAAAAGAGACAACAGGGGCACGTTTCACTAAACTTTGTACGACTAAAATGTTCGTAAGTGCAAAGTTAGGATCGTCTGGAAATGTTAATAGTTGTTTACAAGAAGACATTGTTAATGTGAAATGTACAGACTATCATAATGTTGCACTTACGAACATTTTAGTCATACTAAGTTTTGTGAAATGGCCCCTGGCAACGTGTGCGACCCACATCAGTCTGCACATCTAGTCTGATCAGTGGATACGCTGTTTTACGTAGTTTCATTATTGTCAGCGGGCCTACAAAAGGCATACCAGTACTTACCGACTGGGAAGTTCTCTGCGACACTAAAATACCATAGTTCAGAGCTGTCCAGCTGCGGTACGCCTGCTTCTACAAACGCCAACCCTTAAACACAGAACAGCACGTAATTGTGGCTGTGACTGGAGAAATGGGACTTATGAAACGTGTGACCAGTTTAGCTCCTGATCGGTTAGCACACTCCTGTGGCATGATAATGATCCATATTCCTTGCAAGAAACATGACAGGTGTGTCATTGATGAAATGGCGAACAGTGTAGATTCAATCAGATTGTGCGGATGCACAGGCTGATCTGGATCTGCACTGGTCGCGAAATTCCATACGCCTCGTGATACTATTGCTTTTCGCACCATTTGGAACGTTTTCATACTGTTCATTTAACTTAACGTTAGTGCTTAATACGAATACTACATGTACGTAATTAGGGCGATGAGGTCAACCAATCCAATTCACTCCAAGTGGTATTACACGTGTGTCATATTTATGAAATGTGTCACAACAAGGCATAACAAGGTTTCCAGGTGGTTTTATCCCGTCAACACAGTGCGTATGTGCTGTGAAACACGATGCAGTGAAACATTTTTGATATCCTGTCAATACTACCTAATCACGGCGTATGAATATATGCATTTTGAAGCCATTTGTAGGTGTTGACGGGATAAATAGAATAGTAGGTTAGTGCCGTGAATATGGGAAAAATATCTGGCGCGGCTCGGAAACGGGATGTGCTCGGCAGAGCCTCGCCATCCCGTTTCCTAAGCTTTGCTAGATATTTTTTTCCCATTCACGGCACTAACCTACTATTCTCTATATATGTACTGTAATTTCTCGTTGGACCTGGTCACGGCAGTCATTGTGTAACTGAAACTTATCATCCCTTCTCTTGTGGCTTCAGGTTATGTGTAGTTCCATGAACGTCATGTGACGCGATCTCATGACGTTCATGGAACAACATGTGAAATGAATTCGTTGTGACCGGTGTGAGTGTATACTTACTTACTTACTGGCGTTCACCATCTACACCATCACACCAGCCACAGCAATGAAGGACGCTGTCTTTCTGAGCGCCTCCTTCTTTCCATACAACTTCTCTTCTAGGGTGGTGATCTCTGGCCATATGCTTTTTCTTCTCTGCTCTAACAGGGGGCATCTTTGCAGTATATGCTCTGTATTTGCTCTGTAGTCTGCTCTTCCATACCGCAAGTGCATCTTGGAGATGGGGACAACTTCAGTTTTGCATACATGTGGGCATTTGGCCTGTTGTGTCCCGTGCGTAGCCTTATTATTATGACTTGTTCCCATCTGTCTAGTAGGTGGTAGTCATCTTTGGTTGGCTTTGGCTTCGTCGGTGTCTTTATCACTGTTGCTTTCTCCTCATGAGTAACACTATTATGTGGCTGGTCACCTTTGGCTCCTAACTTGGCCAACTTGTCCGCCTTCTCATTTCCAGGAACCCCACAGGCATAAAGTGTGTAACTGTCTGGAAAGAGATGGTATTTTGGCATTGCTCAAGGCCTGTAGGACTGACAGAGCATCTGTTAGTATGACCACCTGATGGCAGTGCTCAGCCGACTCTTCAATAATTGTTGTCGCCTTCATGATGGCCTCCACTTCTGCTTTGTAGTTGGTACAGTGCTTTCCTGTAGGTATGCTAACCGTTTCTGTCTTCCCAGTGGTGTACAAGACGAAAATACCAGCTCCCCCATCTTGAATTGCAGCTGTCGCTGAACCGTCTATGTACACATGGGTCCATGTCTCCAATGGGTAGTTATCGAAGATCATGGCTTGTGTGAGGGATTTCTTGATGATCTCGTCCTGTTCTCCCGGCAAAAGTCCTGGGATAGTTGTGTTAATACTGATGTTGGACAGGTCATATCTCCATACTTCTGGTAGTTCGGACTTTTCAAGAGGAGCCGTCGGTGGTCCAAGTTGGGCAGCATTTGTTCTTGTCAACTTCTTCGACTCGTGTACATAGCTGCTTCTTTTCAGACGATTCTTTGTCAGGCTCTCAAGTTTTATTTTCATGGGATGATCTGGCAGGAACTGATACTTGCTGGCTTGTATTAGAGCCTTGACATCTCTCTTTTTGCTGAGTGGTGGAATGGCAGTGATTTCCTCCATGGCCTTAATTGGAGTTGACCGCATTGCTCCGGTGATAATTCGTAGGGCCTGGTTCTGGACCTTGTCTAGTATGTGCTGATTGGCTTTGGCAGTTGTCTTCCATGTTGAGGAAGCATACTCGAGATGTGGCCTGATTGTACCCAGGTATACTGTCTTTAGTATGGTCTCATGCGATCCCCAGTTGGTACCAGCTAATTTCCGAAGTATAGCTAGTTTCCTGCGGGCCTTTGCTTCAGCATTTGCTATGTGGGGCTTCCATGTAAGCCGTCTGTCGAAGGTCACTCCAAGGTATGTTGCCTCTTCCATATGTGTCAATGTCGTGCCACTGATCTTTATAGGACAGACCTTCTGTTTAGGTGACAGAGTGAATAGGGTAGTAGATGACTTCTCTGTATTCACCTGCACGCACCAGTCATCTGCCCATGCGGATAGCTTGTCGGCCGCTTGTTGCATCCTGTAAGTTGCAGTTGATGCAAACTCCTCGGAACACCAGAGCGCGAGGTCGTCTGCATATAGGGCAGCCTTAACTCCCTTTGGCAAGTCCGATACCAGGTCGTTGATGAAAAGGAGAAATAGGGTGGGCGACAGTACTCCTCCTTGGGGACACCATGTCTCTGTAGGAATTTGTGGCTAGTAGTCCCCATCAACACTTACTCTAGCCCTCCTGTTGAAGAGGTATGACTTTACCCACTTGTACATAGTGCCTCCCACTCCATTCCGCTGTAGCTTTACGAGCATACCTTATGTCCAGACCTTGTCGAATGCTCTTTGGAGATCAACCCAAGTTACTAGGGTTACTTTATTTTCTTGAAAAGCGTCTTCGATCTCCTGGGCAAGGTATGTCGTCTGGTCTTCAGTCGAGCGGAATTTCCTGAAGCCAGCCTGTTGGTGGGCCAGAAGTTGGTTTGTCTCCAGATACCACTTCATGCGCTGGTTCACAATACTCTCCATAGTTTGTCCTACCACGCTGGTGAGACTGATGGGGCGATAGCTGGATGCTTTCTTGCGATCCTTTCCAGGTTTAGGGATAGGAATCATGGTTGCCTCTCTCCAAATTTTCGGGAGTCTGCCTTCTCTCCAGCTGTGGTTGTAGATTGCAAGGAGGGTGTGCATTGCAAAAGAGCCGAGTTGGGTCAACATCTCGTTGGTGATGCCGTCCGGTCCCGGCGACTTCTTGGCCTTGAGCTGTTTCAGCGCTACTTGTAGCTCACTTAGTGTGAGGCCCTTCTCCATTACATCTTCTTCTGATCTACTGCTGCGCCTTTCTCTCTCCTCTCCTTTTGCCTCTCTCTGCTGTTCTCTGCTGATAGGAATGTTACTGACATCTTCGTAATTGTCAGCGGACCTGTTTGCTGCTTGTTTGCCTGTCAGCAGAGTATGATTTTCTAGAAGTGTTGTTGGGCTCCTGCTGCTGCCCCCTGCGTCATTCAGCTGTTTGGTGAGTTTCCATAGCTTTGTAAAATCCTTTTCCAGGTTGAGAGATGCCGTTTTCTCTTTCCAGCTTTTTCTTCTGGCCTGGATCTTGGCTTTTAGGAACTTGGCAAAGTTTGTTGGAGGGCAATGTTGTTTTCTTGAGAGGGATTTGTTTCTGCCTCCCGCCTGGCCTCCGATAAATTGTTCTGAAGAACTTCCAGATCGTTGCTCCAGTATGGCTTGTAGTCCCTCCTAGATCCCCGCGGAATGCACTTGTGTGCGGCTTTGAGAATGGCAGCATTGAAGTTTTTGTTGACTCGGTCGATGTCTCTGCCTTCCACTCTTATCTCTCTGCAGAGGTCATATGTGAGCATCTTGTATGAACTCCAATCAGCCTTCTTGTAGTTCCATCGAGGAAAACTTTGTTCCTGTGCGACATTGTACTGCATGGTGAGGTAAACGGGACGATGGTCACTACCTCCCAGTTCATCACCTACCTCTCTAGGGAGAGTACTGTGTATATCGTCAGTGCAGAAACCAAGGTCAGGAGTGGAAGTGGAATGCCATCGTCTGGAGTAAAAAGTAGGTTGATCATCAGGATTGTTTATCAGTTGGAGGTTATGCTCATCCTGCCAGGTCTCAACCTCTTCTCCACGTCTGTCTATATGGTCATATCCCCAGCTCTGTGAGTGGCTGTTGAAGTCACCTACAACTAGAAAGTTTGTATCTTCAACAGGGATGGTGTCCAGGGATATATGTCTGTCATTTGGTGAGTATAGGTTGACAACTTGCATCACCTTGTTGCTCAATTTGAGGCACAACACCTGGTATTCGGAGTCTTCCATGTGCACACTGGTTTGGGTGGCTGCAAAGTTGTTCCTAACCAGTGTAAGGAGTCCCCCTTTTCTCCTTCCCAACCTGTCACAACGGAAGCACTGGTAGCCTCTAACCTTGAAGAATTTGGTCTCCGAAAGGTGAGTCTCTTGGATGCAGCAGACTTGTATGTCCTTTTCAAACAGGATATTCTCCAATTCAGTTTTCTTATTGAAGAGTCCCTCTGCATTCCAATGCATAACTTTGAAAAGTGTGAGTGTATATAATCAATGCAAGGTACATGTAAATGATGTAGAACAATGCATGTGTCTTCGGTCATTATTTAGCGATTTACCTGATAACCTACCTTACTATTTATTTATATACTAACCGTATGTAGGATGAACATATACATGGACTAGTATCTTATTGAAAACAAAACATTTGGAAAAATACAATTGTGCATGTATCGCTTTCGAAACATGTTTTACTGATTCATGGACTGTGCAGGAACCCCTTACAGTTCACCCTCGAGCAGTCGGGATATCGCCCTCTTACTCGGTGGAATATGTCGTATGCTGAGCCCGCGCTAGTGAGAAGTCGGCTCGCACAAGTATGAGTTATTAATTGAGACACATGTGATTTTGTACCTTCGAAAATCTGCGTAATTTCATTGAATACGTTTACAAAAATTACAAAAAATACCATATGTACTCCGACAATTTTGTCAACTTTTAACGCCATTTACGGAAAATATTGTAAATTTTGTAAACATATTTCATGAAATTACGCAGATGTCCGAAGGTACAAAATCACATGGCGTGTCTCATATATGGCACGCTCGTGTAAAATGGTGAACTATCTGTCGGCATAGTAGATGACTTTAGAAATGAGGCATATGGGCTATGCAATAACCAGATAAGCCTGAAAATCTGCATAGTCTGATCTGGGTCTGCCAGTTGTGTCCACTCATCATCATGCTTGCAAATGACTTTGACATTATTACATTTACATTCAATGATATGCCGTTTTTACTCCACAAGTTGTGCAAACATTTATTTATGCAAACGCGTGAACTTATAGTTTCGTTATGAGTTATAAATACCGACATACAACGGGTGTATACGTGTTTCTACATTATAGTTTGACACGCACGTGCTGTTTAGGCGAAGGCTTGGCTAACCTTATCTAGATGTCAAGATTGTTTTTGGATTCTAGCCATTACATGTCATGGACTATGTCCCGCTATACCTTTCCGAGGATAAAATCCTAGCAGTTGCCCTATATTAATTAATCCACGCCATGCAACTGGGCATATAACGCAGTCGTTTCGTTCATTTATCATGTTTATTGTGTCTTGTATATTTCCTGCCTGTTAACCCTGTCAACCCGAAATACCACAAATCAAACATGTGCACACCCTGTAGATCCAGATAAGACGGCTTGTAACAAGCCGTCTCATCAGGATCAACAGCGTTTGCCAGTATGGTTTAGACTTATCCCTTATCTGATTGATGGAATAGTGGAGAAATGATCATGGAACTATATAAATGTGACAGGGTTTGTTGTCTTTGTAGGCCGTACACCGTTAGTCCTACTGTCTGTTCCACGTTTTGCTGCCGACGTTTGGCTATTAAACACATTAAATGTAAAATATATTTAAATATAAGTACGTTTTCATCAATAACAAAAAGGTTTCAAGTCCACATTTTTTTATTTTATGAAATCAAATATTGCAAAAAAAATAATTTTCCTATGGGAATTTAACATCGGGCTAAAAGGAGGTGTGGGTGTCCTGGAGGTTAAAACAACTAATTATTTTTGGAAATTGACTCCGAAACCTGGCGACATAACTTGGATATGATGTAAATAAGAAAACAAAAGTTAGATTTTGAAAATGGGTCCACAAATAAAACAAATCAAAAGAAAATATAGTTTTAGCCCCCATGTTAAATTCCCATAGGAAAATAGTTTTTTTCGCAATAAAATAAATATTTTACGGAATTTCATCAAATAAAATATTTTTGGGAGGGTGACTTTTTTTGTTATTGATGAAAAAATGTTCTTGCAATTAAATATTGTTTATATTTAGTGTGTTTAATAGCCAAAAGTTCGTCGGCAGCAAAAAGTGGAACAGACACTGAGACAGTAGTGTGCAGTATAATATGGAGGATGCCTTTAAAGACCGGATCGATAATCTCTAGCACCAATAACAACTGTCCACACACGAAATCACATTTTCTTCAGATTTATATGTGCCTGACGCTAGACCATGATGTACTCTCGAAGCATGCGCGTACACACATAGCCACCACTTTTTAAAAATGTATTTAGTTGCTTTATAAGCAGGGCCATGGCCAGTATAGATGACATTACGGATTACAGAGGCTGATAATGTTATAACCCGAATTCTCTGTCTGTAACGCAGGACGACTTACACTGTAAGTCGCTCTGCGTTACAGACACAGAATTCGAAGTAATTATGTTACAGCAACTCGGTTAGTTCGTGATCGCATAGCACACAACTATGGCTCAGAATGATCAAATGCCTGATTTACAGTGAAACCTCTCTAAGCCGGACACCCTGGGAACCTCCCAGAGTGTCCGGTTTAGAGAGGTATCACTGTATAGTGTTTCTCTGTTACTGATATGCCGCTATTACAAGTGCAGCAAATCATAGTGGAACTAGTGCAATACCACTATAGAGCTTTCATGTTTGTTCCATTACCAGGTACGTGATTGGCGCTTTCAATAAATAAAGCAGGGTTTAAAAGCATATTTTACAGCTGTATATAAATTACTGATCGCGTGGTTAAAACAACAACAACAATGGCTACAAGTGTTGAAAGCATGCACTCTCCAAAGTAAGTATTATTTGATAATTTCCTTAATAGGCAACGGATTTTGATGAAATATGGCGCAGCAGACGCGTCTTCATGTGCTGCATTTAATGGTCTCGGGAGTTCGGCCATACTTATGTCGGTTTTGCGAAGAATCGAATCGACTGACGTTTGGGCCAAAGTAGAGAGACCACCAAATGCAGCTTAACAAGACGCGTTTGATGCGCCATATTTCATCAAAATCCGTTACATCATAAGGACAAAATAAAAGAATAGGCACTTTGAATCGGAGGGCTTCTAGAAGTTTCAGTACTGGTTGTTGTTGTTGTAATCACGTGATCATACACCTTGAATACATCGAACCCATAAAGAGTACATCATGGCGACATGACACATATATGGTCAGTATTACTGTTCAAAGCTTATACTGTCTAATCAATTAGAACTGGCTAGCACTATCAATAGCGGTGACGCAATAATAAAACAAACACTTTACTTATATATTTGAGCAGCGCATGTATCACAGAAGCTCTGTTCACATGTGGAAGACTCGGACCAGTGTCCATTTCTCATGTCACAGTTCCGAGTATTCCACTATAGCTACAGTACGATACCAGTAGTCCATTTCACCAAACTTGCTAAGTACATGTATACAAACCTAGCTAAGTATACTTTGGAGGATCATTTTTTAATGTGTGCATAAACTTATTAACATTTGTATTTAATGAAATAGACTATTTTCTAATAAAACCAATGGTTATGGAAATGTAATAAATATAGCATATGAAAACTGCATTAATTTAGCTTAAACATCAAATATAAAGGTTTGTTCTATATGAAATAATGTATTTTAGTGAGAAAAAAAACATAATTACTCCCTCAACGTATACTTAGCTAGAAAAGTATACTTAGCAGCAATTTTGGTGAAATCGGCTTGCGGTAGGGGTAATGGGATTTTCAATGAGTCACAAGTTCGAGTCTGCAACACACAAGGAAACACTACACACGTGACACAATACAGACAGTGGATATTTAGATATGATATGGCTAACTTAACTCACCAAGGACAATGCATACAGCGGCTGGCACGAAAATCCATCTGTGTGACATAACGACGTCTTTGATGGTGACAGGGGCAGTTAAAGGCGCTGGACCACTGGTCACTGGGAAGATCTACAAATCGGTACATGGAAGCTAATATGTGGCTGTCACTGGGCAAATTGGTCTTGTGAGTTTTACGATCAGCGTAGATCCAGATCAGACTGTGCATCCGCACAGTCTGATCAGGATCTACACTGTTTGGCATTCCATCAATGAAACACCAGTCGTACTTCTAACAAGCAGTATACATGTATGTCATTATCAAGCTACAGGAGTGTGCTATTTGATGAGGAGCTACACTGCTCACAGATTCTATGAGACACATTTATCCAGTCACAGTCACATTTATACAGTAGAACCCTTATAAACCTGACACCATGAAATTGCTAGGCTATTTTTTAAGAAGATACTGAAAGTTAAGCTGTTGGATATGATACAGTGGAACCCCTCTAAACCGGACACATGGGAAAATATGGATGTTTAATTTGCATGTGTTTCGCTGTTATGTATCTCCGATTAAAATTACTTTTCATGATCGCATGTGCCATGAAGTGCTAACATGTCTGATTTGATTACAATGGAACATCTCCAAACCGGACACCATGGGACAAAAATAAGCGTTAGCTTGTGCAATACAACCGATCTATCAATGTATATTTTTCTGATTCTGCCGATATAATTATACAGTCATGTACGTATTTCTTGCCATACATAATGTGCGTAGGGTGGAACCTTAAATGTAAAACCGTGCTGAAACGTACAAAGCAAATTAATAAGCCAAATTATTGTGCAACGTGTCTAAATGTAAATACGTGTGTGCAAAAACACACCTTTTCTACGTTACATGTGTAGTGTGCAGAACTAACGAAATAAATATGTTCATCAACAACTGTCGATAACCGAACATCGGGCATGGGGCCATTAAAGCCCATTGCCAGATATGCAGCCTACCTTCAATAGGCATATTAACGAAATATGTCAATAAAACATAAAGCTCTCCAAAAGCCATAGAAAACGGCAAATGCTATATACAATATACTACATGTACATGGTGACAGTAAGTTGTACATATTCAGCTTGATACAAACCAAATAGCATACTATTACTTTTTTTCAACTTAATGACACGTTCTATACCTTATCATCGTTTGATTCAAAGACAATTGCTTCGTAAACATGATGGAATATATGTATCACATATATGTGAATACTGCCTCATTACTGTATCCTATACGGCACATGGAATAGCCAAGTCGGCCATCTTTGTGTGTTCCAGTCATCAGCCAGTTTCACCTCTTCTGGACAGGTTTGTGCCTGTGTTTTAACAACATGAACCACCATTATAAATATCCTCATACACATAAAATCGCACAGTGTATCACTTTTACCTGGCAAACCACACAACACATACCATATATACCCACTACTGTACTCTGTTATTAGCTGTCAAATCCAGTGACATGTAAGTAGTTACCTGAGTACCTGTATTGTCCCTGGTGTTTACTCACCTACTATGTGAGTAAATATGGCTTTACATATGGGTAGCGTGTCTAAGATAGGCTGTGCATCAAATTAAAAAGCTTCCATATCAAAATTTATTTTAAGATTGAAGGGAGATAGTTTATACACTATATTGGAGACTGTCATGCAGTTCTCCCAGTTTTGATAGATGTGGTTTTGTGGTGGCAGGCCTGATCTACATGTAGGTCAGTGTCCCAGCTAGCGAGAGTGCATGATCATTTTAGATATGCTAATTTTGCCAATGGAATTATTGGTTAAATTATATAGTTCAAAGGTCGCGGGAGCAGGGAGTGACATCCGCTGTCCCGGGAATTCAGTTTTGCACAATGCGTAGTCGGCGTGGATGTTTCTGAGGATTCTTGACATAATTATATAATAGCGACTGGCTGGAATACTTCTGACTTGGATAATTACTCATTATTAGATTTATCATTATAATATAGACCATGTGATTTAGGAATTATTATTATTGTGAATGCTCAATGGATATCGTTATAATTTAATGATCGAGAATTATTCGATTTATGCCGTGTGAATGGCTTAGACATCCAGATTTGATATATACTAGACGACAAAAGTGTTGCCCGTTTTTACGGATTATATTCCTTTGTTGCAACATTGGAACCAAGTGTGTAAAATTTGACACAAAAATGGATGTACGAGCCAGTTCGAACAGTAGGAAGCGCAAATCTGCGGACGTGACATTGGATCGGGTTGAGATTCCGCAATCTAATATCTCGGCGGAGGTAGATCCACCTTACGACATGTCACTTCCCGAAAACTGGAGAGTGGAGAAGTTAAAATTTGAACTACGGCAACTGAGAATATCCCCAGGCCTTCGACAGAAACAATGTCGTTTAGTTCACCTATATCGGTCGGCGACATCAAATTCAAGAGCAACAAGCAGTGCGGTTATATCAACAGCCATAACCTCTAACCAGCGCGCATCGCACAGAGGCAGTAACCATGGTCGCGGTGTCGCTTTATCTGAGCATGCGCAATTGCACCCAGTACAGCGCAGTGAAACCGAAACTAGACTTCGGGAATCTCCGGGCGACAACAACATCGCAGATCTGCATGCCAGTGTGTCTGCTTTACAGCAGACCGTCGCGAAACTTACCGATAACATGGATATATTTATACAGCAAAATGTGCAAACTAATTCGACATCCGCTCACATTCATTCTCATGTCGCACCTGAGTTACCATCCGTGTCTGGCCAGCCAGTGCTAGCAGGTGCGTCATTCGTGGAAGGTAGCTTATTCACGAACAGTACTAACAACAACAACAATGTCAGTTCCATAAACTTAGAAAATGCTCGGTCCACATACGGGTACTGCTGAGGCATTGCCTTTCGTAGAAACAGTTCATCCTAGTGTCAAACGAAACATTCAGGAAGGTAAAGACGTGAATTTGGCCTCGCTGTTGATACCTTATTACAATTGTCAGTCCGACTCGGTACCCGGTGGTA
Organism: Conchocele bisecta; assembly: GCA_029237695.1. Classification (NCBI taxonomy): domain Eukaryota; kingdom Metazoa; phylum Mollusca; class Bivalvia; order Lucinida; family Thyasiridae; genus Conchocele; species Conchocele bisecta. The sequence goes on from CM055267.1 coordinate 46,670,129, forward strand.
ACCAGAAACCGGACGTTCGCTTAAACACAGAATTAAGTTTGCCACAATTCGTTCAGGAATTCGCCGTCCATAAAAACATCATGTCCCAGGTGCATTCTAATAGGCGACCAGAATAGATCTGTATGAGCGTGATATAATTGACATGGCATCCAGGTATGGGGGTCGTGGCTTTTATGAGTACCACAAATCTTTCTCGGCACAGGCTGCGGCACATCTCCGCTTCCATGGCGTGAAAATAGACTGGTCAGTTAGGAATAATATGTTGTTTTGTTCCATATTTTCAAATTACAAGGCTAATTTTTGCTCCGAGTGTGGTAGCACACTGCACATGTCGCAGTTATGTCCGTCACAAACCTATGATGTCTCTGGTAGTACAATGGAACCGTACAATAAGGCCAGTAGAGTTACCACGACTGCTGGTAGTTTTGCCAACCGTGCAAATTCCACCAAAGATCTTTTGGGTCGCACACGAGTGATTCACAATGGAAACGAGATTTGTAACAATTTTAACACTATGCGTGGTTACCATGCGTCTCAATGCAGACATGTGCATTTGTGTTTAGTATGTAAACAGAGTGATCACTCTAAAATGAATTGTCAGAATTAAAAAAACTGGCGGGGCCAGGGACAGAACATACCGAGCCTGAGATAGTGCCTAGGAACAGCCCTATAAATGTTATAAAATTGAGTTTTGAGTTGCAGCATCATACGGATAAGAACTTCACTAACTATTTAATAGACGGATTTTCAGAGGGATTTGAGACTGGTTTTAATCATTTACCATCTGCAATTAAACAGCCTGACATTACTTCACAGTTGATTCAGTCAGAATTAGTTAAAGGATATTTGATCGGCCCTTTTGATAGCATTCCATATCCACATACATTATCGTATCAGCCCAATTGGCATTGCTGAGGGGATGTACTCTGGGAAAAAGAGGTTAATTGTGGACTTCTCAACACCTCATGATAATTTATTACATGCCAGTTTAAATGACCTTATTGATAGGGACAAATACTCTTTGACGTATGTCACCATTGACCATGCGATTAGAATAACGATTGGGAAAGGGGAGTAGATATTGTAAAGCTGACATTCAAGATGCATTTAAACAGGTTCCTGTAAAGAGGGACTTGTGGCCCTTTCAGGGTATCAAGTGGAACCATAAATATAACTTCTACACCAGATTAGTGTTTGGCAGTCGATCTAGTCCTAAAAGTTTTGATTGTTTGTTTCAAGTTATTTGTTGAATCCTGCAAAACAATTATGGAATCAGTCATTGTTTACATTTGCTGGATAATTTTCTCACAATCAATTCTCCATCCGATGATGCCGATCATACTATGTATATTTTGCGGTTGGTATTTGAGCAACTTGGTATACCGTTATCACCCACACAAACTATGGGGCAAGTAACGGTTATTGAGTACTTAGGAATTATATTAGACAGTGTGAAGATGGAGGCACGGTTGCCGCTAGAGAAAGTGCAGAGAATCGCGAATTTGTTACAAACATTCTCAAAAAGGAAATCATGTACAAAGAGGGAATTATTAAGCCTTCTAGGACATCTCAATTTTGTATGCCTCGTGATTTATCCAGGTCGTGCATTTGTGTCATACTTGATATCGCTGTCTTCTTCTGTCAGTAAATTGCACCATTATGTTAAAATCACGACAGACTGTAGATTAGACATTAGTATGTGGTCTAAATGTTCAATGTTCATGAATGATGAACTTACAATGGCTGATGATATGCAGTTTTTCACGGATGCTACACCTCGAGTCGAGCATATGCAGGGTATTATTGTGTGAAGTGGTTTCAATGGGAATTTCCTGCATTTATTTCATCGGAAGTCGTGGCATCTATGGCTCTGTATGAACTATATCCGATAGTCATGGCAGCCGTGCTGTGGGGTGAGAAATGGACAAAGAAGATAATTGTGGTGAATTGTGACAATTCAGCTACTGTGGACATCATCAGTAAGGGTCGATCTAAGATTCCATTCATTCAAAAGTTTGTTCGTAGGTTGATCTGGTGCGCTGCAAAAGGTCAGTTTGTTATTATCGCAAGACATATAGCCGGTAAATCAAATGTTATTGCTGACGTGTTATCATGTTTTAATATGTTGCAGTTCAGACGTCTTGCACCAGAGGCAGACACTGTTCCAGAGCGGTGCCTTTCGGTTTCCAAGCTGCAGCTGAATTAGACCGGGAAGTCACATATCTTTGGTCAGCATCTATTGCTCCAAATACTAAATCAGCCTATCAGACAGGCATGCAGTGTTTCACGCAGTTTCTAACAATGTCAGGTTGTATTACGCGTCCAGGTACGTCGCATCAAACACAAAACGTAACCGCAACGTTGCGCGAATGTCGTAATCAGGTTGCGTGTTCAACAACGTTTTTAGGTAGTTGAGGTAACGTTTTAATATTACGTTACCGTAAAAACGTTGCTACAACGAGCTTTATGAAAGTGCCAATTACGTCCAATTTACGTTGTTAGTTTAACATTTGTTGACAACATCTTATCAACTTTGTCGCAAAAACGTTTCCACAAAAATGTTGCTGCAACCAATTATTTGGAAGCTCTAATTACGTAACATTTATGTTGTCATATGACGTTGCATGCGTTATCTCCGAAACGTTGCCGCAATAACGTTGCTGCAACCAATTCTAGGAAAACTCTCATTACATACTATTCACGTTGTCATATTACGTTGGGTGAAAACATCATCTCAACATTGTCGCAAAAACGTTTCCACAATAACGTTGGTGCAACCAATTCTTTGGGAGTTCTTAATACGTAATATTTATGTTGTCATATCACGTTGCATGTGACTACGTGATTACAACGTTATAATTCCAGCACAAAAATATTTACACAATTCCCTAACATTTGATTGGCCCGTAGCAAGTCTCTGTCCAAAATTTATATCCCAGTAAACTCCCACGCCGAACTACTTTCCGTAACCGTGAGGCGCAGTTAAAATAATTCTTAAGAAAACGGAAAATAAACACATTTTCTTGATGAATTTATTTCAAATGCTGGAATTATATGGAATGAATGGCCTTTTGTGGAATTTATCGGGGATATAAACTTGGAAAAGTCGCGGGAATACTGGACGAGGCCTTCCGGCCTTCGTCCAGTATTCCCGCGACTTTTCCAAGTTTATACCCCGATAAATTCCACAAAAAGGCCATTAATTCCTATAATAAACGAAACGTTGACGAAATAACGTTGTTGCTACCAATTATCAGAAAACTCTCATTACGTAGTCATATTACGTTGGGTGAAAACATTTTATCAACGTTGTCGCAAAAACGTTTCCACAATAACGTTGCTGCAACCAATTCTTTGGAAGCTCTTATGACTTAACATTTATGTTGTCATATGACGTTGCATGTGACTACGTAATTATAACGTCATCACCGAAACGTTGCCACAATAACGTTGCTGTAACCAATTCTAGGAAAACTCTCTTCACGTACTATTCACGTTGTCATATTACGTTGGGTGAAAACAACATCTCAATATTGTCGCAAAAACGTTTCCACAATAATGTTGCTGCAACCAATTTTTTGGAAGCTCTTAATACGTAATATTTATGTTGTCATATGACGTTGCATGCGACTACGTGATTACAACGTTATTACCGAAACGTTGACGCAATAACATTGCTGCAACCAATTATCAGAAAAATCTCATTACGTACTATTCACGTTGTCATACATTATATTACGTTGGGTGAAAATATCTTATCAACGTTGTCGCAAAAACGTTTCCACAATAACGTTGCTGCAACCAATTATTTGGAAGCTCTTAATACGTAATATTTATGTTGTCATATGACATTGCATGTGACTACCTGATTACAACGTTATTACCGAAACGTTGACGCAATAATGTTGCTGCAACCAATGATCAGAAAACTCCCATTACGTACTATTCACATTGTCATATTACGTTGGGTGAAAACATCTGATCAACGTTGTCGCAGAAACGTTTCCAGAATAACTTTGCTATAAACAGTTCTTTAGAAGCTCTTATTACGTAACATTTATGTTGTCATATGACGTTGGAAGTGACTACGTACTTACAACGTTATCACCGAAACGTTGCCTCAATAATGTTGCTGCAACCAATTCTGGGAAACTCTCTTCACGTACTATTCACGTTGTCATATTACGTTGGGTGAAAACATCATCTCAACGTCGTCGCATAAACGTTTCCACAATAACATTGCTGCAACCAATTCTTTGGAAGCTCTTCATACGTAATAAGTATCTTGTCATATGACGTTGCATGTGACTTCGTGATTACAACGTTATCACCGAAACGTTGTCGCAATAACGTTGCTGCAACCAATTCTAGGAAAACTCTCATCACGTACTATATTCACGTTGTCATATTACGTTGGGTGAAAACATCATCTCAACTTTGTCGCAAAAACGTTTCCACAATAACATTGCTGCAACCAATTATTTTGAAGATCTTAATACGTAATAAGTATGTTGTCATAAGACGTTGCACGTGACTTCGTGATTACAACGTTATCACCGAAACGTTGTCGCAATAACGTTGCTGCAACCAATTCTGGGAAAACTATAATTACGTAATATTCATGTTGTCATAATACGTTGGGTGGAAACACCATCTCAACTTTGGAACAATAACATCGCTGCAATAACGTTGCTGCAACCAATTCTAAAAAAGTATTCATTACGTACTGTTCACATTTTCATATAGCATTGTGTGACAATATAATATCAACGTTGTCAAAATAACGTTGCTGCACAAACGTTGCTGCTACCAATTCTAGCGAAAGCTCTCATTACGTACTATTAACGTTACCAAATACCAAGGTGTGAAAACATCATCTCCACGTTGTCAAAATAATGTTGCTGCAATAACGAAGTGTGATGTGCGCATGAATAGTTATACAATGACTTGCTTTCCCGCGTTTTGACGTAACGTTGTGTGACGTCAAATGTGACGTCATGCAAACTTTTTTAAATCCAAATTACGCAGCTGTTTCTATGAACCAGATATATTTGAGTACATGTTTGGAATGTGTTCAAACACATTAACATTCTAGATTAATGGAGACCCTTTCCAAATATTCAAATAACTTTACTTTGACTGTAATAAAAAAATAAACATGTTGCATGCTAGCTCGTGGTTTCCAAGAAAACAGGCGCGCAATTACGGGTGTTCTCTTCACGGTGTATTATTTGTCAGGAGTTGATTACGGGTTTTCTCTTACAGCGAAACCCGTGCCAATAATTTGCAAGAGTGTAATAAAACATCATCTCCACGTTGTCAAAAACGTTACGTTGGGTGAAAACATCATCTCAACTTTGGAACAATAACATCGCTACAATAACGTTGCTGCAACCAATTCTAAAAAAGTAATCATTACGTACATTTTCATATAGCACTGTGTGACAACATAATACCAACGTTGTCAAAATAACATTGCTGCATAAACGTTGCTGCAACCAATTCTAGCGTAATCATTACGTACTGTTCACATTTTCATATAGCATTGTGTGACAACATAATACCAACGTTGTCCAAATAACGTTGCTGCATAAACGTTGCTGCAACCAATTCTAGCGAAAGCTCTCATTACGTATTATTAACGTTGCCAAATACCAAGGCGTGAAAACATCATCTCCACGTTGTCAAAATAACGTTGCTGCAATAACGTTGCTGAAACCGACTCTAGGAAAGTTCTCATAACGTATTATTCACGTTGTCATATAATCATGCGTAACAACATCATCTACACGTTGTCACAATAACGTTGCTGCAATAATGTTGCTGAAACCGATGCTAAGAAAGTTCTCAACTCGTATTATTCACGTTGTAATATAGCATTGCGTAACAACATCATATCCACGTTGTCAAAAATAACGTTGTTGCAATAACGTTGCTGCAACAAATACTACGGAAGTTATAATAACGCACTTTTCACGTTCTCATATAGCATAGCATTGCGTGACAACATCGTCTCCACATTGTCAAAGTAACGTTGCTGCAAAAACATCGCTGCAAACAATTCTTGGAAAGTTCTCGTTACGTATTGTTCACGTTGTCATATATCATTGCGTGACAACATCATCTCCACATTGTAAAAATAACGTTGCTGCAATAACGTTGCTGCAAACAATTCTAAGAAAACTCTCATTACGTACTATTCACGTTGTCATATTACGTTGGGTTAAAACATCATCTCAACATTGTCGCAAAAATGTTTCCACAATAACGTTGCTGCAACCAATTATGTGGAAGTTCTTATTACGTAACATTTAGGTTGTCATATGACGTTGCATGTGACTACGTAATTACAACGTTTGTACCGAAACGTTGCCGCAATAACGTTGCTGCAACCGATTCTAGGAAAATTACCATTACGTACTATTCATGTTGTCATATTACGTTGGGTGAAAACATCATCTCAACTTTGGAACAATAACATCGCTGCAATAACGTTGCTGCAACCAATTCTAAAAAAGTAATCATTTCGTACTGTTCACATTTTCATATAGCATTGTGTGAGAACATAATACCAGCGTTGTCAAAATAACATTGCTGCACAAACGTTGCTGAAACCAATTCTAGCGAAAGCTCTCATTACGTACAATTAACGTTGCCAAATACCAAGACGTGACAACATCATCTCAACGTTGTCAAAATAACGTTGCTGCAATAACGTTGCTACAACCAACTCTAGGAAAGTTCTCATAATGTATTATTCACGTTGTCATATAACAATGCGTAACATCATCATCTCTACGTTGCCACAATAACGTTGCTGCAATAATGTTGATGAAACCAATGCTAAGACAGTTTTCATAACGTATTATTCACGGTGTCATATACCGTAGCATAGCGTGATACCATCATATCCACGTTGTCAAAATAACGTTGTTGCAATAACGTTACTGCAAAAACAAATACTACGGAAGTTAAATTAACGTACGATTCACGTTGTCATATAGCATAGCATTGCGTGACAGCATCGTCTCCACATTGTCAAAATAACGTTGCTGCAATAACATCGCTGCAAATAATTCTTGGAAAGTTCTCGTTACGTATTGTTCACGTGGTCACATAGCATTGCGTGACAACATCATCTCCACATTGTCAAAATAACTTTGCTGCAATAACGTTGCTGCAACCAATTCTAGGGAATATATCATTACGTACTATTCACGTTGTCATATTACGTTGGGTGAAAATATCATCTCAACATTGTCGCAAAATTGTTTCCAAAATAACGTTTCTGCAACCGATTCTTTGGAGTTCTTAATACGTAACATTTATGTTGTCATATGACGTTGCATGTGACTAAGTAATTACAGCGTTATTACCGAAACGTTGCCGCAATAACGTTGCTGCAACCGATTCTAGGAAAATTACCATTACGTACTATTCACGTTTTCATAATACGTAGGGTGAAAACATCATCTCAACTTTGGAACAATAACATCGCTGCAATAACATTGCTGCAACCAATTCTATAAAGGTAATCATTACGTACTTTTCACATTTTCATATAGCATTGTGTGACAACATAATACCAACGTTGTCAAAATAAAGTTGCTGCACAAACGTTGCTGCAACCAATTCTAGTGAAAGCTCTCATTACGTACTATTAACGTTGCCAAATACCAAGGCGTGACAACATCATCTCTACATTGTCAATATAACGTTGCTGCAATAATGTCGCTGCAACCGACTCTAGGAAAGTTCTCGTAGTAACGTATTATTCACGTTGCCATATAGCCATGTGTAACAACATCATCTCCACGTTGTTACAATAACGTTGCTGCAATGCTAAGAAAGTTCTCATAACGTATTATTCACGTTGTCATATAGCATAGCGTGACAACATCATATCCACGCTGTCAAAATAACGTTGTTGCAATAACGTTGCCGCAACAAATAATATGGAAGTTATAATAACGTACTTTTCACGTTGTCTTATAGCATAGCATTGCGTGACAACATCGTCTCGACATTGTCAAAGTAACGTTGCTGCAATAACATCGCTGCAAGCAATTCTTGGAAAGTTCTCGTTATGTAGTGTGCACGTTGAAGCAACCAATAACGTTGCAGCACCCAATTCTTCGAAAGTTATCGTTACGTAATTGTGCACGTTGTCATATGGCATGGCGTAACAACATCATCATCTCCACATTGTCAAAATGACATTGCTGCAATAATGTTGCTGAAACAAATTCTTGGTTTAGTATTATTCAGGTTGTCATAATTATAGCATTCGATGACAACACCATCTCCACCTTGTCAAACTATCGTGAAAATAATGTTGCCGTAATAACGTTGCTGAAACCAATGCTAAGAAAGTTCCCACAACGTACTTTTCACGTTGTCATAATAGTCATATAGCATTGCATGACAACATTATTTGCACGTTGCCAAGCTATCGTTAATGCTCTGTATAGTATACACTAAGAAGAACAGGGTCGATCATATATACTTTATATGGATATTCAGTCACATGTATGATGCTATTACATTTGAAACCAAGCGTCTTATTCTATAAGGACAGTCCTTGTTACGACCAACCACGTAAATTGTCTAGCACGATGTTCATTTGAATGATAGTTGAATCGTGCTGAGCTGTGACCACTCATTTGAACCATCACCTAGATTATATAGATGTTTATATTAATATTTGAACTTGAACAATACTTTTAGCGACAACCAAAGTAAATTGTGAAGCATGCTATACATGTGACGATAGGTGAATCGTTCACGATGTTCATTTGAATGATAGTTGAATCGTGCTGAGCTGTGACAACTCATTTGAACCATCACCTAGATTATATAGATGTTTATATTAATATTTGAACTTGAACAATACTTTTAGCGACAACCCAAGTAAATTGTGAAGCATGCTATACATGTGACGATAGGTGAGCTGTAATCACTTATTTGAACCATCACCTAGATAATGTAGGTATTTATATTAATTATTGACCTATGACACTCATTAAAACGAAAACCCACACAGTGTGTGTAGCCCTGTGTACATGGGAAAGATAATTCAATCACGCGGAGTTGTGGCCACTCATTTGAGCCGTCACCTGGAGTATGTATTTATAATAATTATGTAGATGGGAAAAAAGTTGTACCATCAACCCACGTACATTTTGTAGCACGGGTGTACATGTGAACGATAGTGGAATCGTGCTGACCTGCGACCACTCATTTGAACCGTCACCTGGATCATGTAGGTTTTTATATTTATTAATGACCAGAGACGATCATTAAACCAACAACTCAAGCAACGTGTGTAGCACGGTGGACATGTGAAAGATAATTCAGTCACCAATTCGATCGTGGTGTTTTTTCGCCGTCCCCAGATGGTCCACCTTTCTCGTCGGCATGCTGGTATCTTGGTCAAAACGCCTTCTCTTCCCACGAAACTGTCTTGGTAAGTTAGTTCACCATTCGCACCGGGTCGACTAACGAATAGTATTTAAACATTCGATATACAGCTGAGTAGCTACTACAATAAGGCCACAGGAACCAATCAAAATGGTGAACCTGGTTTACTGGTGGAAGGGGGCGGAACTAGTAAATCATGTGACCCGCAGCAGCTATGTATATTTGGCGGCGATAAAGCAACATGCTGTTTGATGTTGCGCATGCGTGCCAGCCTGTGTAAACAGTTTTACTGCCCAGTATATGTATGTATTAGAAACCAAGGCGAGATTCGATTTTTTCCCAAATGTCGATTAAAGAGTGTAAATATTATTATTTTTTTTTTTTTTTAGGTTTGAAAATATTTATTTTCCCCGTAATAGTTTTGTGGTGGGTCGGTATGGCACGCCGTTTTACTATATATTCAGAGTAAAAGATATCTCTTTGAGTCAATAAGATATCTCTTTCAATCAACAAGATATCTCTTTCAGACAAACAGATATCTATATCAGTCAATAAGATATCTAGTACATGAACAATATATCTTTATAAGTAACAGATATCTTCCTCAGTCAAAGAGATATCTTATTGACGGAAGAAGATATATTATTTACTGAAAGAGATATCTTATTGACTCAAATATATATCTTATTGACTGAAAGAGATATATTATTGACTCAAAGAGATATCTTATTGACCGAAAGAGATATCGTATTGTCAGAAAGAGATATCTTGTTGACTCAAAGAGATATCTATTTCATCATACTAGATATCTACTTCTCGGAAAGAGATATATGTTTGAAAATAATAGAATAGATATATTTTTGGCTCATTAAGATATCTTATTGAAGGAAAGAGATATATTTTATTGTGAAGTAGATATCTAGTATTTCAATAGAGATATCTATCTAAGAATTTAATAAAGATATCACTTTGACTCAACAAGATATATATTTGACAGTTCAAGATATCTCTTTGAGTCAACAATATATCTCTTTGAGTCAACAAGATATCTAGTTTGATGAAATAGATATCTATTTGAAGCCTTTCAATAAGATATCTGTTTCGTTTAATTTTTTAATTGCATCAATGAATTCTCATAGAGATATCTATTTCAGAGTTACAGATATCTCCTTGAGTAAATAAGATATCTCTTTCATTCAAGAAGATATATATTTCAATCAACAAGATATCTCTTTCTGACAAACATATATCTTATTGACTGAAATAGATATATGTTGTCAGAAACAGATATCTTGTTGATTGAAACAGATATCTTATTGACTCAAAGAGTTATCTTTTACTCTGAATAAATAGTAAAACGGCGTGCCATAGGTTGGGGCCATCCCCCACAATATACATGTAATAGTCAGATACAAATACAAAATATACACTTACAGATATTCACCCACTTTTGCTCTTGCAGTACTGGGTAGAAATCACTGTTCTATTATTTGTTAAGACTGCATGGTTGAGTGGTACATTAGAAACGTCATTAATGAGAGACCTGAATTTTCAATAACAAACTTGCACGTGTTATTAAAAAAAGACAGTAATACTTATAATAAACCCGCAGATGGCAATGTCACTCTCCAGCGCTGCAAGAGCCAAAGTTTGATTTAGCATATGTAATACATGTAATTGATTATATGTTATCATTCATATTACCCATGATCCAACTGAACCAGCCCCACTGGTTCAATCCTACTGTGCATCTACATGTTTAAATCGTGTGCTAACCCTTTCAACACTACAGCCATTGATATAGGTGTTTTTAAACAGTGTAGATCCAGACGAGCCGGCTCATGATGAGCTGTATCATCAGGATCTGCACTCTTTGCAAGTAATTTTCATATTCGTTAAAAAAATACTTTTTATAAATCGATTATTTGAAAAGTATTTTGTGTTGAATGGAATTGACCGAAAATTAACATATTATAATCCATTCCAGTTATTTAGGACTGAAAGGGTTAAATGTTAAAATTGTTGGTAACATTATGTATTGACAAGCCAATATACAATATGTTCCGATCCCCACACTATGTTATAAAACATTACTATGTGTAGATTATATTCTTCCTTCTACTAGATTCATATTTATGATGTTTTTATTTCCCAAACCTATAATATGAGGTGGAATGGGGGGGGGGGGGGGAGGGGGTAGGGAAGGGGTTAAACAAAGAAAGTAAAAAAACACACACAAGCATAGATTTATTATAGCACCCGCAACTAGCTCACCTGAAGATAAAATATTATTTTGGTATTTTTGTTACATAAATTAAACTTGTGAAATGATAAGGTCTTCCCATTTTTTTGTAAAGTTTTCAAGTTTGTTGTCCATTATTGCTGCCTTCCTGGATGTTTCATACATTAGTTGAATTCGATGCTTCAGGAACTACTTTTGAACACCGGCAATAATAGAGATAGTATTTAGTTTCTAATAGTATTAATTGTTTGAAGATACATGTACTTATGTTTTTTTTCGTAAATCCCAAAGGTGAATGATTTTTCGTTAATTGTAATAGTTATGTTTTGTGTCGCTAACCATTCTTGAAGTTCCCTAAATATGTTTTTTTGTAAACTTACAATCCCAAAACAAATGTTTTATTGTTTCCGAAAACTTCTTATCTTAATCTTATTTAGGAAATCATTTGTGGCCATAATATTGTGGTTTATTCGGTACTGGAGTGTGAATATTATAATATGTGTCTCAATGCAGGGACCATACATACATATCCTTCTTTAGTATAATTAGTATTGCTGGCTGGAGATCTTGCAAGTGTCGATGCGTTTGTGTCGTCCATCCTTTTATATGGTGTGAAGTGTGGGGGAACACGAAATCGAAAGAAGTAGAACGAATTCATCTTACGTTTTGTAAAACAATTCTTGGCGTGAAATTATCAACTAATAATGTAGGAGTGTATGGTGAACTATGTCGATATGCACTGTACATTAATATATACATCCGGATAGTCAAATACTGGTTTAAATGGATCAGGACTGAAAACTGTATATTAAAAGTGGTATACATGTATAATAATAACGCTCTATTAGATTGTACAAACGGCGTTAATAACTGGGCAACACAAGTCAAATAGTTGCTGGAAATAGAAGGGAATTAACTAATCTATGTATATTTTTATCAGAAGCGTTCGCTATAAGAAAACGCTTGCATTATTAACCCTTTCATCCAGAAACATATGGCATTAATTGTCTCTTGATAATATTGGAGTATTACATTAATCGAGAAAGGTAATGTAAATTTGTGAAATCTTTGAAATAGCGACAAACATTGCAGATCATGATGGGACGGCTCATTACGAGCCGGCTCGTCTGGATCTACAGTGTTTTCAAATGTTAGCATATTGTATGTATGCATGGCTGAAAGGGTTAATACGTTCTTTCCACTCTCTGCTAAAACACTCATGGTGCAATCCATATGAGTTCATGTTCATTCATTATATAATGTATAGTTGTGGCACTATCTGCATTCGAACTGTAGATATGGATAATAAAATATATTGGTTACACTTTCAGGGCGGCCATTTTTAAATCTAAGATGTATATTTGTATGCGGTTAAAAACTATACAAAATATAAATAAAATAAGCAAATTAAAGGTCATTTAGAAGGAACTGTTTTGCGAGGTGAAGCGTTATAGTTCCGGCACTGACCAATATGAATTCACGAGACGGCAATATGGAAAAAATATCACGTTGAATTGTCTTTCAATGGGAAACGAAAGTATATAATAAATAATGAATATAGCATTTCAGGGCGGCCATTTTTAATTCCAAGATGGCGGCCAAATGAATTGTCGAATTTTTTTTAACCAGCCCCAGTTTTGTTACACGGCAAAATGCAAGACTACATAACAGTATAGCATACAATACATGCGTTTTAACACTCCGCCGCTCCGTATGCGACGTACAGTCGCTTGTTTTATTAGAGGCCAAATATCACACATGAAACTGTTTTCGATCAGTGCGAGGGTAATTGTATTAATGTGGAAATATGAAAGACGGACGGACGGACGGACGGACACTGCCGATTCCCGGCGGGGCCCTATAACTATAAGGCTGGTATACCAACTGCATGAGCATACCTCATACAAAATGTGTATGTATAGAACGAACCTGCTCATTTGTGCAACTTGAGTGCACAGGTGGAAGACTCGGACCTAGGACCCAATAAATGGCTCATTTGAAAAACGTTACCACACCCATCCATTTCCTTACAATATACAGTATAGCCTATAGTGTATATTGTACGGAAATTGGTGGGTGGAGTAACGGTTTACAAATGAGCCATTTATCAGATCCTATGTCCGAGTCTTCCACCTGTGCTTGAGTGGGATATTGATCTATTTGGGCTATAAGCACTGGTGCTGCACTTCACACAGGCATAAAATATTCACGTCGAAAAATGCACCAGTTTCTTGACGAGATGCCACTCATCTCTACTTAGAGCGATCGCATAAACGCATCTTTCGTCTAGAAACCGACGCAAATTTAAGTAAATGGAATTTGTCCAAAAGTACGTACATACATAATGGCACAAAAAAGCAAGTACTTATGACGTGGGAGGGCGAATTTGTTTTGTTTATTTTATTTTTTTTCGTCTCTGATTTTTTCAAGACGCCACATGCATTTTTCATATCAATTTAACATATGGTTCACATATGTGTCACTATAACCTCTATATACGTGAAAAATCACCAGAGTGTCGTCAGATATTATTGGATGTGACATATGTTTGCATGGTAGTGTTTTTGATTGATCATGTGGCGAATTTACAGTGTTTTTATTTATCCACGACGATAACACGCGCAGGGATTTTTGTGAGGCTGCTATATCTGAGAACCAAAGTACTGTTGTGCCTATTAACTCATTCAACCTGATATTCGTCTACTGCGATAACGCCAACATTTCGAACGTCTTTATTTTATAAAATTACCAATTTTATAATTAATGGAATAGTCTGAAACATTAAATGGTGTACCATAATACTACTGTAGAACATATACATAGCAGTATATATATTCTTCTGTGACCGAATCAATTACTTTAAATATATATTATTTTTTTTTAGATACACCGCATTTTTAGCAATGGACACTAACGCGTGACTCGAACTTTTGAAATAATAATTAATAAGCTACAACGGGCGTTTTTTAATTTGTAAATCTGACAATTATATAGGTGCTTGTTTATTTTCCCATAATAACATACTTGACCTCATCGACGGGAGACTAGGTTCACATAAAGACAATGAAGGAATCTAGACAGAATAAGTCGATTACCCACCCGTACGGAAAATGTTAATGTTATGGACACATTACACAGACTTGATACCATCCATGACAAAATGGGCTTATAATACATTACGTTATGGGTTCAAAATTTATTGATTAAGGCATAATGCATGTTTCCAACTAAATAGAGAACAATGTAGAACCTGATCAGACTAATCAGGGTTGCATGGCCACAGACTGTGTGAAAGTATTAGCATTTACATGTATGAACACCGTGTAAGTAAATGTAAGTACTAGTTCATCAATAACAAAAAGGTCGCCCTCCACAAAATGTTTTATTTGATCAATTCCATCAAATAAGGATTTTACTGCGAGGAGCTGGGGGAGGCGTAAAAAACGAAAAATTGACTCCGAAACTTGGTGCGATAGCTTGGAAATGATGTAACCAAGAAAACAAGTTAGATTTTGAAAATCGGTCCACAAATAAAAACATATTTAAAAAAATATAGTTTACCCCCATGTTAAATTCCCATACGGAAATAATTTTTTCGCAATACAATAAATTAAACATTTTGGGGAGGGCGACTTTTTTCTTATTGATGAAAAAAGTATGTATATGTACATTTAAATATTTTTTAAATTTAATGTGTCTATAATAGCCAAAAGTTCGTCGGTAGCACAGCGTGGAACAGACAGTACTGTTTGGTCTACGCTTTTTGCCGACCTACGTTTTACTATCACATCTAAAATAACCAAAAACATCACCCTCCCAAATTATTATTTGATGAAAGGCCATAAAATATAGATTTTTTTGCGAAAAAAAACGACAACAATGTTCTAATGAGAAAATTAACATGGGGCAAAAATGAGCTGGAGAGTGACGAGTTGTGCCCAGAAAGGAAAAGCGTTGGTAAGTGACTCAGAAACTTGGCTAGATAGATAGCTTGGATATGATGTAACTAAGAAAACAAACGTTAGGTTTTGAAAATCGGTCCACAAATTCTAAAAATCTTATTGTTAGCACCCCACCCCACACACACACACACGCTCGCGCGCACGCGCGCGCGCGCACACACACGCACGCACGCACGCACGCACGCACGCACACACGCACGAACGCTGGGGGTGGGGGTGACTTTTAATATTTACGATAAAGGAGATAACTTTGTATATGAGCAGGGACCATCGCCTGGACTGACAAATCGAAGTTTTAAAATAATTAAAAATGTTAAGTTTATTTGTTACGGCCTAACGGACGAATGGATGACCGGGCAGAAAAACGAAAACTGTATATTCACCGGCATACTTCGTAATGCCGGGTGAATAATTAGTTATCTGCTGTGCGGCATCTATGCAAGAACCTTGCATCATGAGCGATAATGTGCTCTGTGGGACGTATGTGCCTTGTGGGAAATGTAATGTGTTTACTCGCTGTAATTTATTGGACGGCCACAGTCAGCCAAATCTGACAACAACCCATTATTCGAGGTTTGCGTGCTAGCAATCGGCAGTGATTATACAACGGCCCTCCAATGACCAATGTCAGCCACGCTACGCTTATCAAAGTTATGCTCCGCCTACTTAGTAACTATAGTTGCTATATGGCAACAACCTATCTAAAACGTACATTTACCAGCAGCTATTTCGTTGTTGTTTGTGGTTTTTTTTGCGGCCTGGAAATGTGGCCGGAAACATAAATTAATTATCTATCTCTTTATACTGCTACACACGCCGGTAATTTCGAGCAGGTGTTTTATTTCATATATACACCTACATACAATTCAAATACAATCGAGGTTCCCGGTAATTAGCCGGTACCTATTTACAGCTGGGTGGACTGAAGTAGTGTGGATAAAGTGTCTTGCTCAATGACACAACGCACACCTCCGGTGAGGCTGGAACCCACGACCTATATTAATGAAGCATTTTTATAATTAACATTTTTAATTATTTTAAAACTTCGATTTGTCAGTCCAGGCGATGGTCCCTGCTCATATAAAAAGTCAGCAGTCCGACGCCTCAGACCGCTCGACCACGCGCTCCGTTATTCAGTCATTTCTTCTGCTCGATGACTGGCATGACACAATTTACACACATTTTCAATTTATCGCAGAAATTAGATACAAAATGAGACAAAACTACAAATATTGGGATTTTGCATTTTCTGAATCGCCATTCTTTTCTAATTTAAAATATATATACTTTTTTTGGCTGTCGATCATAACTGATTTTAACTAAGTTTCAAAATAGATGTAGATCTATATGCATATCGGAAATCATTAAAATGTTTAAAGATGAATAGGACTACAAATAAATGGCAAACCATTATCAAACTAGAAATGTGACCTGTCGACACACGGAAGCCCCCGCTGGCAGCAAAACAAAACGAGGTACATGTACATTTGAAAACACAGAGGGCCAGAGTAGCGTTGATTGTTACAGCATGAAACCATGCAGGCCATCAGAGAAATGGGTGTGTGAAATGTCAAGCAGATATGTGCAAGGAAACTTACATTAAAAGACACTTACCCGAGTTTCGAACGCACCAAGTTTGATCATGGGCTTAGCGGGGGTCGGACGTTCGTGGATTTTTCAGGGCGCTAGGACCATTACAGCAATGCGTGTGTGATATATCAAGCAGATCCAATCAAGGAATCAGAAATTACAAGACCTTTACCCGAGCGTTAAGGTTTCAAATGCACCAAGTATGTGACATTCACCCTGAGCTTAGCAGGGGCGGGACGATCGTGTCGCAGTGCGGTAGAGCACCATTAGATCAATGCGTGTGTGAAATATCAAGCAGATAGGTGTAAGGAAACATAAATTATAAGACATAGACCCGGGCGTTATGGTTACGGGATGTACGTACAGATGGATGCCGTTAACACAGTATGCGCCACCCCCCCCCCCACCCCCTCACCATTCGGTGGCGGGTGCATAAAAATACATTTCATGAACACGAATATGAAATTCTTTTGTTGCATAGTTTACCCCTTAGCGTCACAAACAAGTAAAGGTTCAGCGGTTTCGACGTAATTTTTAGCGAGCCTTTGAAGTGTGGAGTGATTATGGCATACCCCGGCGTCGTAGTCAGCGTCCGTCCGTCCGTCCGTCTTCAAAAATTCGAAAACTTAACGTCGGGGGAAATTTGTGATAATGTATCACCAAACCTTTTGATATTTGACACATGCCTTTCTCTAATCATTCTCTATTATGATGTTACAAATCCACGACGATCAGACCCCTGATCGTACCCCAAGTTCAAGGCCTTTGTGTGAATAATTGACGAGGTGGCACTGGCGTCAGTTCGCAACAGCTCGGATAGTTTGAGAAAAACAGTGCAACATATTCTTAACTAACCGCCATAGTTGTGAACAGAATATGCTCCACTATTGAGACACACGTGTTAAGGACTGACTATACAGACTATGACCTTTTGCTTCAAATGTAGTAGAATCATACATGTCACTGAATGTCTATATAAAGTATATCTGGCCTTGTTCTTCTTAGAGTATATTTTCAGAGCACTGAATTGCCAACTCCGCCATTTTATTTTCTACATGCTATCGGATAGTTTCACCACTTGTAGCGTTTGACACGTACAGCCAATAATATGGCAGCAAATCTAATAAAATCTGGTGAAATATGTCCCAGATATATAGAACGACAACGTCCTATAAAGATTATTTCAGTAGACTACACAAAACGCTAGATATCTAAGCTTTTCTACCATCACTCACAAAATATACAATGGACACCTTTTCCATGTGTAAAATGTCAAACTGGTGCATTGTCTATTATTAGAAGTACATCTGACACAGGTAAAATCGGTGTTTACTCGCATAGCAGGCAAGTAGTAACAATACACTCGGATAACTGCTTACAAGTCACTGGAATCAATACAGCATGTATATGCATATACATGCATATATCTACATCACTGTGTATTGTTCTTACTATTACACATTTTAACAAAGGGTCGACAAACCATTCCATATATCAGACTTTGTATATACATTTGATGAAAACAAGACATATCACGCTGTTGTCTGATGTATCCCAATCATGTTGCACCAAATTTTATTCATATGTTTGTCATATTATTAGTGGTATGTGTCAAACGCAGGAAGGGGTAAAACTGGCCGATGGCTTGTACACACTAAGATGGCCGACATGGCAACTCCATGCACTGTGTGGGATATAGTAAGAATAAAATGTTCACATGTATGTTGTATGCATGAATCATTGGATTATCAGGGGACCCACATGTCCTTAAAAACCCAGTGAACACTGCTGCAACAGCGACCCGCGAGCTGATCTGGGGCTGCACTGGTCGCAAATGCACGAATGGTCTTCAAAACAGTTCCGTTACGAAGGCTGTACGTTTTGAATATACATATATATACATCGTTCATGTTTCGATACATGTATCTGTAATATATTGGACGTTCCCACTCAGTAGGCACACAATGTTCTTTATAGGAATTAAATATATGTGTATAATTGTGTCACTATTCCATCAGTTCTAATCAGAGTACTGAAAGTACTGAAACTCGGTTAGCTCCACAACATTATTAATAAGTATTATTTATTTATTATAATGAAGTTTAATGGCTTATCATCAGCTAATGTCATTTTAAGTCGGTTAACAGGGTCAAATCCATATGTCTTGTGTATTGATAGAAGGAAAATCCCCAAATCAGAACAAAATATTTACAGAAAAAAATACAGTTAGTGTACATGGCTTCGCACACTGAACATACATTTTGATAATTATTAGAAACAAGTATACAAATAAAGTTCGACTTTGTTTGCATTTTGACAGATATGACACTCAAAACCGGAAATATGGGTGTCACATGTCACACAGTTCACGCGAGCTCAGGGATCCGCCTTTGTTGATGTACTACTAGTACATGAATATATTTGAAAACACTTGCAAATGTACATGGCTTCGCACACCCGAACATCTTCCGATCTAACTTAAAATGTAATCTAACAATTAAAAGTGATGCTCACCATCAATCCATTATATTTTCAAATGATAAAGACATATTAAATAAATGTTTATTAATACACCCGCAGTGGTTATTCAATTTACTATTCAAACGTTTCACCGTGTATGAAAAACAACACATATTACTGATCAAACACCCACATCATCGCACCGACGACAATAAACCAACACTACTATCCTACTCTGTGTGCCTGGGAGAGAATGATCCGAACAATCAGCGGCTGGGTTTAATCGGCAGCGCAGGAAATTTCTACCTCAATACACAGCATCGGTGTGTCATGCAGATGTGGTGTGTGTCCGGCGGCTCTACATGGTCAGAGATTCTCAGGCAATATAAAATGAATTTACTGAATATAATCCCCACCGCCCCTAAACAGTAATGCCAGATTATTTTGTATTTGATGATAGTTGAAGAAACATCATTAACTATTGTTTGTTAACACTATTTACAACAACTTTTAATAAAAAATAAAAAATAAGACACACCCACCCTATCACCCCCACCACCACCCACCATAATTCGGATGACACTAAGCTGGTGTGATACCGCTGGCGACGGTTCTGTTAACTATTGTTTAAATGGACAGTATGACAAAAACATTGACTATAATGTAAGTATATAATTAAATAACTCGATCAGACTGTGTGCTTTATTCTCAGTAAACTTTTACTTGTGCTAATGCAGTAATGAAACATTACAAATTGGACACTCGTAATTGTAGTTTTAAATGTAGAAACTACCGTTTATTTAACCAGATGAGCTAATTATCGTGACATGATGCACGAGTGATTTGGTCCTTACGCGAAACAAATGAGTGAGCCTAGCAAACTGAATTTGTTTAGCGGTAGGACCCAATCACGAGGGCATTGTTTCAAGATAATCAGCTCACCTGGTTAAATAAACGTTTTCTGGCATGTCATACACGATACTTTATAAAAATAAAGCGAATCAAGCGTAAAATATGGCCAAGAGCAAGGTGTGGAATCACGTACGTGTTTCCGAACGGCGTGACGTCATGTTTTTTAGATGTGTTTACAGTAGATTTCCTTTAATATCTTTTCTAATGGAATGACATATTTTTATGAAATATACCGCAGCAAATGCGGTACACATTGCCCTTTATTGTAGTAGCTGCTTTAATCTTATAATTCTGTCGTTTTGACGAAGAATCGGTTACCGTAAATGTAAATACAAACTAGAGCACGTGAATGTAAGAAATAAACGGTACTCGATTCTTTGTGAAAGTTACAAAGTATTGTAAATAACTTTCAGAGCACCCTTATAATACATATGTCATCGTATTTGAAGAAAATCTACGTAAAAATTACGTCACAGATTACGTCATATCGAAAAATCGGGTTCGGAGACCACGAGATCATACACATTGAAGAGGTGTGCTAATTAATTTCTGGAGGCGGGTCGTTGTGAAGGCGACGGTCTCGAGATTCAGGGGGTGTGTCTGCATTTGATTGGCCGACGGAACACGTCATTGCGACGTCACTGACATCATTTCTCCATATATGGTAAGCACGAGAGTGTTGTAAACTACTGCTGACGAGTGGTGTAATTCACCGTTGTATTTTCTGTACACTACAGTCATTCGACATAACCTTCCGTGAACTTTACTTTCGGGTTTCCTTTGTTATATTCGCAGAATGATCAATAATGAGGACACGGGAAATCCTAAACTGGATCGTTACAAATACTACAGCCATTCAGGTGGCGATGTGTGTGTGGGATTCTTTCGGAAAGAGATATTTTTCTGTAACGTTGGTAGCTAAAACGTTTGTAACTAACAATATACTAAAGACATATGTTTAAAGTGAATATATTTGGGGACCTAAGGCATTTATTATTATTATTTTTTTTTTTTTTTTAATTAATATTTTTTATTATTTTTAAATACAAACATGTACATACAATACAACACATGTATTATTAACTAACACACTGTGACTAAAGTCGCTATGAAATGATTGCACATGCATTCATTGTACTTGAAAATAAGTTTTTAGAGAAAGAGAAGACAAAAAGAATATAGAAAAGCATAGATGGTAAAGTACAATCAGGAAGAAGGAAGAGTATCGAAAAGTATAAAATATGTCCCCTTTTGTTCACATCCGCTTGAATTGAGTTTTTTTTTTTTATATATATATTCGTTTACTTTTGTGTGGTTAGTGTGATGAACCTTCACTACTATGCCCAAAAAAACATACCTATGTTTGAAAAACATCCCATTTAATGTTGTGTTGCTCAAGTTTGTCTTTTTTAGTAGCTATTAACTCTTCTAAATTTATCCTATATTTTAAGTAGTTTATAAACGGTTCGAAAGCAATTTCCCGGTTTTCATATTTACATTTAACAATAAAGTATTTGGCTAATATGAGTATAAAATTAAATTGTTGTGCCTTGTGTGTACTTTCATCTATTCCTAAAGAAATACTTTGGAAATTTACAGCGTAAGTAAAACCTTTTTCATTCAAATAGGTACGTAACTGTGACCACATATGTTGTACATGAGTACATTCCCAAAACAAATGTTTTATAGTTTCTACATACATAGAGCAAAAATCGCATAAACTACTATAATTAATTGGTTACATCGAAAGAGTAATTTATTTGTTCCATTCATTCGCATAAGGTATTTATATTGAAAATTCCGCAATGTGGAATCTATAGTACAATTAAAGGTTGACATGTAAATATGTTTCCAGTTTAAGTTGGCTTCCGGAAATTCAGCTATCCATTTTTTTTCAGACTTTTTTTCTTCAGTGATTTTTTTTTCTGTTTGTATTGTATAAAGTAATTTATTAACGTATTTGCTTTTTTGTACCCTTGATTTCAATGTTTCAGACAGTTGTATTATGTTTATTTGTTCTGTTTTTATTGTTTCTTTCCATATTGGATTTATACTATTTAATATACATTGATATTTCATAAAATCATCATTTCTTATGCTGAATAACTCTACAATATCACCGAATGTCAGAAAAGTTTTTGTTCTATAATCGTATAATTGTTCGATGTACTTGATACCCTTATCAAACCAGTGTCTATGAAACAAAGTTTTATTTTGATGTTTTATATTAGAGTTGTTCCAAATTATTTCTTTTGATACTGTATCTGTTTGAGAAGAATAGTTTATACTTGCCCAAGATTTCAAAACATTGTTCAGGAATTTATTTTTCACTATGTTTTGTATGTCTTCCGGTTTCAAGTTACATTCGAAAATAAAAGTCCCGCCATATTTTTCAAGTATTTTTTCGTAAATTGCTTTCCATTTCCCTATGTTAGTAGTATCGCATATTCTTTTTACCCATGAAGCTCTTATTGAAGTAATAAAACTATCGATGTCTAACATTTTTAGTCCCCCTTTTTCGTAAGCTTGTGAATAATTGTATTTCTTTTTACTTTATCAGGCTTGTTATCCCATAAAAATTGAAATAACTTGGTTCTTACACGTTTTATCATATGTTCTGGTGGATCATGTAAAACTGTCAATGGGTATATTAATTTTGGGGCAGCAATGTTTTTATTACCGTGATTTTTCCGAGTAAGCTGAGCTTTCTGTGTTTCCATTTGTCTAGGCACTGTTCAAATTCTAAGATTTTTGTAAAAAAATTATGGTCATGGGTATTAATATTATCATTTAGGAAGGAATGTGATGCCTAATGTTTTCGCGCTGTGTGAGGTCCAAGTAAATTGTTTGTTGGGGCAAAATGTGGTTTCTGTATGTTTAAGAGCACCTATTCTCATTACTGTTGATTTTTTAATGTTAAGTTTTAGGCCAGAAATCATACTGAATTCGTCTATTATGTATATTAACTTTTCGAAGGATTTTTGAGAGCCGTCTGTCATAAAGGTTGCATCGTCAGCAAACATTGTGTTCTTTAGTTCTACATCATACATTTTGACTCCGGTTATATCTGCTTCATTTATGATAGATTGTGATAATATTTCAATGGCCATAATAAAAAGATACGGTGATAACGGACAGCCCTGACGCACACCTCTTTATATTGAAAAGAATTCTGATAAGTATCCGTTATTTGTTACACAACTTTTTGCATCAGAGTAAAATAGTTTGATCCAATTAAGTATATCATTACCAAAATTAAAATAGTCCAATGTTTTCAAAAGGTATGTATGTTCAACAGTATCAAATGCTTTTTCGAAGTCTGCGAAAAAAAAGAGACCTGGGGCATCATTTTCGTTAAGATGATCAATTGCTTCGTAAAGAGTTCTAATGTTTTCGCCAATATATCTTCCCTTAAGAAATCCAGTTTGTGAATAATCTATTATTGATGGTAGAACTTTTTTAATTCTATTTGCAATCGTCTTAGATGCTATTTTATAATCTACATTAAGCAATGATATGGGTCTCCAATTTGTTAATTTTGATAAGTCGCCCTTTTTCGGTAGTAATGTTATTATTCCTTGTTTTTGCATTTCGCTTAGCGACCCGTTTGTTAATGAATAGTTGAAATATTCTATATAATACTTTTTTATATCATTCCAGAATATTTTAAAAAATTCTACTGTTAGTCCATCGGAGCCTGGGCTTTTATTATTATTCATTTCTTTTAGAGCAGTGCTACATTCATATTCGGAAAGATTACCTTCGCATAGCTGTTTGTTTACTTCAGATAATTTACTCTGATCGTTGTTTGTAAAAAAATTGTGATTACTATTCTGAACATCTTTTTTGCTATATAGCTTTTTATAGTATTCGTTTTTGCTCGTGTAATATATCTTCATTTTTCGTGACATTTTTTCCATTTACATTTAATCGGACTATAGTTTTGTTCTCTGCTCGTTTCCTTTCTAAATTTGCAAAATATTTTGTATTTTTTTCATTACCCTCTATATATTCTGCTTTTGATCGTATGATACTTCCTCTTACTTTCTTTTCATGGATGTCCTCTAGACTTTGTTTTTTAGATTGTAATTCTAATAAAGTGGTGTCCGATATATTGTTTGCGTATTCTGTTTCCAGTTGATCTATTTCTTCTATGAGTTTTCTTTCTAACTTTAAATTTATTTTATTTTCTTTCGATGCAAATTTTATTGTTTCATTTCTTATCGTTCCTTTTATAATTTCCCACAATGTGTTAGGATTTGCGTCATTGTTAATATCGGCAATAGCTGTTATATTATCTCTAATTAGTTGTTGGTAATCCGGTTTTAATAGCAGACTATTATTTATTTTAAAGTAGCCAGGTCCCCGTTCATTACAATGCGTTAGTAATTTTATATATATAATCGAATGGTCTGATTTAATTCCTGTAGTGATTTTGCTTTTTGTTATTCTATTTATTATATTCTCCGATATTAGAATAAAGTCCAATCGACAGAATATTGGTGGTTTAGTATTAGAGTGCCATGTGAATTTTTTAGTATTAGGGTTAAGGATTCTCCAGATATCATGTAGATTAAATTTGTTCATAATCGACACTATTTTTTCTCTTGTTTTTTTGTTAGCATCATGTCTACCATTTTTCTTATCAAGGTCGGGATCTAAAATAATATTGAAGTCCCCTCCTATTATTAGCGTATCCTGTTCTACAGATTCTAAATATGTCTCGAAATTTTGATAAAATTGAAAACTATTTTCATTTGGCCCATATATGTTAATTAATGTGTATTCTTTGTCGGATATGCTGATTTTAAGAGTTTGAATTCTACCAGTTACAATGTTTTCATAATATACAGTTTCATGGTCCAAACCTGGTTTTATTAGAATACATATACCTTCCTTATTACTGAATTCCCACTAAAAAAAGCGTCTCCACCCCATTCACTTTCCCACTGTGTTTTGTCATGTATAGTGAAGTGTGCCTCTTGGATGAAGCATATGTCATAATCATTTTCTTTTATCCATTCGAAAAGTTGTAGTCGCTTGACTTTTGACCCCATACCCTTTACATTGAAGCTTCCTATTGTTAAGTCCATATTATTCTATCAATATTAACGTGTATTTAATCAATCACACTACTCACTGACATATAGTTCATCAACGATTCAACAGCCGTGAACAGAAGGAGACAGATAAGAGGGGAATGTGAGAGTTGCATCAGTGGAAAATTTTGAACAAGAGTCACCGAATCATCAACATGAATTATACGTGGCCCTGCCGTTGTGAAAGGAAACCCTATTTTATTTGCCGTCATAAAGATTACATTTGCATTCACATTATTATGTAGATACATGAATAATTATATTTTGCTATTAATTTTAGGTTGTGTTCGATTAGCGCAGAGCCCCACCAACCAGCGCGAGTACGCCGGCTAATCTGGAGCTACTCTCGTCGTTCATAACATGCGAGTTTCCTTCCAAAACAAAAAACAAAACCGACATACTATGTTAAACAATTATGTAGAAACAATGCTAGTTTACATGTTATAACACATATGGCACAACTCTTGATAATTTTCACGACCTGTACAATAGCCATAATAGTGTATACATTGTACATAGTAATATTGTAAACGTTGATGAATTGCATATGTTGTTTTTTTTTTATATTTCAATTATTTTCCGTTAGAGATTATAACTTTTTTCTGAATAGTCGGGAGCGCCCCCGAATCACATCACTGAGACGATTCTGAGGCGCTTCCAGCTCGCCACCACAACAGAACAACGAAAATCCACTCAAATTACGCACTTTATCTGGAGCTCCGGTATAGAAAACACTGTATATATGTTGCGTGTGGATATTCGTCAAAAAACAACAAAAAACAACATAATATTCCGATTTACAAATTTCATGATGCACAATCCACATACAATAGTTTTGGAGCTAAACATTCAACGGGTATGTGTAAGTCCATGTTAGATGTGAAGATGTATATTACACATTATTGCATATTGTGCTTTCAAGTAAATGCAGCTAAATACCCGTAATTTGCTGGCATGCTATTGTTTATCACTATTATGCATTACTAGTTTACAAAATATACATGTATACACACCAACATATATGTTAGCATACCAACGTGCAGTTCCCACGCCAGATTGTATCAATTTATTATTTTCTAGATGCGTAAGTCAGCAGAAAATTTGAAACGTGTGGTGTTTGAGCGAGCCTGAAACTAAGCCTGTCTATGGCATTGTCCCAATCTCTTGCCCATCTTGAAAGGCTATACTGTATATTGTAAGGAAATGGGTGGATGAGGGTAAATGAGCCATTTATTGCGTCCTGTGAGTAAGACCTGGCGTCAAGCTAATGACAACGTTCATGACGTCATGATGATACCTTGTAACGTGACGTCACCCAAGTCAGTATGGCCGCGTTCAGCTCACAGGAACAGCGTACCCACATTAAATGTACATGCCCACTCAGTAGGCCACATGTCAGAATATAATATAGGGATATAGGTAGTTTTGTATATTCTGTAGATATGACATTTGCTGGTAAAATTAACATTCATTGACCATTACCCCACGTTTTGATTGGCATTATTCTACATTTTATATCAGACGTAAATTTCCACACTGATATCAGGGGCGATAACCGTGTTTCCTTAAAATGTTAACGGACATTACTATTTATTCTCTGTATTTATTTTTTGGATGTGAATTGATCATACTTTAATCTGTCGAAAATAAGGTGACGCATTTAATTAGTATAAATAATTAAAAAATATCATGCCTCATTTATATATGAAAATAGCCTGATACCACCGCGAGTGACTATCAGTACAAATAATATGACTAAATGATTATATCTGTATAGCGGACATATGTAAGTTTTAGAACTGGTGGAATGAAGTGACACTATTATACACTTATTTAATTCCTATACAGAACATGTTGTGCCTACTTGGTTGGGATGTACCGTTAAATTTGAAACGTATCAGATAATCGCCACAAGAATACGAAACAAATCCACCGTGCGTTAAAGGAAGTTATTGGCGACTCTGCTTTCTTATTCACAAGTAACGAGGTGGGTCCTTGAATTCAATACTACATAACATACTATTCACGTTGTCATATAACATTGCGTGACAACATGATATAAACGTTGTCAAAATAACGTTGCTACAATAACGTCGCTGCAAACAAATATGTGACAGTTCTCATAACATACTATTCACGTTGTCATATAGCATTTGATATAAACGTTGTCAAAATAGCGCTGCTGCAATAACGTTGCTGCAACAACGTTGCTGCAACCAATTCTAGGACAGTCCTCATTAAACAGTTATTTCACCGAATGATCATGACTTAACTGTTGTATTACCCAACCTTTAATATGCTGTATGAGACACAATGAACATGAATGTGTGATGATGTACAGACTAGCCAGAGCCGTCATCGTTCATAGAATCCGCTTTCCACGGCGCTTAGCATACACCCAAACATTAATTCTCACATATTTATACATGTTTGTTTACTGTCCACATGCCTCTCTCCCCCCCCCCCCCCCCCCCCCCCCCGCCCCCCCCCCCCCCCCCCCCCTCCCCCCCCCCCCCCCCCCCCCTCCCCTTCAAAGTCATAGCTGACACAAATACGTTACATTGCCAACCATGCGTACCCACCTACATAGATTACCAATTTCATTCATGTTGTTACCTTGTAACCTGACTTTAAATAAAAGTATGTTCTGTTCTGTTCTGTTCAGCTATTAATTAACCCTTTCAACACCACAGGCCTGTATAGTGGTATTGGCAAATAGTGTAGATCATTATGAGCCAGCTCGTGACGAGCTGTCTCCTCGGGATCTGCACTTTTTGTAATTAATTTTCCCATACTTTAGAACAAAAACACCCCTTTTTCATAATGGACTAGTTTGAAAATCATTTTGTGACAGTTAAATTGGTTGCAAAATTAACATATCAAATTCCAGTCCAGTTACCAGGATCATACATCGACCCAGTTACTTAGGGGTGAACGAGTTAAATATGTTGAGATGCGCCAAATATTGGTTCCATAATGTAATATAAGTATACGGTAGCTGATGTCTTTTTCACTGGCGGACATGTTTTTTATGCGAATTGTGAAAAGTATATCATGCACAGATGAATACAGTATATATGTCTAAACATATTGGCACAACAAATGTTTCGTGCGCTCGGAAGTTACCGACAACCCTTCGCGCCCGGGGGTTTATACAGTGGTAATTTAATGTGTTTACTCCATGTAATTAATTGAACCGCCACAGTCAGCCAGATCTGCCAACAACTAATTATTTTGCGATTTATTTGCTATCAGTCAGCAGTGATTATATGTCAGCCACCTGCATCGTCCATGGATCCGAATTCACAGCTACAACTCGAAATTAGGCTCCGCCTACATAGTACATGTAACTATAGTTGTTACACAACCTATCTAAAACGTACAGTGTACGTGTTTTGTTTTGTCTGAAAGTGCGGTCCGGAACAGAAATTGATACCCAGTCATTTCTCTTGCAATATGGCTGGTACGACCAGATTAACACACCCATCCTAGAGATACGGTCATGTGTCTTCAGGGCAACACATTTGGAATTACACAAATGCTGAAAGAAAATATTGTCTAATTCCCAATTATCTGAATTCAATGTGTGCCTAATTATGGGGAGAGAGAGCAGTAACGGTCATTTAGTATCCTCATCGTCGGAATTATTTGGCTGCCGTGTCTGATTCCCATCGCTTGAGAGTTTTGTGCTATCTAATTGTTGGTTATTTTATTTTCAGTTTATCACATAAAGTGGATGCAAGGCGAGCGAATAATAAATCAAATTGAAGACTTTTCGGATGATAAAAAAAAATAACAGGTTTTAATGACGTTACGTCCTGGCGTAAATACTCTTGCCAAATCATTACGTTGTAAACTACAGCGGACCTCTCCAAACCGGACACCCTGGTTTGCCCCCAGGGTGTCCGGTTTGGAGATGTTCCACTGTAAATCAGACATGTCAGCACTTCATGATACTGCGTTGTAGTGTTTTTCAATCATGAACATTCATTGTAATCAGAGATACATAACAGCGACACACATCTAAGGTAAACATATATATTTTCCCGTATGTCCGGTTTAGTAGGGTTCCACTGTACATGCTAGAATGTTTACGTTGCCTAAACTCCCATCACTCAACTCGTCCCTTTTCCATTGAGCTGTCACATAATAATTTATTATACCACGCTCTGTCGATGGCCAATCAAAATTGCCCTAGAAACCTGTGGCACAATTAATGTTCGGGGCTGTATTTCAACAGAGTTTCATTGCCATTGGATCTATAAGAGTGAATGCCTGACTATTTGAGAAAACCAACAGATTGTGCAAAGGTATGTACTTTTCTACAACATGTTCCATGTTAATTATGCAAAACAAAGCATCGACATTTTACGTCCAATATGTTGTTTTAATATGTTATTATGAACAAAAGAAAATATAAATTTCAAGTAGTTATTCAATCGTCCGCCAAAAACGCACTTTAATGTAATTTAGTAAAAAGTTGTTGGAATGTACCGATGCTATATATCCCCGTAATCACCCAATGACACATTATACACAGTCAGTAGTGGCACATGGGTTGTGATTCGATTGACATAATACTGCTATTCGATTTGATTAGGTGCTAGACTGGGCAACATTTAATAAGCCGAGTCTATCTAGTCACATATTAGAGCTAGGCGTGTAACTAATGGCAACCGACCATACCATTTATTTACAGATAAGTTTATTAGTTAATTTTCAATCTTGAAACATTATCATTATATATGTAGATAAAGTGTACATACATTACATTGAAGTCAATTATTCCGGGGTGTCCAGTTTATAGAGGCTCCACTGAAATACTATTTATTACATTAAATATATCAGTGACATTATAATACATTCAAAAAAAAAGAGAAGTAATTAATATATAATTTTGTTTTACATTAAACTCTTATGTGGTAGGTTCATGACTTTGTAAAACTATAACTTAATTACAACTAAATTTCATTTTAGATAACTGGATTAATGCAACGCAGAAGGCAATGATAGCGGGAGACGCATCAAATTTGGAGTCTGATGGAAATTCATATAGGACACCTGCTAGACTCATAATGGAAGATTCGGCCAGTGAAGGTATGTGTTATGCACCTATCAATAGTGGCATTGACAATAGTACAACCGTGATAGCAAAATGGCAATACAGTGGAACCTCTCTAAACCGGACACCTTGGGAGGTCCTCAGGGTTTCCAGTTTAGAGAGATACCATTGTAATTAAACACTCGATGGTCTCATTTTGTCATTTTCTGTTATGAACAGACATGACAATGACATACATGACATTTAAACCCATCTAAATAAGACACATTCGGAGGGTGTTCGGTTTAGAGGGATTCCACTGTACTATGTGGTGGCTCGTTAGGGACATTTCGTCTCTTCGTGATGCCGAAACATAGATTAGCGTGGCGAAGAAACGAAGAAACGAAGTTTAATAAATAAACTACGTCTTTTCGCCACGCTATTTATCGACTTTTCGCCCTGAAGGGACGCCAATTATCGCCCTGTCAGAGCATTAATTTGCAACTTTACGACTCGCAAATCTAAGCGCCTTAACCTTCGTTTCTTCGTTTCGTCGTCACGCTGTTTTACGCCTTCAGGACGCTGTTTATCGTTTCTTCGCGGTTTCGTTCCTTCGTGGCGATGGAACGAAACCACGAAGAAATCATAATTATCGCCTCTTGATCCTCGTCTTTTCGCGCAAAGAAACGATACTTATCGTACCTTTGTCCTTTCTCTCCGGAAGGCTAGAAGAGGCGAAGATTAGCGCGTTCCGGTCACACATGCACAGATGCATACTAACAATTAAGACTGCCATTGTATGCATAATTAATAATATATCAATGTGTTGTCTCTCTTTTGTTATGTCTACCGTGGCGAAGGAACGATAATTGGCGTCCTGCAGGACGAAACGAAGAAACGAAGAAACGAAGAAACGAAGATTAAGGGGTGTTAATTTGAGAGGCGCAAATTTACGCGGCGCAGATTTAATCGACCCTATAGGGCAATAATGTTCGTCCCTTCGGGGCGAAGAGACGATAATTAGCGTGCAGAGAAAACGAAGTTTAATTATAAACCTCGTTTCTCCTATTCATTAATCTTCGTTCTGTCGCCACGAAGTGACGAAATGTCCCTCACGAGCCACCATAGTACTATTACAGTTCCTCCACTATCACAATATAATGGTTTCATAGTTTTTAAACGGGATTTTCGTGTCGCCCACACATGCGTGGGGTAGACGTATTCACCTATTCGCCAATATGTTAATACATTCTTAAAAATTCCCGCTTTCTCTGGGCTCAGGACCACCAAACTTCATCCATGCGTTTCTGGCATTCATGGTTCACTACCCTGGGTGTTCATGTTTGATTCCCCAAGGTCAAGGTCACTGAGGACCTTCACGTTTTATCATTTGCATTTATTTCTTTTGTTTTGCAAATACAATTTAACCCTTTGTCCGATTGGAGCAGCTGTCATCTTCAGCACTCAATCTCATTGTCAATTTTGTTTTAATGTGTAGCGTCTGTTCTGCAAATACATATTTTCTCTCGGCCAAATGTAGTATTTTCGGGACAAAATAATCCCGTACATGTAACAGTATCGAAATGCACAACGAACCAAAAATACAATGTTCCCACATGTACATTTGTATTTTATGTTTTGCTATAAACATAAAATCAACTCAAAGTTGAGTTGCAAATACATTGTATAATAAATAATGGAATTATATTATTAATGCAATACATGTACTATCTGTTTATACGCCCGTTCGAAACAAAAATAGAGGACCTATTTGTGTTCACCGTGTACGGGCGGGCAGGCGGGCCATGGACACAGCTTGTCCACGAAATAACTAGAGTGCTACTCGACGGACCGTGACCAACAGGCATGCATGTTTATCACGGCAAGAACCCTATTGATTTTTAAAAGTTGCTGATGACTTATCTCCCCTTGGTGGACAGTTTTTTAATTTTCGCATTATGTAACCTTTTCCACGCAATAACTCAAGTTCCACTTGACACATCTGAATCACCAAATTCAGCATACATGTTTATCACGGCAATACGAAGAATCACATTTCAAAACTATCGAATTATTTATGTCCCCTTGGTGGCTATTTTTTACGTTCGCCTTCTATGTCATTTTCCATGCAATAACGCAAGCTATGCTTCGGTATATAGTCTGGCAGTCAACTAGCTTAACCTGGAAGTGGAGTATATACAATGTTTTTTGATTGATTTTGGTCACTGAGACCATAAAGATTGAAAATCCGCGTGATGACACCCTGTCATCTTTGGGCAACTTTTCTAATTTGCATAAAACCAAGATGGCCGCCAGTTTTCTATTGCATATACTATAATTAGGATATCTCGGCTTCTAGAAGGGATTTTGAAACAATCTAAACTGTTTTAACAGGGCTTTAAGACATTGGGAAACAAATGGAATAATTTTTAATATGATTCGAAAACTCCTTCATTCGGATAAATCCAAAATGGCCGCCAGTGTTCTATTGAATATACTATAATTAAGATATCTCGGCTTCTAGAAGGGATTTTGAAACGATCTAAAACTGTTTTAACAGGGCTTTAAGACATTGGGAATCAAATGGAATAATTTGTATTATGATTAGAAAACTCCTTCATTTGCTAAAATCCAAGATGGCCGCCAGTGTTCTATTGAATATACTATAATTAAGATATCTCGGCTTCTAGAAGGGATTTTAAAACAATCTAAACTGTTTTACAGGGTGGGTTTTAAGACATTAGGAACCAAATGGAATAATTTTTAATATGATTCGAAAACTCCTTCATTTGCATAAATCCAAGATGGCCGCCGTACGAACTACACAATCTTCAATTGTAATATATACTTAACCAAACTGTCTTTTTGTATGTTTTCGATGACAAGGGATATTTTAAGCATCAATGACTTTACGACACAAGGAACACAATGGAATAGCTTTAATTATCATTTGACAACTCCATCATTTGCATGAAACCAAGATGGCCACTCTCAAATGTCTCATGAGACCGGTTTTATGTCCCCACATTCTGGATACAATTTTGGATACATTTGAAATTCTTATATTACCATGTTAATATATTAGCTTTATTTTCATATGCCAATGCTGAACCAGCCATGGCGCATAAATAAATCATTCACATTTCCTCTCCATAAACTACTGTGATATTATTGTTTTTAGTATATGACATTTCACACAGTTATCAATATGATATTTCTCTCATGTGTCTGTGTTGACATTAATACCTGTCTAATTGTCATCGTCGTCATCTGCATCAGAGGCTACATCACCATTAGTCAATTCGTTATGACAGTCCTCAGCATGACACCCGCAGAATACAGTGCACGGTAGTTTACCGCTCACACATCCACATCTTCCTGACTTGCAAGGTCTATCACTTTCACAAGCGCAGCGAATCAGTTTCAAAATCTCTTGTGGGGCAAGGGACACATCTTCATGTATCGGTTTAGGCAGCATAGTCTTGGAACTGTCGTCACGAACGTATCCATGTTCTGTGGGATCTAGCGAGGGTCTTAGATCCAAAGCATGTTTCCAAACAGCTGCCTGCAGGTGTGCTCGTTTGACATTTCCAGAAATGCTTCTGTTGTGGGAGGTAGAGACTTCAGCTTTGGTGGCTGTGGTGCCTTTCCCACCTTTGTGGCCATGACTTCTTCCTTGCTTCAGACATATTACTACAGTCCTTGTGTCCATAGCATGCGGCCAAAAACTTGGATGCCTGTCTTGTTATATCTGGTAACAATGCATGAATGTCACCCAAAAGTGACAAGGAGTAGCCTTCTCGCAGTACTTTCAGTACCCTGACTTTACCAATACCGAAATAGCATGCACATGTATCACAACCCGATAGGGCGTGCATAGTCAACAGTCCATCTACTATGCTCTGATGTTGTTTAACAGTAGCTTGTATGTCAATAACATTTCTACCATGAATCGGCGATTCCATGATCATGTGACTGGTTAACTGTCGCTCAAAGTAGTGGTGAAGCAGAAGGATGAAGACGTCGGTGTCATCTGCAATCACTGACACGCCTACTTTGCATTCAGTCGCGACTGTTACTGCTTGTTGAACAATGATGCATGAAAGCATCGTCATTCTGTCCAGCATGTGATACGCTTGCAGAGGCACACTTAACCGATCTTTCGCCCAGGAATTTCGACATGCAATCAACATGGTAACGTGCATCGGCAGCATGCAAGTCACTGAGCGCTCCCAGTACACGTACTCTCACCTCGCTAGCCCAGCCATCATTTCGCGTGTCACATGTCTCGAGAATTACGTATTTGAATGATTTCGCACCACTACCTCGATCAGCGGTCCTGCATAAAACAGCACGTCTCCAGCGATCGGGGTGCTTTGGATCCTTTTCAATATCACACGGAAGGCCACAAAATATACAATGATGCAGGAACTCAAAGTTAGATGCACCAGATCTACGTTGTTGTTTCTTAGGTATACCTCCAGACGTTTGTGGTGGGACTCCTTGTCTTTTGAGGTGTCTATTCACCTGTTGTTGTGAAACATATGTCGACACACAGTTTCTGTGACACTGAATCGTAAGGTCACTGTTAGCGTCAAGTTTTTCTTGTAGCACCACATGTAGGCCATCACCATATTGTTTGCTACACTTGATGATTGTCTTTATTCTCGCACTCCCAGCAGAGCTCAAGTCTGTGGCACCCGGATCACATCCAAACTTCCACTTGAAACAGCACTCTTCTTCCTCCATATTTCTTTTACTGAAAACAGAAGTTAGTACATTAGAAAACAAGAGACCCAGATACCTTAACGTTCACCTGAAGGACTGAGTGCAATTTTCTCTTTTTTCCAACATGTGATTTTTGCTTAGTCAAGGGCAATGACTGTGTCGTTACTGAATGGATCGGCATCAAGAATATGAGGTGCGTAACTACACATGATGACAAACATTCCTGTAACATTTGGCAACTCTAGGTCAACATTTTTCTTTTTTTTTTCTTTTTTTTTTTAAATGTTTGACAAGGTCGTAATAGCATGTACTATGCCTCAGCATATCAGTTACTCCACTGTGATACTAGTACAGGCTGTCGCCATGTC
Organism: Conchocele bisecta; assembly: GCA_029237695.1. Classification (NCBI taxonomy): domain Eukaryota; kingdom Metazoa; phylum Mollusca; class Bivalvia; order Lucinida; family Thyasiridae; genus Conchocele; species Conchocele bisecta. Next base: position 46,705,951 of record CM055267.1, read on the forward strand.
AAGTGAGACGGAATAAAGACTGCATGTACCGTTTAATGGAATGGAGACTGATTCTGGCTCACATCTTGATGGTGTCCAACTGTTGTCGGGTCGGCAGATAGTGTAACGATGGCGGGTGATGGCCTCTGGTCATGTTGATGGTATGTCTGAAAAATGATTATGGACGTCTATAGGTCTACATATTTGCCAGCATGAGCAAATTTAGGAAGAGGTGGGGAGTTATTCATCAGTCCGAGTACTGTTACCGTCCGGATATAGGGACATAGATTGGTCGAAAATGACTTATCTTCACATTCACGAAAAAATTGGGCATGGGTTTGGGGCCCAGAACTGCTTTTAGTTTTTTTTCCAGGATGGGGAGGGGGAGGGCGTTACTCATCATTCCGACTACTGGTACCGTTCGAGTATTGGCATGTAAACACATTAACTATATTCAGCATTTATAATATAAGTTTCAGATCAACAAGAGATGAAGCAAAGTTGTAGTTAATGAGTTTTAACTATCTACAAGTTTGTTATTAGCATATATAAGTGGATAGAACATGTATAATTACCTGAAATACATCAAAAATAGCAGATGACAGTTTTTTTTTTGTTGTTGTTGTAGCCTGTAGGTCTTCCACTCCTCCGCTGACTTTTCGGCTCACAATCGCAAAATAGACATTTGTCAGCCATCGTGATGGTCAATTTTGGATTTCTATGAACAGGACTAGTCGAAATATTATTTTCACTTCAGACACAGATTCTTTCCCACAGAAAACCGATGTGGGCGCGCCAAGATCATGTTCGTACGTCTATTTGAACAGAAGTTATAATTTTTTCCAGGGTTTTTGGTGACCATTTTGGTGGCCATCTTGGATGTTTATACAGTTTTTCGCAGCATGATGCTTAAAATCTGTCCTTGTCATCGAAAACATACACAAAGACAGTTTGGTTAAGTATATATAAAATATATTGCCAAATATATGACAATTAGAAGATTTTGTAATTTGTACGGCGGCCATCTTGGATTTATGCAAATGAAGGAGTTTTCGAATCATAATAAGAATTATTTCATTTGGTTCCTAATGTCTTAAAGCCCTGTTATAAAACAGTTTAAATTGTTTTAAAATCCCTTCTAGAAGCGAGATATCTTAATTATAGTATATCAAATAGAACACTGGCGGCCATCTTGGTTTTATGCAAATTAGAAAAGTTGCCCAAAGATGACAGGGTGTCATCACGCGGATTTTCATTATTTATGGTCTCAGTGACCCAAATCAATCAAAAAACATTGTATATACTCCACTTCCAGGTATACCCCTAAAATCCCAGTTGACTGCCAGACTAATACATATGCAAGAGGGAATTGATCGATTTTCCAAAACAAAATAATAAGCTATTTCCGCGCTTAATGTCTATTTTTAATTTTCGCGTCTGTATCTTTGTCCTCGTGATCACAATTTCTACTTGTTTATTATGGCAAGAAAAAGAACCCTATTGAGTTTCTTATTTTTTTCCAGCGTGTTATCTCCCCTCGTTTACTGGCTATGCCTCGACGTACGGGGCGCCAAGTGGGACATGGCTCAATTTTGTCAACAAAATTCATTTTTGTGCCACAAAATTCAATTCTGTGTCACAAAATTCACTTTTGTGTCACAGAATTCAATTCTGTGTCACAAAATTCAATTCTGTGTCACAAAATTCAATTCTGTCAAATCTGCACACGCATGTAAGAAGGACTACCATTGGTCAGAAACTGCACTGGAGAAATGGGTCACGGTCGCCGATCTACACATTGAATGTCGATGATTTATTTCTCATTCTGCCGATGATTCATTTCTCATTCTGCCATTTTGCTTCAACTATCTCCAAACAGTCAAACGTTGACAAACCATTCGTATTTAAACTCATTTGCGTTATAATTGTACACATAATTCATGTACATGTAGATCTCCCGAGAGTACTGACGTCATTTAGTGTGTATCGCAAGGTACATTTGCCCCAGTTAAATCAATAATACACGCGCTGTGGCCTGTGTTCTGACTGCTGTCTGTGTTTATAAACAGAATGTGTGTATTGGGCCATTTGAAGAAACCATTTGTAGTAGTTGTGTAGATACCATGGATACATGTAGTAAGATGGATGTATACTGTATCGTAAATAATGCATGTAGACACATAGTTGCGAACACGTAACTTCGCAACTAGTAGACACAGATCAAATACCATTTGTTTCACAAGGTTAGATCTACTGTTAGAATACGACGTCATCTAATGTCATTTTCGAGCATAAAACGTTACCTGATAAATAGAATACCAGGCTAGTGTATTTTAATATCAAGTTTATCATGCTCGGCTCGGAAACGGTAGGAATTCCTCGGCAAGCCTCGGAATTCCTACGCGTTTCCTAGCCTTGCCTGATATACTTGATATCAAAATACACTAGCCTGGTATTCTCTATATATGGGCATGCTCTCAGGTCTAGCTATATCCCGGCTACTTTATGTTTGACTCGTTTACATAATTGAGGGAAAATTCTGAATATTTTTCTTATTTCTCCTTCAAAGTATATATGCTTATATGGTGTGACCACTCATTTGTAATCATAATATAACCAAAATAACTGTCCATAAAGAAGTATAATATGGATATATTGGGTTATATTTTCGCATTGAAATATTTAAACCTGCAAGTGTACTCCACCATCTAGTAAAATGGACTAAGACCGATCTCAACCAATCAACGTAGAGATGACATACGCAAACTAATTTTTGTGGACAAAAATGAATTCTGTCTTCACAAAATTGAATTTTGTGACACAGAATTGAATTTTGTGACACAGAATTCAATTTTGTGACACAGAATTGACAGAATTGAATTTTGTGACACAGAATTGAATTTTGTGATTTTTAGTGTTACAAAACTCAATTTTGTACACATAATTAACCTGTCCTGCATGGCGCCCCGTACGACGAGCGTATATTATGACCTACGGCACTCTTATTTTATGTTATGTTATGTATTAGCCGTAACATATTGGCTGGTATTGGTAGACCAGAACATAGATGGTGTTTCATTTGGCTGTACATGTCTGTATTTTACAGGAGACGATGAAATGTGCGAGATTGACCAAGAACCAAAGAAGGACAAGACTACGGCACTACTTAGACAACTTCTGCCAGCTCTGCCTAAAGTTCCATCACTTCATGGGATTCGACCCCGTTAACCCGACATAAACTGACAATAGCTGTTGACAAGAGTGTCACAATCAATATTTTGTTGTAACTGTATTTCTGTTCAACCGAGATAGTAATGTTCTATTCTATTGCTGATGAAAGCAATACCGTTTTACTCCAAATGCTGATGTTGTGTATATAAGCATCCTGATGCCAATGCTAAAATATATGTAACTCCTAATTAGGAGATACTACATGTATCTCCTAATTGAGATACTAAATCCTAATTAGTAGATAGTAACTCCTGATTAGGAGATACTAAGTCATAATTGGGAGTTATTATCTCTAATTAGGAGACACTAAGGAGATTCTATTAGCATTGACACATATAGTAATTTCTAATTAGGAGATCGTAAGTCATAATTAGGAGATACTAGCTTATAATTAGGAGATACTAAGTCCTAATTATGAGATAATATGTCCTAATTAGGAGTTGCTATCCAATTAGGAGTTACAAATACTTCATTGGCACCAGGACGCTTCCATAGTTGTGTCGTGCCGATTTAAATAAAACAAATCACCAAATGTGGCTAAGTTAATGTTTTTACATTCCAGCAACGTTCTCTCATTTTAGAGTTCGTGTAGCACTATTTTACATTGTATGAAAACGTGGTCGTAATGACGTTGTTTAGGAACATGTTCTTGACATGCAGTGTGTGAATTTACGTTGTGATCTGTACTTCAAGGAAACTTTGAACATATGTGACATAAAAGTCACTACGTGAAATGTTATGTCAATGAATGTTTTCATACAATGGAACATCACTACGTCAAATCTAGCCAAGAACACGTTTCTGGATAACGCTGCACCAACGTTAAAATTATGACAATGATATAGTAATGAATGGCCTTTTTGTGGAATTTATCGGGGTATAAACTTGGAAAAGTCGCGGGAATACTGGACGAAGGCCGGAAGGCCTCGTCCAGTATTCCCGCGACTTTTCCAAGTTTATATCCCCGATAAATTCCACAAAAAAGCCATTCATTCCTTATAATTCCAGCATTTGAAATAAATTCATCAAACAAAATGTGTTTATTTTCCGTTTTCTTAAGAATTATTTTAATTGCGCCTCACGGTTACTGAAAGTAGTTCGGTGTGGGAGTTTACTGGGATATAAATTTTGGACAGAGTCTTGGTACGGGCCAATCAAATGTTAGGGAATTGTGTAAATATGTTTGTGCTGGAATTATATCCCCGATAAATTCCACAAAAAGGCCATTCATACCTTATAATTCCAGCATTCGAAATAAATTCATCAAGAAAACGTGTTTATTTTCCGTTTTTATAATAATTATTTTAACTGCGCCTGACGGTTACGGAGTAGTTCGGTGTGAGAGTTTACTGGGATATAAATTTTGGACAGAGACTTGCTACGGACCAATCAAATGTTAGGGAATTGTGTAAATATTTTTGTGCTGGAATTATTACTACTTAAAATCACTACGTGAAATCTACGACAGGAAAACTTTCTTAAAATATGTTGTGCCAACGTTATTATGCCAACGCTTCAGGAATTTTGTTGCACAACGTAAATTCCCTACGTTGTATCAATGTCATTATGCCAACGTTTTCTGAATGTTGTCATAAAACATAAAATCCCTAAGTGAAATCTACGTGAGGAAAACTTTACAAATTTATGTTGTACCAACATCAGTATGCCAACGTCTTGTGAAGGTTGTATTAAAACGTACAATCACTACCAGGCGCGGATCCAGGATTTCTGGTTAGGGGGGGGGGGGGGCGCGTAAGCTCGTTCGATAATATAGTCAAGAATTGCAAAATAGTCGACCGAGCGGAGCGGAGCGGAAAAATGCATGGAATACATGGCACTTGACATGAAACGTGCCTGGTAACTTGTAAAAAATCTTTACTCGGCGAATTTTAGGGGGGGGGGGGGGGGGGGCGGGCGCCGGGTCCGCCATGAATCCGCCCATGACTACGTGAAATCAACGACAGGAACTCTTTCCTAATTACGTTGTTCCAACGTCGGTATGCCAATGTTTTGGGTATGTTGTCTTAAAACTTAAAATAATTACGTGAACTCTACGACAGGAAAACATTCCGGAAGTACGTTGTACCAACATCATTATGAAAACGTAATGTGAATGTCGTCATAAAACGTATAATTACTACGTTAAATATACGACAGGAAAACTTTTCTGCAGTACGTTGTTACAACGTCATGATGAAAACGTCTTGTGAATGTCGTCATAGAACGTAAAATCACTACGTGAAATCTACTGCAGGAAAAATTTCCTGAAGTACGTTATGCCAACGTCATTGTGAAAATGTCTTGTGAATGTCGTCATAGAACGTAAAATCACTACGTGCAATCTTGTACCAACGTCATTATGAAAATGTCTTGTGAATGTCGCCATAAAACGTAAAATCACTACGTGAAATCTATGACAGGAAAACTTTCCTGAAGTACGTTGTACCAACGTCATTGTGAAAACGTCTTGTGAATGTCGTCATAAAACGTAAAATCACTACGTGAAATCTACGACAGGAAAACTTTCCTGAAGTACGTTCTACCAACGTCATTGTGAAAACGTCTTGTGAAGTACGTTGAACCAACGTCATTGTGAAAACGTCTTGTGACTGTCGTCTTAAAACGTAAAATTACTACGTGAAATTTACGACAGGAAAACTTTCTTGAAGTACGTTGTACCAACGTCATTGTGAAAACGTCTTGTTAATGTCGTCATAAAACGTAAAATCACTACGTGAAATCTACGACAGGAAAACTTTCCTGAATTACGTTCTACCAACGTCATTTGTGACAACGTCTTGTGAATGTCGTCATAAAACGAAAAATCACTACGTGAAATCTACGATAGGAAAACTTTCATGAAGTACGTTGTACCAACGTCATTGTGAAAACGTCTTGTGAATGTCGTCATAAAACGTAAAATCACTACGTGAAATCTACTACAGGAAAACTTTCCTGGAGTACGTTGTACCAACGGCTTCGTGGCAACGTAACTGCAACTTTCATAAAACGTTGTAACAACATTCCTACAACGGAAAATTGTTAGCTGGGGTTACCCATTCTAACGGAGGATATTCTCATTTATTTTGTGACATTCTGTTACAAGTCACTGCAGCTGCAGCTGGCTACTATTAAACTATATCTGGCAGGTATTCGTTTTCACTATCTGCAAGCAGGCATGAGCAATCCTATGTCTTCCATGGATAGACTACAATGTATTCTACGTGGTGTTAAACGTAGTCAAGGTGCGAAGACGAGGTTGAGACTGCCTATAACTTTTTCAATTCTGAAGCAGATGTGCGACTTATTAAATACGGGACTTTTTACCCCAAACTTAGATTTGACGTTACAATGTATATGTTCATTAGCCTATTTCGGCTTTCTTCGCTGCGGTGAGTTCACTGTTAAAGCTCGGAATGATGATGTTTATTCATATTTGAAATGTCAGGATGTGTCATTCTTGACAGATCATTCTATGTTTTGTCTTACGCTACCTACTTCCAAGACTGATCCGTTCAGTGTAGGCGTTGATATACCGATATACAGAAATAACTCCATTAATTGCTGTCCAGTGTATTTGATGGAACATTATTTGTGTCTACGCAGAGAGCAGCTTACATCTACTGCGTTGTGTTATGATATCTCGCCACTATTCATAGATGTGGATGGCAAACCGTTCACTAGGACGAAGTTTCTTTATTATGTGAAGCAAGTTTTATGCATACTCGGTTATGACGAGAATAAATATAGTGGCCATTCATTTCGGATTGGTGCTGCAAGCAGTGCAGCAGAAGTTAACATTGAAGATCACATGATACAAACTCTCGGTCGATGGTCTTCATCATGCTATACCAGGTACATCAGAGTTGCACGCAGTGCTATACAAGATGCACAGGCCCGGATGTGTCATTGACTTCGTACAAGGTAAACAATACTGTGGATGTGATAGTTCGTGCACTTAATTTAACGACAGGTTACACACAGATGTCATATTTGTCTACATGTTCTTGTTGGGTACAAACTATTAATTAAGTTTGTTATGAGTACACGCATACCTGATTAATTTCTCCTCTTGGGGGCACTCATTGCTATTTTTAGTTTAACAATATCAATTCGGTTTGTACTATTTTTCCCCCTTTTCGATAAATTAATTCATATGTACATTTATGTGCAGCATCAGTTGAAACATTTGCCAGACTTGTTGATACATCATTCGCTCGCCTGAAGCGACTCGTCCCAGTACGTACGCTCGACACGACATTCTGTACGCTCATCTCAACTCATTATCGGCTCGCCAGTCGGTACACTCGACTGCCCTGGACGACCCACCTCTCTATAGTCCGAGTACGCTCGACTCGCCAGTCGGTTACGCTCGACTACCCTGCACCACTTTCCTCATTATAGTCGGTACGGTCGACTCGCCAGTCGGTACGCTCGACTAATTTCGACGACTCACCTCTTTATAGTCGGTACGCTCGACTCGCCAGTCGGTACGCTCGACTTGCATTCGAGTTGTTAACTCAACTCAGATCTTTCTAGTCGTCCACTTGATGCACACCCTAATTGTTAACTCAACTCAACTATTTCTAGTCGTATGCTCGACTCACCTCTTTCTAGTCTTTCACTCAACTCTTCACCCTCTAGTCGTTTCACGCGAGTTATTAGCTCTACACATTCACTCCGCTATAGTCGTGCAAGAGGATAGCTACTGCATACGTCTCACCTCTTGCTGAGAGAAATCTGGTCTGGCACATGCGAGTCTGATGAAGCACAACACCAAATAGCAGGTAGCCCCCAATGAGGAGCCAAATATGTTTAGTGATGTGGTCATGTAATATATATGATAGTACCGGTACTATATTAGCTTAATACGATATTTCATGTTTTCTATATACAGTTACATGATGTGGGGATTGATGGGCCAGGTCAGAGGGATGGAGTGGGGTTATTGAGTATTTCAGATAACTGATAAAGGAAGGACAAGACAAGTTACAGCATAATGATGATCTTCCTGCAAGTTTAAGTAATAGTCAATCGTGTAATCTGGTAATAGTGTATAAATTGCACCAAATTGTATTTACGGTTTACTGTCATATTATTTGCTGTACATGTATATGTCAACCGCCGCATGAAGTGGTGAAACTGTACGATGTCTTGTACATACAAAGATGGCGGAGATGGCAACTCAGGGGGCAGTGACCAGTTAATTTAAAATTATCAATTTCACGCCCTCGGACAGTATGTATTTAATTCAATATTCCAAATAAGTGGGCAGACAGCAATATGAGTTCGACATTTGTGACCTAGACACACTAGAAGCTTTTACATAAACACAAATATGCTGCTCTATTAGTGCTCCTTACCTATGCAGGAATGTGAAATATCTTGGTGCAGCCTCTTTAAAATTGTCCAATTCTGAGGTAAAATATTCACTTTAAAACCATGCCGTGCCACGCTACTTGCGGAACTACAGATTGAATGTTGTATGTGTTCTCAATCATCATCCAGAGGCAAAGGTACTATCATGGTGCAAACCAGTTCCCATCCATGAGTTTTCTCTGAAATAAATTCTTGTTTGAAACTCCAGAAAAATCTGTTGTTTTGATCAGTTTTTGTCACAACATACCCTCAATTCGTATTTGCCCATTTCTGATCAATGGGAGCAGGTCAGATGGCCCTGGAATGAGCATTCATTAATTAATACGATGTAAAATCTGAATAAAATACAAAATCAACTACAAAAAATTCATTAAACAATTAAAATGAATTTTAATCAGCAGAAAGTGTAATATTTATAAATTTCACCGGTGCCATTATACGAAACTGGCGGCTAACTGGTCACTGCTACCTCAATACTGCATATAGTATACAGTAACAAGACAATATTCACATATGTTATATTCATATATCACATCACTCTTATGAAGCAGTTATCATTGAAATCAAGTGTATCTATATATTACCTAATACCTTAACAACAACCCACTCTGGTTGCGAAGGCACGTATGCATATGTGCGTTTTCGCATACGTGGTTGTGACTGGAGAAATGGGGTTTATGGGTTTACGACCAGTGTAGATCCAGATCAGCGCATGTGCACCCGCAAACAGGCATATCTGGATCAGAACTGTTCGCCATTACATCAATGAAACACCCATCATGCTTCTAACAAGCAATATATATCTTTATCAGGTTTCATGACTGTGATATTTAATCAGGAGCTACACTTGTCACAAACCCATTAAGCCCAAGTTCTCGAGTCGCAGCCACATATCATAGTTGGATATTGACAGAAATAAATTGGCCCTGGATTTGTTTGCTATCCAGACGACAAGTATTACAGCGTTATCTCGCTCTTCCTGCTTCAACACTAGGTCTCCAGATAACATGATATTCAGTACAATTTGCATGTTTAATATTTTTGAAATCATGACACTCATATGTTTATTTATTCAACGAGAATGGAGACATATCATATACATGTATATGGTATTCCTAATCTATAGTCCTTTCCGTTATCTTAACATCCCTTCATAGATATGTGCGGACAAACATTTATACGAGTCAAATAACATTTTATATCCCAATCTACATTGCATATCTGACACCCAACACGTTAATAAAAACCAGACGTATACATGTATTGGCTGTGATTTAACCTTCCACCCCTAACTATCTACCAGGGGATGTTTCTTATTATAAAGTTTGGACGATTCGATTAATGAGAAAACGCTGATATTTTTAGAACTGAACAATAGTGACAACTACTGCAGATCCTGATGTGACGGCTCGTTACGAGCCGGGTCATCTGAATCTACAGTGTTTGTAAATGTAGACTCTATAGTGTGTCGGGTTGAAAGCGTTAATACGACATTTATAAAGCGCTTACTGATACCATAAGAAACCCGACTGTGTCAAGTTTATACCAGTTTACGAGTTACATAAATATCATAATACATGGGCATTTGTATTACGAAGCTAATCCCCTCGCTGAGAGCCTTTATGATAATATAATCATAGTATAGCCAAATACATGAGCATACAAATTGTGGAAGCGGGTAAGCATAAATAAAGAAAACCAAAGGATACTTTAGCACATTTGCCTTACAAACAACATTGTCTGTGACCTTGGCCTTGGGTGTTCAGACGTGGGTCTTATGCGAAACAAATCACCACCCACAGATACACAGTGTGTCAAATATAATTAATATTCAGTGAAGTTGTGCATACGTTATTAAGAAAGGAAATGTGTTACTAACGCACGTACGTACACAAATACGTACGTACGTATATACGTACAGTACTCACATACGTACAGACAGTACACAGTACTCACATACGTACAGACAGTACACAGTACACACATACGTACCACTGTACGTACGCAGACACATGGACTATCGCTATACCCTTCTGCCTAACGTCGAGGCGATAATCAACACAACTGTCAGATTTACTAGCATTCATCGAATAGACACACCATGATACATTGAAGATTGTACAGATGACCTAACGCCTTGTCTGTGGTGGTTTCCCGTGCATATTTATTACACTGGTTATATATGTGGTTGTCACTGGAGAAATGGGGATTGTGGGATTTGCGACCAGTGTAGCTCGTGATCAACTAGTACACGATTTATACTTCCTGTTAGAAGCATGACGGGGGTTTCAATCGGAATGACGAACAGTGCAGATCATGATCAGACTACGCTGATGCAAGGTTGATTCATAGGCCCCACCTCTCCAGTCACAGCAAGATAAATCATGGTTTTTAATACACTGCAAGGTTGATCTGGATCTATACAGGTCGTAAAACCCATAAGCCCCACTTCTCCAGAAACAGAAACATATTATGGTCTTCAACCCTCACTAAGCTGAATTAAGTTTTTTCGTCTGCTGGAAATGTTTTATTTTCAATGTTTCTCGATAAAAACCTGTTTTGACAGCACATGAGAATCGTCTCCACTGTAGACGATTCTCATGTGCTGCCAAAGCAGTTTTATTTCTTTTAAGAATTAAGGCAAACATGAAAAACAGTAGACGACAAGTTTTGTCTCCCGCGTACTACTCTGTGAAAGTCAATTTCCGGAAATAAATATTTTTTAATGTATTTTTTTACTGCATCCAACGTCGGTTGTAGGCCTTTGACTTCTTAGACAGACTTATCTTCTATTTTTCTCTGGTGTGGCTCGCAAACAGCATACGCAAAACAAGAGAGATGGTTGTACGATTGAAACACAGAAATGTAAAAACACCTTTTGAATATAACTAAATTATATCCGTACAACCACGCACTGTTCAACCCCCTATTGTTCACACTCCCCACTCAAAACTCTGATATAATATCCCGGCATCTTATCTGGTCGGCAACTTTTATTGTCGAATACGGAAAAGTAATGAATGGGAGAACTTACTGAGGGTTTACAATAGGGGAGGGTGACCAATGGGGGTTCGACAGTCCTCTTCTGTTGGTACCCTCCCATATTGTAACCGGGGTACCACGAGAGGAGAGTGAATACTAGGGGGTTATACAGCGCATATGAGGCAGCCATGCGAGTTTGTACCTTCGGACATCGGCGTAATTTCATGTACGTTTACAACATTTACAATATTTTCCGTAAATGCCGTCAAAAGTTGACAAATTGTTCCGCATATAATATTCCGCATGTACTTTGAAACTTTTGTCAACTTTTGTCTTTATTTATAAAAAATATTGTACATTTTATAAACGTATTTGATGAAATTACACAGATGTCCGAAGGTACAAAATAGCGCGTCTCATATGTATTATGGTAGTAATATGCACATTTCACATCGTTATTCGTCAACCATTTCAGCTGTCATTAATTGATTATGAAAACTGCCTGATTGTATCAGATTGGTACAAAAGATATGCCAGTTCTCTGCTTAAAGGCAACATTATAGACTTATAAACGCATTTAGATGTCAAACATAATATACTTGCGTAATCTTATTATCTAATATGGGCAAAATGGTCATTGTCTGTCATTGCGTTTCCTCCATATAATGTGTCTGTCAACACAAACAATTGTTTATGGGTTACATTTCATCAGTTATGTGTTTATGCAGGATTTTATCTGATGGCCAAACTGTTTGTTTGACACATTCTGTCGATGCAAATTAATTACGTTTCCTCTGCCATCATATATATAGTGGTTGCACGCTTTATGACAGAAATGATCTATGTGTACATCTCAGTGAAGGATTACGTGTTATGTAGAGTCGCTGGACTTTTCCATGCGTTTACGGAGTTACCGTCTCTAGTTCATTATTGTAATATTGTTATCGTTCGGATTTCCCGACTGTGTTGTAACTTTAAAATTTAGTTGGATAACGCCGACAACTTTGTGTTTCTTGACTGTTATTTATCATTTACAGTCACATGTACAATAAAATATTTAAACTGTGTTCAAAAACCCGCTTCATCAATACTAAGTCCAATAGTCGTTAAACAGAGACTTAACAATACAAACCTAGCCTTAATAAGTGACAAACAGTATAAATTCAGCCATAATATATGTACCCACTGTTGGAAATCCCGGGCACTGTCGCCACGCCACAGTCTGTGGCTAACCTTGAGATAAATAAGTTAAGATCTGCATTAATGAATTCCCAGCAAACGAAATAATATATTAATTAAACATGTTATTGACGTCCTTGCGTGCTTTTGAATATCGCGAGGGTGTTAATAACATGATACATAATCAACAACCAACCCTGGTTTCTTTCTCCGAATTTATGGAGATTGAATACAATTGGGTTATGTCGGTATACCCGCTGTCAAAGGCTGCCGGTTACCAAATATGGAATTATTTGCCACATGTACAATCAGTCTGCTAGAATACAATGGTCATTTATTTCAAATCTTGATATCCATATCTAGAAATTATACCATCTCACCTTACTTTATTCACAGATATCACTGCCTTCCTGTGAAACAACTCGGCAAAATGGAAAGTAAGAACAATTCAAACTGTATAACCTTACGACCACATTTTTACCAGTTATTACATTTTTTCATTTAAAATGTTTCTCTAAATACTATATACTCCGCTTCTTACATTACAATGATTTCATCAAGATGCTTAATACAATAAAATGTGAATGTCATTATTTGCAATGCATGCCACCTTTGAATTATAGCAGACACACTGTCGCCTGTTTGACATGCTTATATCATGCATACCGATATGACCTCATATACTGCATGTTGCGGTCTGAGATAGGAAACAATAAAGATATATGTTCTGTTCTGTTCTGCAAGAATATTTGAACTACAATAAAGACTGATATACGAGCTGTCCAAATACATATAAGGCACGCATACCTACATGTACAACGTGAAGAAATCACGTGATCAAATTGTATTAATTGTTACTATAGAGACGGTTGACATGGTCAATAAAATATTGTATATTGCATGTATGTTATATTTAGCAACATATGTCGAAATACAGTCGAGTATAATTAAAGGGGTAAATTGAAGAAGGGTGGTAAGTCCATTTGAACTTACACCCCTTCTTCCATTGACCCCTTCAAGTGTAGTATGTCTCACCTGTATGGTATGACGTCCTAGATAAGCAGCATCATTTATTACATTAAATAACATTACATATAGCTATATGAAATATCACACCCTAATTGTTACATACTTCCGTACTTGTGGTTACTTTATTGACCGTACTGTGTATAAGGCGAAGAATACACAAAGACTGAACTCACAATCACATGCATTTTCATACATTCAATTCGATCAATTTGATCAGGGCGTATAGCATATACAACGACAAGGGACATTCAATAAGCACTTCGTTCACACCACATTCTAGTTTGAAATATCACTTGTTAAGTATTACCAACCATTTACATGCGTGTACATACCAAAGTCACCAAATTGTTGATTTATATTCAAATTGTTAATTATTATATTAACAATTTTCACCCCGGAATAACGTCTCATTGCTCATGGCAATTGTCGGACGTTTTTATTCAGGTCATACAGTTCATACAGAGTTCGAGACCCGATATAAGTATAAGCATTTGCTTATATAAGCTTCATTTGTTTGGTCCTTTTCGTAGTGTTTTCCCTTAATTTATTTTGCAACGTTGTGCGTGAACATATTTTATTCATAAGTACATGTACAGACAATCAATACAATCGAATTTCGAATTTCTCTGTAATTAGCCGGTACCCATTTACAGCTGGTGGACTGAAGCAGTGTGGATAAAGCGTCTTGCTCAAGGACACAATACACGCCTATTGCGAGGCTCGAACCCACGACCGTTCAGCAGTCCGACGCCCTAGACTATGAGCACTCATTTTAAACTAAATGAGAAATGTTCCGACAAGTATTGGCTCATTTGACTCTACAGTATTTGTAAACGTTGGTTTAATGGTCTGTATGGCCGGAAAGGTTACAACGTCATAGGCTGAACACATACGTATTGCCGAAGCTGACTGATCGAGTATTATAAATGAAGAACATGACAGGGCCGTTTGTTAAACTTCGTACGGCTAAAATGTGCAAATTTAGGACCGTCTGGAAATTTCAATTGATGGATTTACATTTATTGAGGATAGGCTGCAGTCTATGCTCAATAAATGTAAATCCAATAATAATTTACAAAAACAATTGTTAATGTGAAATTTACAGACTATCATAAGTTTGCACTTACGAACATTTTAGTCGTACGAAGTTTAGTGAAACGGCCCCTAGGTTTCTCATGATGAACATATTCGTATACTTTCTGACCAGCCCTTCGACAATACCTGAGGAGACTGTGACACTGCGATAAGCCGTCATCTGCAGGTTTATCGAGGACCTCGATGAAATAAGAAGGAACCCCCGAGTTACACCCAGCATAGAATCCGGTTGTATATACTATCTATGTTGCGGGATTTTAGGTGGACCAACGCGGCATGTATACCGACGAGGCTGATTTGATATACCGCATCAGACACTGCACAACCTACTAATGGTCAATCGTTGCGGACTCTGGTGGCACAACTCATCTATTTGACAAATGAATGGGCCAGTGAAAGAAGGGGCTGGTGGGACTTAGCCCCGTTCTTTCACGGACCCTTCACATACTGGACTAATCTCATCTGAATGTAATCAAGTTTTATCAGTATGCCGCGGTGGTGCAATTTACCAGAAACGCCAACATTATTATTCAATGACATAGACATATGCACCAAACAAGGTAGTTTATGTTAGAAACCTCACACGAGTTATATTACCGTCCGGAGTCTATGAAAATGTTACGATCGTTCTTAAACATTGTGTTCTTAAGATGTTACCGTTGCGACCGGATCTGACTCATTACCTTCGCTACCACCATACACACAATAATATATATATATATATTAGTACATTACGCAAACACGTCTTATTTGGAATTAATAAATCACTGAACTACTTTCGGCAAGGGAGATAATCAATATCACGCGAACTATTTTCATACGAGCCAAGCGGATTGTTCTGTTTATGATTAGTATATATAGTTTTAAGCTATCTCCTGTGATATATAATGATACATTACTTTGTTATGTTATGGGTACTAATACATGTTGTTTCAAAAGCGTATCTCTGTAACGGTATCTTTCTTCTTTTCTTCTTATAGCTCCCACGTTTATTTTTCGTGACACCGTCGTATGTCATATAATTGTTGGATTCCAACTATGTTCTGTTCAGTTACAGTGTTAAATTTGTGTTGCTATTTAATAGTGAATTATAAGTTGTGCTTCCTAATAACGAATTTACAGTCCTATATATTTATTTATTTGTGAACGAGCTATTTACATTACACAAGTTAAATGTAGTTATTTATGGTGTCTTCGGTGTCGATTCACAGGTCCTCTAGCAGTTTGGCTCTTTCCACATGCAGGCGGTAGATGTATTCGCGACTGATTAGTTCAATCTGTTCGATGATCCAACTTGTATCCAGAATACTCGCGATGTCCGGGTGTGAGGAATCCAGCGAAAACTGTGTCAGTAGCACGGGATTATTGACGATAGTGTCCATCTCGTCCGAGTGATTCGCGAATGCCCTCAATTTATTTGAGTAATCGGTCCTAACTGAAGTTAAAGCGGTGCACTTAGAGATGAGGTGCTCGCGATCCTCTGGTTCAGTTTTACATAGTTTTACAGGTCGGATTTACTTTAAACTGGTTGAACCTAGCCCTATTTGCCTGCAGTGTATACGTGCCTGTCAATAGCCGGGCCTTGATCTCTGCTCGTCTGACGTCATGCCGGTTGTTCCTTACGTAAGACCATGTGTGATGAGCTGTACCAACTCTGACTGCCTCTGGATTAATGTACTTCAGTGAACTCTTCGAGGTGATATCCACCCTCCATTCTTCTTTGATGGCACCATTCACCTTCCCCTTCACTGTCGTTTTCCACTGGCTCTTCGACACAGGGTTTCGCATTAATTCGAAAGATGAAGGTAAGTCGTACTTTCGGAGAATATCTTCGACTTTCATAAACCACGAGTTGTCACCCTTGGATTTAGCCGCGAGTTGTCGTTCCGCGACCTCATGGTCAATAGCATTCGAGTCTCTGGTTATACTGCTAAAGTGGTTAATCATATTGCGTTCGATACAGACTTTGATGGGCAGGATCCCAAGTAGAGCTCTAGTGGCGGTAGTCGATGTTCGAAGTGGAAGCCCTTGTATTTGCTTCAGAGTCCTATTCTGGAAGCTTTCTAGCTTGTCCATATCTTTGACTTTTAGGTTTTGTACCTCCAGACCATAGGTCATTCTTGGGATAACATATTTCCTCCACATCTCGCCCTTTATCTGTTGTTTGACACCACTCTTGCCATGGAAGCCAGATCCCATCAGTGAGTAGGCCGTCTGCCGTCCAAGTTTCACCTTCTGGTCTATGTTGGCCGCGTCTTTATGGTTTCTACATATGCCTAGATGTACGGTCTCGTCCACTATTGGGAGTGACTTTCCGTAGAGGGAGAAGTCTTCTGTCTGTTTTGCATTGTATAGTAATACTGCACTCTTTCCAGGGTGGATGTTGTAGCATTCATCATTTGCATAGTTCTCGGTTTCGGATAGCATCAGTTGTAGTTCCCGCCTATCGTGAGTAATTAAACATAGGTCATCCGCACATGTTGCATGGGGGATGTCAATCGGGCCTATACTTGCTCCACGGTAATGAGCCTCCAAACTTTTCAGTAGTGGGTTATTATACCGCTTGTAGTGGGATGTCGACAGTACTCCTCCTTGGCGTACTCCCTGCAATATGGGGAAGGGTGTGGAAAGTTGTCCGCGCCATTTTACTTTTGACGTCATCTCCGAGTAGAGATTCTGTAGTAGGAGCCACTCGTCACCTTCAATCCCATCTATGAATAATTTTTGTAGGAGGGAAGGTGTGAGACAACATCAAATGCTTTCTGGGTATCTAGGGTTGTGACATATAGGGCTTTTTTCTGTGCTTTAGCTTCATTGATGCACTCAGTGACCAATAGGGCAGCGTTTATTGTTGAGGATGTGTTATTTGTAAAACCCTTTTGCAGTCTTGACTGAGTTGGCTCAAGGATACGGTTATGTCTTTTATTGAGAATATGTTCCAGTACTTTAAGAATGACTGGGGTGACTGTGATACCTCTATAGTTCGCAGGATCTTGTATGCTGCCTTTCTTGTGTATCGGGGTCAGTAGTCCTTCTTTAATGGCAGATGGGACATCTTTTAGACTGAAGATTTTGTTGACTATATCCATGACAACCGGTGCGACTGCTTTTTTGCTGATGGACAGGCGCTCGGCTGTAATACCGGATATATCACAAGCCTTATTATTGTTGAGCGAGTCAATCGCTTTCTCTACCTCACCCACCGTAGCCGCCTTGATCGGTATCTGCTGTAATTCACATATTTCCTGTATCGATAGAATGTCCTGTTGAATCTGCTCAGCGTGGTCCCTATTATACCGTTCCTCTTCGGCGGGTGTCGCCAGATCTTCAAAGTGTGTTGCCCAGCTGTCAAAAACTCCTCGATGGTTTCTGCAGTATGTCCCTTAACTATAAGCGTGGAAGTGCATATCGAGTCTGTTGTTCTTTGCTTCTTCACGAGGGCGTTTAAAGACTTGGTATCGTTCTCGGCGTTCATTAGCTCCGTCAGCAGAGTATCCCTCTTCATAGCCTATGCGTGTCTCTGTGATTTACGGACATTTGCTTTGGCCTCTTGTCGTTTTACGTTAGATGGGTGGGACTTGTCTGTTGGTTTATCCGCATCTTTCCGCTCTTCGCGACTGCTGTACAGCTTCTGTAATCTCTGGTGACCAAACTCTACATATTTTCGACAGATCGGTGGTGAGCTGTGTCTTGTGATTGGGTATACTAGCATAGGTTGCTTTCTGGAGTATATCGGTCAACTTCATGATCTCGCATTGGAGGTCGAAGAAACTTCTACCTGCTGATATGTTCACAGTATCTATCTCGTCACATATGAATGATTTATATGCATTCTTGTCGCATTTGTGCCATTTTGGCTTCAACTGCACCGTCGCTTTCTTCCTGTTGACCTGGGTGTTTTCAAGATTTATGTCCAATCTGATTGCTGTGTGATCTGAAGTATCCAAACAGTGTTTATCGAGGAAACCTTAGTTTTTCTCCCGTATCATATCCTTATCACATTTCACCAAGAAGTAGTTGATCTCTGATGAATCGGCCCGATTTGGATGCTGGAACGTATGCTGGCCCCGTCTGAAAGTGCCGAAGTCCCATCTCTCCCACAAAGGATTTCAACTTTGTGTCCCTGTCATTCCCTGGACGTAGTAAGAGCGAGGAGTTCATGTCTCCACTCATGATAATCTCGTGTGTGTTTTGGTATTTCAAGACGATCTCACGGAGTTGGTCCATAGTTGCCTCAAACTCGTATGGGTCTTGGTCCTGTACACTAGACTTCACATATTTGCGGCTAGGCATGTATACTGCGATTACGATAATCGGTCTCTCTGCCTTTATTTCCAGGGTACAAATTCTATCACCTCCCTCCTTGACATCACACGTTCGTAGGTCGCAGTCGGTGCTGTATAGAATGGCCACTCCACCTATCGTTGTAGATGGAGTTGCAAATAATTTAATAATTATTACGTTCAAATGGTGGCGTAATACTGATAGCACTTCTGTATAACTGTGATTGTCGTAAATGGCGCAATAGTCGTGAGGTTAAGGGCACCGACTTCAATGATTTAATTACCGATTCCCGAAAGGATCGGTAGTTCAAACCTCGACGTGGTATAATTTTTTTTCTCAATGTATATTATTTGTGTGATTTTAATATTTTTTTAATTTTTTAACAATTTTATGATTTTAATAAAAATACCTATAGATTGATGGAAACTTACCAACAATGAAAGTGTCTGTCTTAAAGTAATATATACACAGACAGTTTGTTACTGTTTTTTTAAGTTTAAGTAATATATACACAGACAGTTCGTTACTGTTTTTTTTTAAGTTTGAGGTACTGTCTATACTGTCTATACCATATAATGTTTTACCGTCCCAAAATCTATTTTTTTTGGCTGTCACAATTAATTAATTTTCGGACAGCAAACCTTTTTTTTTATGAATTTGAAATAATTATTGTCCTCCATCTGCTCACAACACTGTTCGAACTGCGCCTGTGGCTACCACGACCAGAATTCACTGGCCGCAAACACACTAGCCATCGGCGTCTATTTATTAAATTATTATTGTTTATTTTATTTGAATTCCGCGTGAACGCTGCATTTTGTGTCAACGCCATTTACAGAAAATATTGGTGATTTTCTAAACGAATATCGGAGAAATGCGGCTATATATTTTGTCAATTTTCAACACCATTTACGGAAAAAAATTACTGATTTTTTAATACAATATCGGCACAACTAAATACGGTGATAGAATTTTTGTCAACTTTTCAACACCATTTACGGAAAATATTACTGATTTTCTAAAAACAATATCGGCGAAGGTGTACTGAACTACTCTTTATTTTAAATAACCAGCCGTCTAATAGATCTGTGTATAATCGAGAGTATATCGTTAATTGTCATGTTGTCTCCGACAGTGAGGTGTTGCGGCACACATCAAAAAAAAGAACACGTCAATTTCAAAACATTGCCTAAGGGTCATAGCTGTGTGGTGTCATCAGATCAACACCTCGTCACACACAACTACGCATTATCGATTTTTTTCCCCACACAAAGCAACGTGTATTTACAACTAGATCTGTGTAATGTGTCGGGTGTAGCCAAAGACCATACATAAATTCGTAATTAGTCACAGATGTAGCCTTAAAATATATAATCGATTTCCTTAAATTAAGTCCGCAAGTTGACAGATATTTCAGAGCAGACGTCATCGTAATTTGCCGTTATTTCTTTCCAAAATTAGCCATATATTCTGTAAATGGCGTTGAAAGTTGACAATAAATTAAGACCAGATCAGTACGTTAAATCGCTATCGACGACAACTGACGATCCGATGAGAGGAGTAATACCGTTTACGCGTATCCAATGTTAAATATACATCGTTATTTTGTATGACTTTCGTAGTTTTTACCGAGAAATTCAAACCGTTTCCAATTATTGGGGAAAATAATATCATGATTAGCACACCGTTTCACTAAGCAGCGGCTACTCAGGGAATGGGATCACACGGTCTATTGTTTACACTGGATTAATGGCGGCCACCATGAGGTCTCGGGTAAATCTTATTTTTAAATAATACGACTGTGGTTTCTTCCTTTTAGTGATGACCATGTTACAGCCGTTAACACTTATTTCGCAGCATTATTTATGTAGTTAGTCTGAACATTCTGCAGAGAAATTTGAATAGGACGGAATCGAGCGTTGTTTAAATTTAGTCCTGTTCATACACACAGGTCAAAATATGAAATGAAAATGGCGCTTTGTGTGACAGAAATCCGTACGCGGACGAATCAAAAAATATTTTGTTATAAATATCACATATAGCGAAACAGCTGTAGCATCTACTGTAAGAATAATATGCATACATATTGTAATTAATGTTTAATAGTGATATACTTATGAATAATATACGATACTATGGTTTATACTCCAGCACTATGTTTTAAGGCTGTGTGATTTGCCTCAATATAAGCTGGATTAATTAATACTTATATTCATGCGCTTCATGAGAACATCAATACATTTAAAATATACAAATATTACTTAAAGGGGTATCGATATGATACATTTTAATAATATAAATATTGAAAATACACATTACAATCGCTTACAACATAAGTTATTGATCGAAAATAGTCACTGCATCGTGACCTATTTGACCGCATTACCTATTGCGCGGATACCTCATCATAACCCTGTTTACATAGGTAACTGGGGATATAGTGAGGTAGGCTCGCTAATACAATGTTTGCGTAATGTAGGAAATGTGTTGATATATACTATTCCCGTCGGATTATTTTAGTAGAAAAGATTTTTGTATCTAACTTTGTTTTTCACGTCATTCTGAGCTGAACAAAATTTGGTGCCATTTTTTCCGCCGCCATCGTGATTATATGGCGGCCATTTTGAAATTTACCATATTTTCTACATAACTGTCACAATAATTGCTAATGGTACACATAAATGTACCAATTTTTTACACTTTCTGTCATTGCATTGCTGTCAAAGTGATGTTTGCTTGGAATATGGTCCATATATTGCAATAACAAGCCAATTAAATCTAATAAAACAAAATGGCCGCCAAACTAGAAAATATTTGTCACCAAAAGAACAGTTTAGAGCTCCAGTGCTCTGCTCTCTTTTATGTTCACATGACCGGTCTGTACACAAACGCTTGGGTTATCAACGAGATTCTTATTTACTCCGGCTACAGCCCACATTTTAACTCATAACTGTTTAGGTATGTGAATCAGGGATCGCTAGACTGTTCTAACTCTGAATCTTGATTTATATGAGAGAGCCCTAAAACTGCAGTCATCAACAGGAAACAGCAATTGGGTACTGAGTCTTGGTGAAGTACATGTTTGTTTTGCTTTTTTGCATGCGATTGCAAAATATATTGAAGGCAGTGGAGTGGACACCCTTAACATTGAAGCCGGTATCTACTCTCCAGCGACAGTCAGACAGATTTTCACTGGGAAATGGTATAGAAGATGCATCGAGTATCATATGACACACATACTCGCATGCTACGATCTCCTGTTTGAAGCAATTGTTGATGACAAGGATATGGCCCGACTGTTGGACAAAAGTCAACTACTAGTCACGAAACTTCACAATAAAGACAACAATGCGCCTAACGTTTTCGCGGAGATAAGTTCCTACTTCGACGATGACTTCCACAGGAACTGTACACGATAATCGTGGTGAAATGGCTACATTTCTACTGAACTACATGAAGCAGGTCCAGTGCCTTATGCGCTTCATCAGAGGCAGTCGACAAGGTGATTGGTTGCTGCACCTCGCCACACTTGAGGAGCAAACAAAGTATTACTTTGCCCATGACCTCTACAAGTACGCACGGTTGGTTGGTTCCAGTGTATTTGGCTCAAATGTTCGAGCTTGAGACATCTGATCCTCACACATGGAATGCTCTCCAAGACGGCGATTTCGCGGTGAAGAAATCCGGCATTCCATTCACCGACTTGTTTGTTGACCAAACACTGAAACAGAAAATCAGAGAGCTGAAGGTTATTAGTGGAATAACTGGAATTACACAAGACGAAGAAGCGCTAAATCGGTTCTTTCTCATCGCGTTTGAGCTTACTCGTATTGTTAATAGCTTCCAGGAAGTATACGGTATTGATAGCAAACCCACCGGGGACAAACAACATTACCAGCTTTCAACGTCAATGTCGTTGCGCATCCACGAAAATCCTGCTAAGATCACGGCAAGTATTAGAGAACATTGTGGTGGCAACCCATTTGCAGAATCTACATATCTGTTGAATGTGGTATCATCCATGGTAGTTCCAGCAGAAGCCAAAGACGACATTCTTCTCCGCGATGAGAAAGGTGGTGAACTATTCAAAACATTTGTATCTGAGCGAATGGTAACCGATTCAGCAGAGAAATCTATTTGGGACCCAGTGAAGAAAGCAAAGCTAAAAACATTTTCTTCATACCAGAAGAAAACCAAATGCAACATCGGAGACAAACTAGTAAAACTGCGAGAAGATAGACAACTGTTGGCAAGATTTCTGGTCATCCAGCAGTCCCGTCCAACCCTTGTGTCTTCATTCGGCGATACTATTGCGAAATACGAGTTTTCCGTTATCCCAAGATCACTATTCTCATCCGATGGACTGCTTATGATACCAACCGACAATAGTTCGTTTATTCATGTGATTGAACATTATCCCTCAGAGAACAAGGTTTCAACTGCAGATCAGACAGTTTTCTCAGGCCAAGAAACAGTTGAAGGAGAACCAATAAACCAATGCGTAGTGGAAACATATACTGACCCATCTGCAACTCCTTGTAATGACACGATGTACATCATTGGTGCAATGGCTGTCGTCCAAAGTATTAAGAAGGGATCCAACATGTATACCTGTAGTGACTTCGCAGCAGCTTTTCTCCAGCGAATAACGATGATACTGAAGCCATATACAGAAGGCTTGTTATGTTTGACAGGTATGTAGAAGGATCACTTAAGACACACACGCGACAGAAGAGGGCTGGTGTTGAAGGCCCAGTAAAGTTTAAGATTAATGATGCCACGAATATCAAAATGGTGCCACTAAAAACTCTACTTTCACATACAGAAACAAAGGCCCAACTGACAGAGTATTTGGGAAAAGCCCTGCTCAGCTAGTTGGCAGACACTGATAAGAACCTTGTTGTGGTGTATGACACAACTGCGCATTGCAGTAAGGCAGATATCATCGAGCCCGATATCGCACATCATTCACACGAAGAAGCCGACACGTTGATCCCTCTTCACGTAATTGATGCTGCTACACACGGAGGAGGAAAGCGCCAGATAGACGTTATCTCACCGGACACAGATGTGCTTGTGTTGCTGATGGACATGTACTCTCACGCTGGCGCCACATATCAGCTCAATCTTATTACTGGGCAAGGAAAGGACAGGCGCGTTATTGATGTCAGGGAACGGTGTTTAGCAATAGGAAAGAAGAAGTGTCAAGGAATTCTCGGACTGCATAATTTTTCAGGTGCAGATTGGGGTGGAAAATGTGTCGGTATATCAAAGAAACGATGGATAATGTCATATCTAACACATGACCCAAACAGCGATGTTATCGCAGCATTCACACATTTCGGCGATGAATCACTGATTCTATCATCAACTAGGGATGTACTCGAAGGGTTCGTTTGCAGCGTATATTCAAAGACCACGAAATGCCAAAAGATCGATGATTTGCGTTGGGAACTGTTTCGGTCGAAGAACCTGGAAGGCGAAAATCTACCACCAACTACGTCACACGGATCGGTAGGAGCTACAAACATGCAACACCTACGATTCCATCTATATTGGATCACGGATTGGAGCGGTCCGTCAATGGAGACATAATTCCAGTGAAAAGTTTGGAATTGCCGACTCCAGAAGCCTTACTGGAACTCATTAAGTGTGGTTGTAGGACACAGTGTTCTCGCAATTGCTCTTGTGTTAAAAATGTACTCCTTTGTACTGCTCTGTGCAAGTGTAGCGATTGCAAGAACACTGTGGACTACAACATTTCAGATGAACAGAATTCCCACGAGGATTAGGTGATGACATTCGAAACAGCGACGCGAATAAAATATCCATGTAAATTTTAATAAATGTGGAAAATATGTTTTATGTACTTTGGCCGCCATTCTGTCGACCATCTTGAATGGTAGAATCGCATGGGTCTATACTATTTAAATGGCAATTTATCAACAATAAGTACTGACTGAAATCCGTTTATATGTGTGATATATTCGAGAAAAAGTTGTAATGGATATATGAGTGTGTATTTATGACAATCTAAGATGGCCGCCAATGGTTCAAAATGGCTGCCAGAATAAAATTACAGCAATTATTTATTTGGAATCCTAAGTAAAATATGTTACACAACATATTACACCAAAATCTAGCTGTTATGAAGGTAATGGAACTCAACATCGTGGTTGAATAAAGAAAAAAAACTCATTTTTGGCGACCATTTTGTTTTGTACGTGATATATTTGGAGGCCCAGTGCAATATATCGGATTAGATTGTATACGTAGGTCATTATCCTAACGGTTTAAGTCAAGAAACTACAAACATCATGTAGCACAACCCGATTTATACTTGCTTTATATCTTTGGATAAGGAGGAAACGTTACTAAATTCAAGATGGCCGCCAAATTCTCCAAGATGGCGGCGAAAAAAATGGCACCAAATTTGTTTCAGCTCAGTGTGCCCTAAATAACAAAGTAAGACCATAAAATCGTTTCTACTAAAATAATCCGACGGGAATACACAGGGGTCCCTACTATATTGCTAGACTAAGGTACCCAGACTCCTTATCCTCCAGGTTTAACCACTCTAAATCATCAGATATTCATGCACTGTGTAGTCAAAAGAGTACGTTCAAAATATAAGCCAGATTTGTTATGCCATAGACACTCATTGCTTGCATAAATCAGTCAATTGATGCACCCATCTACTTCACAGACATGTTAATGTATCCGTTGGAAGCCGGATCAAGTCATCAAATATACCCTGGGGACACACACTCGTCAACCTAGTCTTCAACCATAGCTAACCTCACGTTATTTTCTAACACATGTATATGATCACTACTCATACGCTAGCAGTGGCATAAACCAGCTTTGTGGCTTTTTCTGAGCTATAAAGCCATTTTTTTCCGACTGACCGTTCTAAGGTGGGACCCTTTTCCAATACACAGTTTTTAGTGGTTATTATGTTGCTAGATTTGTGTATGTGGTCTGTGACTGTAGAAATGTTAAATATTCTCATATGTAGGTCCAATTCTTCATATTACATAGCAGATGGTGAAGTGTTTGTTTCATCATCTCTTGAAAACATCAAAGTTGTTTATTTGTTCGCGTTAGCACGAATTGTGACAAGCCACTGGCTGGAGTTGAATGGTCAGTATACGCAGACTACTGGATACCATGGCCCAAAACTTCATACTATATCAATGAATATGATATAGCTGTGAATAGTAGGCAAATTTACCAGAAAGTCGCCCTTATAGGTTTAACCACGCTAAATCATCAGCTATTCAAAAGTAATACGTTAAACAAATAAGCCAAATTTGTTATGCCATAGACACTCTTTGCTTGCAGAAACCAGTCAATTGATGCACTCATCTACTTCACAGGCATGTTAATGTATCATTTACATCAGTTTCAAGCATATGCTTTGGGATTATTCTATAAGTCGTAGCATGTTTGTCATGTGAGGCTGTTTCAATTTCGGCCGGTGATTGTTTTGCGCCACAACCAGGGTGGTCACAGGATATTGAATTTATCTTTCTTAACAATAATCAAACATATATTTAATGATGGTGGAGGATATTTACGCTGATAGATACCAGTTGCATCGCCCCGCTCTTAAATCCAAGACGGCGTTCAAGTGTTGACATTACCCGTGAGGGTGTGAAGAAGAATGGAAGAGATTATTATATAACATATTCGAGATTTCCTTATTCAAAATTTGTTGCTAATGATTATATTGCAGTTTATATATAGGTAGTAATGCCAAAAGTAGCCAGGTACAAATAGTCCCGACCAGTTCAGGCCACAGACGCAGTTCGCTTACAGAACCTTATCAATAGTTGTACACATTGAATAAATTTATATGTATGTTTGTACGATATTTAATAATTAGTCGAACATGATGCTCAGTCGTGTAAGCGGGAGCAAGTGAACCTATATTTCATTTATCCGTATACAAATTTGAAAGTAGCAGATAATAGAGCATATGTGGGGTACTTGTTAAAGGACTGATCATATACACCATTCCTTGTTTCAATGACAATAGCTTTGTAAATGTGATCGAATATTTGTAGAAAATGTATCTGCTGATCCTGTTCTTCTTCGTGTATACTATACTGTGCATTGAGTTGTCATCTGATCCATTTTAGCATGGACAAGTTATCAGTCAACTGCAGTTTCTTGCTCTCTGTGTCAAACGATATAAGAGGTGAAACTGACCGATGGCGTGTGCATACTATTTTGGCCGAGATGTCAACTCGATGTCAACTCGATGTGCCATATAGGATACAGTATACATAACAAGATAATGTTCTAATATATGTTATAAATACATCCCATCATATTTAGAAAGCAAATTAAGTTTGAATCAAATGATGATGAGGGGTATGATAGATCCTTCAATTATACAGTAAAACTATTTAGTGTTTTCTAACATATTGATGCTATTGAGAATACCAGAAAATGTTACATTTCATATTAAAAGACACTGGTATGTACATGTACGGAAGCCCTGGGGGGACATTTTTACATTTTACTTCTGACTTTGCACTTGCGTAGGTATCAGGGTGTGGGATCACGTGTTTCCGAACAGCGTGACGTCATGATTTGTTTCCCTTTAATATATTTCTAATGGAATGACATACATCTATATTTATGAAATATGCCGCAGCAAATTCGGTGCACGTTGCCCTTTATTGTATAGGCGACTTTAATCTCATAATTATATCGTTGTGACGAAAAATCGGTTACCATAAATGTAAATAAATACTAGAACACGCGAATGTAGGAAATAAACGGTAGGTGATTGTTTGTGAAAGATTTCAGGTATTGTAAACTTTCAGAACACCCATAAAACACATCATCAAAATCCGTCCGCCCGAGACTTACCCCAGGACCTATTCGTCAGGTTGCTGGCTGATACATACGGTTGTCAGGTACAATTGGAAGAAATGCGGTGTAGAGTATTCGATGAAGTGAAGATATTGCCTAGCTACACATACCCATCGGGTACTGAGTTGAAAAAAACGCAAAAAGACACGCAATGGCGATAGCGTGACGTTAAAACTCAGCAAGGATGTATACATGTTGGTTTCTGTTTTGGATGGTGCAGCTTTCGATGATATCAAAGATTGTCTCAGCTTTGTAAAACCCAGGCGTAAGAGCGAAAGCAACAACGTCCCGCCGGCTAACGTCAACGTTTAAACGACGGACGTCTCATCGTATGACGCCGACCTGAAGTTACTACGAACGTCATTGACGGCTCTCCAAGCGGATGTGCTATTCCTGAAGCAGGAACAGGTAACAACATTCCATAAAGAATGATTTGCTAAAACTGAAATTGGAGTCTGTGGAAACTATTAAGCGTGATTTAAATAGTGTTAAATAAAACGTAGACTGCCTCAGTACTGATAAATCGAATGGTGTTTCCGGAATCAAGAGTGAAATTAAGCAACTGAGACAGGACGTTCGATCGGTAGCAGAATCTACGGAGATTGAACAACGCAGTCTCGGTAATAAATCTCGGTGAAACATTTCCCACAGACCCCCCTAGCAACATCCAGTCCCTTTGGGTCCTCGGGCGACATGTTTATTCGCCGGAACTCGTGCACTATGTGGTACAAAACGGAACTTTTATAAACGGTTATAATTCATATTTTATAATACTTAATGCTAAAAGTATCAAGTTAAAGGTTTGTCTCAATTCTCTGAATTGGTTTGATATGTATGTGTGGTAGGGATGGATGTGACTCCCCGTCGGGGAATGTACTTAGCGTTATGTTTTAGGTCTTAACCACTGATCATCCCTACCCTAGGCACGTGGTGTTTCCCAGATTCGGATTTTGGGGTGTACTGTCGGGACTGAGTGTGTTGTGGGTGATTACTACGGGTGAAGGGTGACTGAAGTGGGACTGGGTGACTGAAATATCCCTGAGGAGCTAAGGGAGACACCAATGGATCACTATGTACGCCACTTTTGAGTGGGTATTTGTAGCACTGGGTAGTACCAGTATGTAATATATGTGATCAGGACATGTGACTGAACTGTGACTTAAGGGGGCTGAGGAATCCTGGAGGAGAATAGGTGACACTCGGACGCGAGTTAAATTCGCATTTAGGATTGTCCCAGGTATGGGCAGAGATATCTAAAAATAAATCCTTGGTATGGGGCAATACGGCATG